>OY747700.1:25359141-25939141 GCA_963556495.2 Valencia hispanica | reverse complement strand
GAGCATACAACACTGTCACAAAAATTCCTTATTTATTTATTTAAAAAAGGTGGCAAGTACACATGCATATTGTTAATTGACTAATTTTATTTCCCCTCAAGTTTAATAGTTATGTCTGTTTGCTGTAAGCACTTAAAAACCAAAATCAAATTCCTGGTAAAGACCTTTGGTATTGCTGTATGATTTATTAAAACACATAAAGATGAAGAAGCAGAAGCAATTATTGTCCAGGACCAAATATGCTGCTGAGAAAAAAGAACTGGTACAGAATTTACAGGAAAAACAGAGCTGCTGATCTGATCTCCATTAACATCAAACCTGATTTTGCACCGCATTTTGAGAATTATTTGTTAGGAATCATAGCTTTCATGGTGAAAGACTCCTTTGCCATATTTCTTGATGTATAGGAATCCGCTTTTTGACCTCTTTGTTATGAATCGAAAATTGTATGTAGACAAATTCTCAGACTCAAACAACAGAAAGGCTATAAAAAAGAAAAGTATTTGCAATACATGCAATCTAACTTTGTAACCTGCATCTATGTTTCTCTTATATCTTCAATTGTTATTTATTCTTTTTTCCTGTGTTTTTCAGAATTGAAATGCTTTTGTAACTAAATAAACCATTTAAATAAAGTTCCTTAAAAATAAATGTAGATGAACTTTTCCCCCTCAGAATGTAACTCTTTTTTGTTAATGTTCCTTAGGAAGACTGAATGAATAGAAATAATGTAGTATAATAGTTTGTCCTGTGTGTGTCTGTGTTGCCCTATGATGGACAGACAGGTTGTGCTGGAGGCAGACACCGGCTCTCCCACGACCCTGCAAAGATGAGCAGGTATGGACAACGGATGGATGGATAGACATTTTGTATCCTGATTCACACTTCCTCCCAGCTGGTAGCGGTAATGCACCCAAACGTTGCTCGCTAAGCGCCATTAAACAAGAAGAAGAAACGGAAGAGGCGCGATTACTTACAAATATGGGCATGACACCGGTGAGCGCATGCTCACTTTGGTAGTCCGTGAAGTTAGTGTTAAGCGGTTTATTAGTTGTTCTACAATGACATTTGTGGTGTTATCTCGACGTAAAGGCCTTTTAGAATGAGTGTTGAGACTTCCGTGCTCCTTTGAACGCAGCAGAGCAGGCTGCAAGAACCAGGAGCAGCCCGGGCCGGGCGGTGTTGGCTGTCTTTACCCTCTGGAAATTGATGCAAAGCATGCGGACGGAGCCTTTTTTTCCTCTGTTAAGGTGAAGCTAGAGATGTCAGCACATCCTCCTCCCCCTCCTCCTCCTCCACCACCTC
Source organism: Valencia hispanica (assembly GCA_963556495.2). Lineage (NCBI taxonomy): Eukaryota > Metazoa > Chordata > Actinopteri > Cyprinodontiformes > Valenciidae > Valencia > Valencia hispanica. The sequence goes on along the minus strand of OY747700.1, from coordinate 25,937,836 downwards.
CAGCTGCCTCGGCAGCAAAGAAGAAGCTGTACCAGACCATAGCCAGCAGCAGGAGTCCTGTGGAGGGGAATTACACTGAGGCTTGTCAACTCCTCAGGCAGAGGGAGAACTGGTGAGATTTGTTATAAAGACAAACAAACCCCTCAGATAAATATCTGCTAATCCCCTAATCTGATAAGGGCGGGGTTTGAAGATTTAAAATACTAACTGTCCTAAAAATCTAGTAATCTGAGAGTGAAACTTGATGTTCTGCTTCTGCGGTGAAGAATAAGTTCACTTACTGACAAAAATAGTCAAGGGGTTTAATTAGAGTCGCATTTTGGGTTTGCGTGAGGCCAGGGTGTCATCCTGTGCCCGTCTTCATGCATTTGGGGTGTATGGTGACATGACCCAACATCTGCGTGCTCCACTTACCAGACATTTACACCAACCGATTGCCCTGCCTCAGGCCTACTCTCAGTGATGCTGGAGAGACTGTCTGAGGCATCTGGGATTTGTGAAACCTATATTTGATTTGTAAAACTTAAATAAAGGGCAATTTAAATGCTTTTTAATGCATCTTGACTTCACTAGAACAGCTCCAGCTACAAAACTACAACAGCTACACTCTTGAAACCTGGAGTAGATTGTTTCACAATAATTGGAGAATATTTAAAGCCCAGTTTGGGATTTGTGAAACTTCAATAAAGAGAGGTTAGTAATAAAATAAAAAAAATATCAGGACTACACTAGAACTGGTCCAGCTCAGAAACTACAGTATCTAGTTAGTTCACCGTGGACTAAATTATTCTGCACTAATAGAATAATTAAAACCAAGTCTGGGACTACAGGAAAATATGGCAAAATATTCTGGCTCCCCTTGGAAGCTGTTCAGAAGATATTGATATTGACATTTCAATTTCTTATACGTGTGCTAAATCAATGCAAGTCCTAAGTGGTAAGTAGTGATTAAACCAGATGGACCAATAAAAGTTGAACAAGGAAGAATGTACAGGATGCCACATCTATGCAGGGACACCACCTGCAGAGATGAGTGTTGCATCCGGTGGCAGGCAAGGGCCAAGACCTTGCCTGCTAATTCCTGGTGACTATCTGGTTTTGGGGACATTGAATGCCACCTCACTGCCAGGTAAGAAGCCAGAGCTGTTGAGGAAAGTTTAGCGGTACCAGTTGGAAATATTTGGACCCACCTCTGCGCACAGCTTCGTCTTTAGAACCCAAAACTTGTGATTTCTCCTCCTCTGGAGGCCCCTTGACTTTTTGTGGGATTTTTTCCCCCCTGCAAGTTCTGGTTGCAAGAGGGAAAGTTCTGACTTGGTGTTTATGAATATCAGATTACCTGGCCTATGAATCTCTAGGTGGTGTCCTAGAAGGGGTGCCATCTGGACTTCAATGCCAATATGGGCAGTAAAAGCAACAGTAGAGGGGTGTGATCAGGAAGAAAGAGATTCATAAGCAGCCTTTGGGATTAGAAGGTAACGGTTTATTTACAATAGTTCAGATAATATATATACAGTGATGAAGGTTTGGATCATGGCTTCGGAGGCCTGGAGGAAGAGGTGGAACAGTTAGAGAAGGCAGAAATATTGTTGAGATGAATCTTAAAAGAGAAGTAGATGCGAATGGCTTACTGTTTTGAGTTGGCTTCATGTTGAGGGACAAGAGAAAATCCTGGCAGACGGTGGTGAATGGAGAATCCAGTAAGAGGTTATATTATGGAGTAGCTTCTTCTGGAAGCAGAGATAACAGTTTGTGAGATCTGGATGGTGTTGAACTGAGAGTGTTGGAGAGTGCACAAGCAGATGAATCTGAGGGTGGCAGAGCTGTAGCAGACAACAGTGGAGTGGAGGTACATCTGCAGGAGTAGACACTAACGAGGTATCTTCAATCGTGGAGGCGTAGAAATCACAAGGGGTAAAATGGAGCAAGATTACTAGAAACCTAGACTAGATTCTATAATGAAGCAACAAAAGGCTTGACTCTACCCAGAAAGGTTGATCATCAGGTGAAGAGAGATAGTCTGGCAGCTCCTTAAATCCTCAGCAGGTGATGACGTTATTGCAGACTGGTGTTTACTCTGCAGTAGGAGGACCACGCGCTCCAGCAGAGATCCTCCGTTCACAAAAGAGTTACATAAGCACACAAAACACAGACCGTGATCCTGACAGTTATACCACGATGAAACAAAAATTATAAAATGTTAAATGATACTCGAGCACTCAAGGTAATTTATTTCAATGGAACATTAACAACATATAGTTGTGAAAATAAATTACCTTCATAATCTAACAATGTGAACCCATATTACATACAAAAATCATGGACATCTGCACAAACACTGACAAAAACACACCTTTAAATCTGTCTTAGGTTTATATTTTAATCGGCTCTACTTGTACTAAACTTAGAGCACTCAAGAAAATAAGTTTACATTTTCTAATTTGCAGCTAGAGCTAATCTAGTGTTATCCAGATGCAAAAAAAGATCAAAATAAAATCCCTGTTAAAATAGCCCTTTATTGAGATTTAACAAATAAAAAAAAAAGGTTTCACAAATCACAAACTGTGTTAAATATTCTCCAATTAGTGTAGAATAAACTAGTCCAGGTTTAAAGAGTCTAGCTGTTGTATTACCTGAGCTGGAGCAGTTCTTATGTGGTCTAGATGCACATAAAAAAGTGCAGAAATCGCCCTTAAAGTTTCACAAATAAAGTTTTTTAAAAAAATTCACATATCAAAAACTAGGTTTAAATATTGTGCCATTAGTGTAGAATAAACTGGTCCAGGTTTGAAGTATCTAACTATTGTAGTTTCTGAGCTGGACCAATTTTAGTGTAGTCCAGATACAAAAAAATGACTAATATGTCTCTTTTATTGAAGTTTCACAAATCAAATCATTTTTTTTCACGAATCACCAACTGTTTTAAATGTTCTACAATTATTGTAGAATAATCTAGTCCAGGTTTGAAATGTCTAGGTATTGTAGTTTTGTAGCTAGGGCTGTTCTGGTGTGGTCCAGATGCACAAAAAGTGCTCAAATCGGCCTTTATTGAAGTCTCAGAAATCATAGAAAGGTTTCACTAATCCAAACTAGGTTTTAATCATTCTGCTGTTAGTGCAGAATAATCTAGTAATCAGAGTTTAAAATGTCTAGTTTTAAACTAGAGCAGGTTAAAGATGATCAGGGTAGAGAAAGAGTAGGTTGTAATAACCTTTTGTTCATTTACCACATCGGAAGCTAAAAACGAAAATCAGCTTCGTGCTTTGTTTTAGACGGTAAAAGGCTCCAGCAAAGAAATACATTCTCGTTTGATTCCTGTAAATTTTCGTTTCTATTTAAATATTCTGGGGGAAAATATGTCATTTTCAACTAGATTGTAAGAGAAGCTTTCATCAGCGTTACACTCAACAAGTAATTTGCTTATATTTGATCATTTTTTCCTCAGTTTCAGACAGGATCTGAAGTGGTTACTGATAAACACTTACGTGCCTTCCCTCATCCAAGATGGCCCACAGTAAGTCACTAAATTATGGTATCAACTTTAAAACCTTGATCTTAAAGAGTAATCTGTGATAGTGTGCGTAAATCTGTTACTGAACACAAAGGTGCTGTTTGTTGTTCCCCATGATGAGTGGTTTTACATAAAACGTGAGGCGCTCTCAGTGCTGTATAAGAGTATTGCTACTTCAGGTGTGGCTTGGTGGCTCTGTGGATGGCTGCTCACCTGCGACAGCCGCAGCTGAAGGTCGACATGGAGACGGTGGTTCAGACAGCAGTGAGGAGGGGCTACACTGCCCAGGGGGAAATGTTTTCAGGTAAACCTCAGTGTGTAAAACACTTGGTGCTGGAGCTGCAAAGTTATTAATAATAATTCTATTTGATGAAGTTTGTATTCCTTCAGATTTTATGTTGAGCATTTTGGTCATTAGAGTTTGTTCATGATTTCTGAGTATTTTGCTTCTATATTAAGTCCATTTAATTTTGAGTTGGTTTGTTCCCACTGAGCTCCAGCTCATCACGGTGTTTTGTTGTTTTGACTTTCTCTGGGGTTTTTTCTTACATTACCTTGCAAAAGTATTCACATCCTTGAAATAGTTCCCATATTGTGATGCTAAAACCATAAACTTTCATGTATCTTATGTGTGACAGATCAACACAAAGTAGTAGTTAGAAGGAAAATGATAAAGATGGTTTTCAAAATTGTTATTAGGATTCTGAAAAGTGTGGCATGCATTTGCATCTAACCTTCTTTACTCTGATACTGCTAAATAAAATCCAGTGCAAGCAATTGCTTCGTATGGCACAACTGCATGGCCATCCATTTAAGCTAACAGAGCAGGCAAGTTTAGCAATAGTGAAAGAAGCAGCCAAGAGACCCATGATGACTCTGGAGGAGCTGCAGTGATCCACAGCTCTGGTGTTGCTCCTGGTTGCCACAGGGCATGTTGTGGATGCAGCAAACATGTACAAGAAGGAGTCCTGGTTAACTGTTCAGAGAGAAGGAGCGTGACATAGGGGTTGGAGCGGACGCCCCATGTATGGAGGCATTAGACCTCAAAGTGGCTGTTGCGAGTTCGAGTCCCAGCTCTGCTTACATTTGCTGCATGTCTTCCCCCACTTTCCCTGTTTCTCAACTACCCACTTTCAAATAAAGGCCACGATGGCAACACTATTTAAATATATAAACTCAGCAAAAAAAGAAACGTCCTCTGACTTTCAGCTGTTTTTACTTTCAGTAAACTTAATGTGTGTAAATATTTGTATGAACACTAAAAGAGTCAACACCATAAGACATAAACTAAAAATGTTTCACAGACATGTGACTAACAGAAATAGAATAATGTGTCCTTTAAATGAAGGGAGGCTCAAAATCAAAAGTACCAGTCAGTATCTGGTGTGGCCACCAGCTGCTTGAAGTACTGCAGTGCATCTCCTCCTCATGGACTGGACCAGATTGGTCAGTTCTTGCTGTGAGATGTTACCCCACTCTTCCACCAAGGCACTTGCAAGTTCCTGGACATTTCTGGGGGGAATGGCCCTAGCCCTCACCCTGCGATCCAACAGGTCCCAGACATACTCAATGGGATTGAGATCCGGGCTCTTCGCTGGCCATGGCAGAACACTGACATTGCTGTCATGCAGAAACTCACGCACAGAACTAGCAGTATGGCTGGTGGCATTGTCCTGCTGGAGGATCATGTCCGGATGAGCATGCATAAAGGGTACCACATGAGGGAGGAGGTCTTCCCTGTACCTCAAGGCATTGAGATTGCCTGCAATGACAACACGCTCAGTCCGATGGTGATGTGATATACCGCCCCAGACCATGACGGACCCCCCACCTCCAAATCGATCCCGCTCCAGGGTACAGGCCTCGGTGTAACGCTCATTCCTTCGACGATAAACACGAATCCGTCCATCACCCCTGGTGAGACAAAACCGTGACTCATCAGTGAAGAGCATTTTTTGCCACTCCTGTCTGGTCCAGCGAAGGTGGGTTTGTGCCCATAGGCGGCGTTGTTGCTGGTGATGTCTGGTAAGGACCTGCCTTACAACAGGCCTACAAGCCCTCAGTCCAGCCTCTCTCAGCCTATTGCAGACAGTCTGAGCACTGATGGAGGGATTGTGTGTTCCTGGTGTGACTCGGGCAGTTGTTGTGGCCATCCTGTACCTGTCACGCAGGTGTGATATTCGGATGTACCGATCCTGTGCAGGTGTTGTTACACGTGGTCTTCCACTGCGAGGATGATCAGCTGTCCTTCCTGTCTCCCTGTAGCGCTGTCTTAGGCGTCTCACAGTGCGGACATGGCAATTTATTGCCCTAGCCACATCAGCAGTCCTCACTCCTCCCTGCACCATGCCTAATGCACGTTCACGCAGATGAGCAGGGACCCTGGGCATCTTTCTATGGGTGTTTTTCTCAGTCGGTAGACAAGTCTCTTTATTGTCCTGCGTTTTTAGAACTGTGACCTTAAATGGCTACTTTCTGTAAGCTGTTAAGGTCTTAACGACCATTCCACAGGTGCATGTTAATTAATTGATTATGGTTAATTGAACATGCATGGAAAACATTGTTTAAGCCCTTTATAATGAAGATCTGTAAAGTTATTTGGATTTTTACAACATTATTGTTGAAATACACAGTCCTGAAAAAGGGACGTTTCTTTTTTTGCTGAGTTTACATATACACACAGTGGGGTAAAAAAGTATACTTAAAAAGATGAGTCCTGTAATTTTCATCTTAGGTATACCTCAACTATGAGAGACAAAATTAAATTTAAAAAAATCTAGAAAATCACATGGTCTGATTTTTAAAGAATTTATTTGCAAATTCTGGTGGAAAATAAGTATTTGGTCAATAACAAAAGTTAATCTCAATACTTTGTTATAAACCTTTTGGTGGCAATGACAGAGGTCAAACGTTTTCTGGAAGTCTTCACAAGGTTTTCACACACTGTTGCTGGTATTTTGCCCCATTCCTCCAAGCAGATTTCCTCTAGAGCCATGATATTTTTGGGCCTGTCGCTAGACAACACCGACTTTCAAATCCCTGCAAAGATTTTCTATAGGGTTGAGATCCAGAGACTGGCTAGGCCACTCCAGGAAATGCTTCTTAGGAAGTCACTCCTTCGTTACCCGAGCGGTGTGTTTGGGATCCTTGTCATGCTGAAAGCCACGTTTCATCTTCAACCCTTGCTGATGTAAAGAGGTTTTCACTCAAAATCTCAAGATACATGGTCCCATTCATTTTTTCCTTTATACGGATCAGTCGTCCTGTTCCCTGTGCAGAAAAACAGCCCCAAAGCATGATGTTTCCACCACCATGCTTCACAGTAGGTATGGTGTTCTTTGGATGCAACTCGGCATTCTTTCTCCTCCAAACACGACAAGTAGAGTTTTTTACTGAAAAGTTTTCTTTTGGTTTCATCTGACCATGACATTCTCCCAATCCTCTTCTGGATCATCCAAATGCTCTCTAGCAAACTTCAGACAGGCCTGGACATGTACTGGCTTAAACAGGGGGACATTTCTTACACTGCAGGATTTGAGTCCCTGGTGGCGTAGTGTGTTGCTGATAGTAGCTTTTGTTACTTTGGTCCCAGCTCTCTGCAGGTCATTAACTAGGTCCTCCCATGTGGTTCTGGGATTTTTGCTTTTTGTTCTTGTGATCATTTTGATCCCGCGGGGTGAGGTCTTGCATGGAGCCCCAGATCGAGTGAGATTATCAGTGGTCTTGTATGCCTTCCATTTTCTAATAATTGCTCCCACAGTTTATTTATTCACACCAAGCTGGTTACCTATTGCAGATTCAGTCTTCCCAGCCTGGTGCAGGTCTACAGCTTTGTTTCTGGTGTCCTTTGACAGCTCTTTGGTCTTGACCATGGTGGAGTTTGGAGTGTGACTGTTTGAGGTTGTGGACAGGTGTCTTTTATACTGATAAATTCAAACAGGAGCCATAAATACATGTAACGAGTGGAGGACAGAGGAGCCTCTTACAAAAGAAGTTACAGGTCTGTGTGAGCCAGAAATCCTGCTGTTTGTAGGTGACCAAACACTTATTTTCCACCATAATTTGCAAATAAATTCTTAAGAAATCTTTTTTCCAGAAAATCACATTTTTTATTATCTCTCATAGTTGAGGTATGATGAAAATTACAGGCCTCTCTCAACTTTTTAAGTGGGAGAACATGCACAATTGGTGGCTGACTTTTTTACCCCATTGTGTGTGTCTCTCTCTGTATATATATATATATATATATATATATATATATATATATATATATATATATATATATATATATATATATATATATATATCTCCACACAGTGGATCTAAAAAGTCTACACACCCCTGTTCAAATGTCAGGTTTTCGTGATGTAAGAAAATGACAGCAAGACAAATAATTTCACAACTTTTTCACCTTTAATGTGACCTGTCCTGTACAATGCAATAAAAAAAAAACAGAAATCTTTAAAGGGGAAAAATATAAAATAAAAAAGTTAAAATAACCTGGCTGCATAAATATGGACACCCTTAAACTAATCGTCTTTGGCTTTTATCACAGCACTCAGTGTTTTTGGGTAGGAGCCTATCAGCGTGGCACATCTTGATGTGGCAATATTTTCCCACTCTTCTTTGCAAAATCGCTCCAAATCTGACAGATCTCCCGTGCACAGCCCTCTTCAGATCACCCCACAAATATTCAATGGGATTCAGGTCTGGACTCTGGCTGGGCCATTCCAGAGCCTCAGTCCTATTCCGCTGAAGCCATTCTTTTGTTGATTTGTATTTGTGGTTTGGGTCATTGTTGTGCTGAAAGATGAAGTTCCTCTTCATCTTTCAACTTTCTAACAGAAGGCCGAAGGTTTTGTGCCAGCACTGACTGCTATTTGGAACTGTTCATTATTCCCTCCATCCTGACTAAGGCCCCAGTTCCAGCTGAAGGAAAAACAGCCCCAAAGCATGATGCTGCCACCACGATGCTTCACTGTAGGTATGGGGTGTTTCTCAATGCCAAGGAACCTCGCCTTGATACCTTGGTCCCGCCCCGGTTACCTAGGAGACACGTCATCAGGGACCGCCAAGGCGTGTTCCAATGTTCATGTGCTACCGAGGCGTCTGTCCTCCGTTTGTCTGCCGTTTAGCTAACTGACCGAGGATACATGGGAGGTTCATTGATACCTTGGACCCTCGCTCAAAAATTTCCCAGAATACATTGCGGTATTTTCGAAGTTGCAGATTCGGTTGCTTGCAGGTACTAACTCGCTTTCACATTTGATTTAACCAATATATACACAATTTAAAAAGTAAAACTCTCGTTATACGTCTATATTGAAACTTATACGTATAAAATATAACAATGGGCGGGACGTAAACAGAGCGCGTAAGCAAAAGGCGGGCCCTGGGCAGCCGCGGTCACGTGATGCAAGTCTGTTCCATTTAACTTTTTTCTTTGACCAAGGAAGGACAGTGTCCTCGTAAGCAAGGCGCCTCGCCTACCGAGGCATTGCCTTGGTAGGCGAGGCGCCTTGACATTGAGAAACACCCCCGGTGATCTTTTGGTGATGAGCAGTGTTGTTTTTGCGCCAAATATACCTTTTAGAATTATGTCCAAAAAGTTTTACCTTGATTTCATCAGACCATAACACATTTTCCCACATGCGTTTGGGATATTTCAGATGTCTTTTTGCTAAATTTAGCCGGACTTGGATGTTTTTCTTTGTAAATTCTTTGTAGCCTTCACCTGACATATATCTTTGAATAATGACACCCCTCTGATGCTTTGGAAGCTCTCTGCGGACCATGGCTTGTGCTGGAAGATGTGGCTACAAAAATGTCAGGAAAAGCCTACTAGAACAGCTGAACTATATTTGAGGTTGATTAGAAGCACTTTAATTGGTGACAGGTGTGCTGACTCCAGTTTAGTTATAAAAGGGTGTGAACACTTATGCAACCATATTTTCTCAGTTGTTTATTTTTACGTCACCTCCCTGAAAGATTTCTGCTTGCTTTTCAATTGCGTTGTACAGGTTATAGGTCACATTAAAGGTGCAAAAAGTTGTGAAATTATTTGTCTTGCTGTCATTTTTTTACATGACAAAAACCTGGCATTTGAACAGGGGTGTGAAGACTTTCTAGATCCACTGTATGTGTATGTATGTACGTACTTAGCAATAAAGATTTTGGTAAAAATGTCAGTGTTGAGTTCCAAAGCCAGTAGACCAAGCAAAACGTGGCTCAATTGATTCAGGTAGGTAAATAAAATGCACAGCACATTTTTCAGATTTTTATTTCTAACAGTTTTGAAACTCATGCATATTTTACTTCCACTTCACAGCGAATCACTTCTTTGTTTCAGGCTATCAAGGGTCTGAGCAAACTCTTCCTGATGATGAGACTGAGATCTTTTGTAGTGCAGGGGGCACTCTTGAAGACCTTTTTTTTTTTTTTACTCTGTCGTGGCATCAACCATCTTCTATGGTAATGTCTGTTGGTAGCCACAGCTGAGAGGAAGAAGTTAGATAAGCTCTCTTCCAGGATGTCCCCTTGACTCAGTGCAGGTGGTTAATTTTTTCTATTTACCTTGCTTTAACTTGCTGCTGTTAGACTTGAGTTTCCCCCCTATTCTATTCCACCTGTAGGTTGGAAAAAAGCAGAGTAAAATATCAAATTAATGTAATGAACTCCTGCTTGGTGGGAAAGAAACTGAAGATTTAATGTAGAAAAAGGTTTCCTGTGGTTTTGTTAAAATGCTAACAATTTCAAGGGGTGTGAATACTTTTGCGAGGCCCAGTGTAAAGAGAATATACTTTGGTCCAAGAAATCAATTATAATGGAAAATGTTGCCTGTTTTATTTCAGTTTTACAAGATTCTGAACCCGCTGGTGTTGTTGGCTTTTGTTCTTATGAAGTTTTTCTCTTTTCCCAGCATACAGCATGGCCCTGTTGGCAGAAGAGCTCTGTGTCTGTAAGGCTGAACTGCTGTCGGGAGGTCTGAGCAGTAGAAACTCTGAAGCCATCATCAAACACCTCTGGGGCGGACAACCTGTTCTCATCCCGTATCCTGTAGCCAAATGAAACCAAACATAATATTGTTTTACCTGCAACATGCAGTTTCTTGACTCTATGCGCAGGTATGACGAGGACTTCAACCACGAGCCATGCCAGCGTAACGGTCTCAGGGCGCACTGGGCCGTTGCTTCAGGTAAGACCTGGTAGTTGCTTGGGTCATCAACAAAAAATTAGATGTCGCCTTGAAAGGTTTGTCTGCTTGTTGAATAAAGTTGATTTGTTTTAATGTCTGCAGTCAGACCCACATCAAACCTTAACTTCAGGAACGTTCTTTCAGTCTGAAGACCTCATTGACCTATAATGCAGGATGTAAGATGATACAACCCGTTCCAATTTTTGTACATTTTAATAAATTCATGGTTCAAAATTATTCTTAAGATTCTGACATTTTACAGTAAGAAAACAAATTTTATTGTTTCAGCAATTTCACACTCAGTATTCTGATGCAAAAGTATTTATACCCATTGAGGTTTTTCATGTAAAAACAGGAAACTTCCCAAAAAAAATAAAATTTGTATTTTCTTTAAAAGACGTGCAGAAAATCATAATTGGCATTCAACCCCCTTTACTCTGATGTCCTGTAATAAAATCTAGATGCTCTGGTCAAAGTAGAACAAAATTAAATGCATGTAAAACCATGCGTGGCAGAAAACTAATACTACACATCACCTTGAACGTATTCTACATTCCCCATAGAGAAACATGGTGATGGCAGCATCATGCGGAGGGGTTACTTTTCTTCAACCACGACAGGCGAGGTGGGTCAGTGTTGATGAAAAGATGTATGAACCTAAATCCAAGGGAAGCACTTGAGACTGGAGCAGAGGTTCACTAGTGGAGGACATCGACCTCAAATATAGACCAGAAGCTACGATGGAATGGTTTAGATTAAAATATATTCATGTGTTTGAGTGGCCCAATCAAAGTCCAGACCTAAATCCAATTTAGAAGCTGTAGCAAGACTTGCTTTCCAGATTTTCCAATTGATTTTCAGTTGCAGACGATCCTAAATGTGAGAAATTACTAAATGAGTTTAAGGTAATTTGGCTTTACATGGTCGCTGTATACGGATGAATAGAAACTTGTTCATTTTGGTTTTTAACACCTTACATTTCCTGCAATTTTTTACCCAAAGCACTTTCCTTTAAAAGCGTGTTAATGCACATTACAATGAAATAGGAGGTTGTGAGCAAATTTTAAAGGTTTTCAGTGGCAAATGATGTTGGATTGTGGAAGACTTGTGTAATAAGCATTTTATTGGAGGACATTAATTTGACCCTTGTGGGTGTAAAAAGACAGTTTTTGTTCAAGGTGACTGTTCTGTCAATGAGGCATCCAATGATAAGTTGCATGGTATTTAGCATTTCCAAGTGGTTTGACTAAAGCGTTTACGGTGTCTAGTTATTTTATCCTTAATTGGGATACATCATAGGAATCTTACATACATACATACATAGAAAGGGCGTCACAAAAAAACACAGAACGTGGAGCATAAGAATGCTGCTGGGCTAAACTAGCTCTTACCTTAATGAATTTTACTGTGTTGAACCATAAACCCAGACCCTATCCTCTGATTGCAGGTGTGCTCCTTGGTTTTGACCAGGGGAGTGTAAACAACGAGCACGCTCAGCCCGATCCCACTCTTCCCTGGCTCTACCTCACAGACGACAGCCACCTTCCTTGTCCGATGAACAACACGAGCCCCAAAGAGGTCTACATCCTCGCCAAGCAGGGTAAGAGCCTGCGCTACCAGCTGTGGAGTCTGGACAGTGTCGCCCAGAGCAACGAGCAACTGAGGATGATGGACCCTGTGAGAGCCAACGATGGGACCCAGTACGTGGTTCCTGAAGGAGGAGTGGAGGCCGGCCTCGCGGGACAAGCGGTTTTACTCCACACAAGAACTCAGAAGCAGGAACTGCAGTGATGCTGCCCAGAACTACGGTTTCATCTGTTGACACATCCTTCTGAACGGTCACTATGCAACATTAGTGTAGATTAATATTTACCAGAAGAACCAGGATTCATCTGACAGCCAAAAGTGTCACAATCCAACAAATGTTTACAAATATTTTAACATGTGAAAATTTTTATAAAAAATACCTTAAATATTTATCCAGAAATATAAATTTTTTGGTCTGAATATCCAAAATATTTCAGTATTTGGGTAATTTCCTGGTATTGCAACTTTAGGATTTAATGCACAATTTTATTTAAATCAAGATATTCAACTCTTCATAAATTCAGATGATTTTGATTCTTTTTATTTTTCCCTTTCATCCTTCCAATCTTGTTCAGATTCTCCTGTAACTGAACAAAACTATTTGATAGATTTGAAAATGTGTTTTAAATATTTCAAGTAAAATATAATGCGGTCTTGTATTTTTTCCTGTTCTTGAGCTTGGAGAACTGGTCTGACAAAAGAAAAGAAAACTCTTTGAGCTCTAATTTTCCGTTTATTGCAATCCATAATGTAGACAAAGCAGGAATTCATTAACAACATTCTTTAACGCATTGCCTTTAGGTAAAACAAACTTAAGACCATGGTTCATATCCAGTTTTCTTTCTTGGAAAGCAGCACCCAGTTTGAGAATCTGATTATTTCCCCACTTTACAAATACAGATAGTTTGTAAGCTAATACTTTGTAAACAATACTACATTTCCACCTGGTATGGTAATTTAAAGAGAATTTCTTGTATTTTAATTTCATTACATCAGATTTATGCAGTGCCAAAGTTAATTTTTGTACTAAGTTAAAGAATTGCACAGGGAGACTCAAGCAGAGCTGCCGGACTCTGGTTCCAAAATCCACTAAGGAAGGGACTAATATAATTGTTGGCGCTGCGATTGTATCATACAGCATTGTTTCCTTGTAAACTGTGAGCTGAATACGAATATCAGACCCACAATTATCCAGTTTAGTGTACCCAAATGTAGCTTACAGCAACATCCTCACGTTTAAACGTTATCTTATTTCAATCTTTCATGAACAAAGATTTTCCAGTATTTTGTTCTTGTGAAGCCTCTAAAAACACAATGTTACATCCAGTCACATTTCACCCTTTATGCCACCAGTTTGTTTTAAAACCCCCAAAGCAAAGCCAGTTGGAGAAAATCAATTTCATGTTAAACTGTAAACCAAGCTCTCACACACACACACACTCACACAGACAGAGGCACTGCTCGTTTTGTTTGATGGCTTTTTGAGGATCCACAGTGCAACAATTTCCAAAGAAGTGTGGCTCAGCCAAGCCACTTATTGTACATTAAAAATAGAAAAAAAAATCACTGCATTATTTCATACAAAAACGACTGAATAAAAGTCTATTACAGGCAAAACTTTAAGATTAGATGCAAGTCAGTTTATACTTGGGTGAACTCTTTGCGCGAGAGTCCTTTGCACTGGAATGATCAGCTATAAAAGTCGTTAGGCACAGAAACATTACAAATATTAAGAAGGTTATCCCAAGGCCAAAAAATATAAGAAATTAAATTAAGCTATTTACATACTGAGTTAGTTAACACTTGGTCTCACCAGTGTTTTAGTGTTAATAAAAAGTCATCCATCAATAAAAAATAAATCTTGCCAACACACTTGAAGCTCTGCAACACCAAGTTCATGGGTGTAAGACAACATCCAGCAGAGGGTGCTGTTGAATAGGAATGGTGTTCAAGGTTTTAATTAGTTTGTAGTATTTTATTCTCAAAAAATAAGTTAATGTGAGAATATTTTGCTCGTGCGCAGGTTGCCTCTCCCCAAAGCTCATAATGCAAATCAAAAGTCTCTAGCCAGGCTTCCTTTTTGTCCTCCTTTTCTGTCGTTTCCTCTCATGAGTTGACATGAGTGGATAAAGACACTTTGATGATGGCATGAAAAGACTTAAAACTGGTGCCCAATCACATCACGCCTCCTCTGAACTTTTATCTCCATCACAAGGCATCCGAGGCAGCATGCTGCTCAAGATGTCGATGAGGTTGTCCATCCCCCACAGGTAGCCGTCCTCCCTGTTGCCCTCCACCCAGGGGCTCCTGTGGTTCAACACCATGTGGGGCGGCAGAGGAACCGTCTTCCCAAAGTCGATCATCCAGACGTTGGCTTTCCCGGATGAGTCGTGCACGAACAGAAGAGAGCTGCCCACAACCTGCGTCAGAGAGGGGGAGTCGGGTGAGCTCAGGTAGGTGAGAGATGCAGTACAGAAGGGGATCAGAAGATACATCAAGCACACAGCGGAGATAACAGGTTCGAAGAAAGGTGTCCCACCTCATGGGTCCGGAAGAAGTCCGACTTCTCAAGAACGGAGCGCAGTTCTTGCAGCCGCTGCAGGTAAATTTTCTATGAAACAAACAAGAAAAAGTGAAGCAGAACGTGAGACCAAAAAAACAAAGTCGTTGCTTTATATTCTTCTAATAAAAACACGTGCAAACGTAACAGCTACACATGAAGCAACCAGCATGTTATAACTTAGCATTGAAACGGAGACAACACAATTCAAAGTGTTTAGGGCACTAAACCTGACCTGTGAACACAACATTGCTTTGAATTTACCTGCTAAACTGGTACTTGTTCAGATTAGTTGCGATCATAGCGAATTAAAGATGAAAACTGCTCCATAAAGAGGATTTACAGGCGATACCTTTACTGAACATACCGGCAAATAGTAATTAAGTGACAAAGTAATTACAGAAACTATTCCATGTTTTTACTCCATCATGGTACTTGGTACAAACTCATTGAGCTCTTTGTAAAAACAAAACAAAAAAACAAGTCACTTTCCATTAAAAACCAAAAACATTTGTGGTAATTTATTTATTCAGCTTGTTTTTTATGTGGATTTATTGGGCTACATACCAGGATCTGAACGTTGCCATCAACAAATTCCTCTAAGGCCTTCATCACGTGCTCTCTCTGCTTCGTCTTCTTGAAGCTGGTGTTACACGTTCCATCAGGTTTCTGTTGTTAGAGAAAACAACAACTTACTTTTTCTTCCTGCTCTGCTTTTTATAGAATTTTGTCTAAGCTACATTTTAGGACTTTTCAGATCACAATTACTTAAAAGTGAAACCTAGACTGTTACCCATGAAGCTAGATTACATTACTTTTTACCCTTTACTCATTAAATAATTGTGACAGCAGCATTTATTCTTAATATTGATAAATCTCCTTAAAACAATGGTTTAACATTCAGAGGTAATATTCAACCACAACAGAAAGAGGTTTTATGGGCAGTAGTTATGACTGGTATTAACTCCTGAAATCCATGTTTTAAATGTTTTATTTTTTCAGAGCTAGTAGTGGATATAACAAGCAGGTTTTAGAAGCAAAATCTAGCTTATTGTTTAGTTTTTTTTTAAATGGATGAAAGAAGAATTAAATAAAAGAATGTTTAAACTAAATGCAATTTAAGACCAAGTGTGGACAACTTGGATGCATTTAAGATTTTTTTTAAACCCGGCAAAAAAACAAAAAAAACTTAATGCCATTTCACCCATGGCCCCTCACTAATAAACATAAGCCTATTTTTTAATAGTGTCAGGGTGCCCCAACACTGTGTGGAGAAGGGGGAGAGGTAAAGTAAAAGAGCCAATCGCCTTTAAAAAGTGGGACGTTTTATTAGATTATAGATTAAACATTTCTCAAAACTTTAAAATACCCCCCAGCATTAGAATGTACAGGTTAATAAACACCATGTTTTCTTTTGAAAAAGAAAAAAAAAACCTATTTCATTTTTGTTGCAAGTTATAGTTTTAGGTGTTCTGATATCTTCCTAGAACAGTGGTCATCTTTGACCTCAGTCCAGCTACATGTTACACGACCTGTTAATAAAAAAGACAGCTTAACTGTAATTTTCTAATCAACATTTAATTTATATTTTTAGGTTTTAAAATAAAAAAATATCCATTCACCTTATATATTATTCCATGGGATATTGATATTTGTGGGGGAAAAAAAAGACAGTTTCTAGAAACAAATCTAGAAAAAGAATGACTTTTATTGTCATTTTGTTGAGGAAATGTTATGCATTTATTTAACTGAAGAACTGAAAAACTGCTAAAAGCTGCATTTTCTATTATGTTTACGTCTAAAACCATCAGGTGGATCTTTGTCATTTTTATCCAATGTTATTAAAGAGCCATAATAGAAGGTCTGAAGAGCCACTTGTGGCTCCAGAGCCACAGGTTGAAGGCCCCTGATCTAGAAAAAGCTTCATTATATTTAGTATAGTGGTATATTTGCAGTCGGATTATACATCAGTCTGCTCCCAGTATATGTAAGTCTGCTCCTCTGGAGCTTTGGTTCTCTGTCAGTGTATTGGTAATACCTTCTACAACATTTTAAAATGTAAAAATTGATTTTTATCAGTAAAGCATATTGGGATTAGAGTATTCCATGCACTAACTGTTCTGTGGTATTAATATCAGTTTACATAACACTACAGAGTACATTCAAAGTCACACTGGTTTACGTAATCCAAATTATTCAACAGCATTCTTCTTGAAGGAGTGTCCCATTTAAACAGTTCCTGAATAAAGTGCTATGGGGGAGGGGGGGTGTTGAGACTATTCAGCTTTTAATCAGTGATAAGACCAGAAACCCCAGATTGGTTGAGTTTAGGCACTTCATGGGAAAGGAAGAAAGATGAAGAATGGAGTTGTGCCGTCCTGGAAAGCTCTCTCTCTCTCTCTCGAGAATAGTTCTTGTTATCAACTAACAGGCATCATGCTGTCAGGTTTCATTCAATTTGCCAGAAAATCTTTGCAGAAGGGTCATAAAGTCACACAGGCCAATTGTAGTATAATTTTAGTTTATCGGCTTTATTCGTCACTCCAGCACCACACAGCATGTGTTTGGTTTATTACTATATTTGCTGAACAACCAACAATACAAATTTAACTTTTGAGCAGTCGGCTGTAAATAACCGTTGGACCGGAAAAAGAAAGCCACTGCAGGCATTTTTTGTCTTTGAGGTATGCAAATAAAAAATTTTCACTCTGATAAGCAGCCTCGGATTTATTTATCAAAAGGAACCAACAGGTCCGTTTTACAGCTGCATATCTCAACACCGTTTTCCACTGCAGTTCATCTTGTCATAAAAGAAGAAATCCCCTCCCACCCTTTGTTTAATTCTTGTAAAAAATAAGCTGCACTACTTATTGCTCACACCCCAGTAACAGTCAGACATGTTATTAGCGATGGATGTTCAGAGACGACGCTGACCTTAATGCCCTCGATGCGGAAGCCAAGCGTAGCCGAGGAGCTCATCGACTCTCTCCACTTCATGTACCGAGGTTTCAGGACGCCCTGCACAGCCCGCTCCTCTTCAGTGGGGGCTTCGGGGTCCACCGAAATCATTTTACAATACATGTCATTTCGCAGACGGGGGTTCTCTCTTGCCTTCATCAGCTCCTCTTCCAAATAGGTCCTGAAAAGGGAAGGTTTACTTATTCAAATTAGCTTACTTTGTAAAATCTGTTTTTATTTCTTTCTCAGTTCCATGACTTTTATGTAGTGTCTCGCAGAAGTTTTCATACCCCTTGGTATCATATTTGTCCAATCAAATATTTGGCATTTTGAATGTTTGTTTTTTTTTAAATCACAAATAAAAATCGAAACAGTGTGGCATGCATTTGCTTCATTACTTAATTTCAACACCTTGAAGAGCCACCTTTCACTGCAACCACAGCTGCAAGTCTGTTAGTTTAACACCTCGAGACGTTTCTGCCCATTCCTTTAAGAAAAATAGCTCAAACTTAGTCAGGTTGGATGAGAAATTATCTGTGAACCACACTTTAAGATTTGCGACAGATTACGAGTTGGATTCAAGTCTTTACTTTGACTGGGACATTCTCACACATAAATCAATGTTGGCAGCATGTTTACAGTGGACCCGCGCCTATTTGGGGTTCAATATTCACAATTTTTCTAGGGAACGTGACTCCAAGTTATTCATGGAAAAGGTATTTGCAGATTTTTTTCTTCATGCATATATAAATTTTCAAAAGAAAATGCAGCTCAGGAAGCTATGACATAGTTGCAATGCCGCTTGACTCGCTATTGGCTGGCATTTGTAAATCAGCCAATCCAGGAGCGCAAATTTATTTTAGCCCATTGATGATTGGCTGTCCCCCCAATTGTGGAAATAAAGAAGACTGTAAACATTAGCTTCTGCGCTAGTGCCAAGATGGTGTTCACTGAGCGTATTAATGCATAGGAAGGTATATCTGGCGTGTGAATTATTAAAATGTGCTGTTATACAAGGTTTTTAGCACCATTAGTCTTCCTATCAACTCTGATCAGCATGATGCTACTGGAATGGTGTGTGTTTACTAAAATAGTCCAATACTGATCTCATCTGATCAACCTGGATTTTATTTTAGTTCATGAGGGTATAGGGGTGGAATCAAAAAGCTAGGTCTTTTTAGCACAGAGCAATGCTTCATTGACATGACGGAATCAGTGCTGAAAAAGAAACTGGACTCCATTTACTTTAAGGCAGTTGGCTGCACAAGGTTTTTATTGAGGGGTATTGGGAGTAAAGGGGGCTGAATACAAAGGTAAGCCACACTTTCTAGATTATTATTTGCAAAGAATTATGATGAGAATGTATTATCTTCTGAACAAATGTAAACCTTCTAATCTAAACCGTAATCTTCTAAAACTGTGTTTTATTAAAATCATTGAACTTTGCATAATGGTTAATTTTCCAGACTCATCTAATATTCTAATCGTATAAAAAAAGCTTTGATGAACTATCCTCTGCAGTTACAGGGGTGATGTAAAAATAGTCAGCCATTGTCTCACCTGCTGCCCATCTTGCAGTCCATGATGGAAGGTGAGTCAAAGTCGATCAGCAGGTCGTCCATGAGGTTAAAGTCCAGCCCATCCTTCCGCACCACACCATAATACCCAGGCACGTAGGGACGCAGAGTGTCAGTCATCAGATATTCCAGACATTGCTGCTCACACTCGCAGTATCGCTTCAGCAGACGGCCGCCGTCTTTGGTCTGGAAGTTGCCTTCAACAGATAAAATGTTGATTAAAGCAACAGTTTTACATATTGGGTCAGGAACATGTCTGCTTTTTTTGCTCATTTTTTTTAAAGAGAAGATTGACAAAATTAGTCCGAAAAGAAATGTAGCTTTGGATTAAACTGAGGTGTAAATCAGCTGCAAAGATGCTGTTTGGCTGGTTTTGTCACCTTTGGACACAGACTTTGCTTGTCCTGTTTCCAGTTTTTTTTGTTTGTGCTGAGCTGAACTGGCCAGCTGCTTGCTGTAAATTTGTTTACCAAACAGATATGATGGAGGCGTCACTCTTATCTTCCAGCTCTAGGCAAGAAGTATGATAAATATGCATACCTGCATGGCCGGCTAGCTGAACCCACGAGTGACGTTTCTTTAGCGTGAAGGTCAAAGGAGACCAGTGAACCATGGTCCTCAACTTGCTCCAGGATTTATTCTGAAAACAGAAAAACAAGCAATTCCATCTTGATTAAAATAAATGGTACAAAAAAAGAAATCTGAGACCCCGATTGATCGGTGGAGTCGTTTAGTGGTCTCACAAACCTCCGAGGTAAGTGCAGGCCACAAGAGTGATTACTGATTAAAGGAAAACACACCCTGTTCTCCGCGCACACACACATCAGCAGACATTGGACAAACCCTCCCCTTTAAACCAAGGCCAGGTGCACAACGTACATGACAAAGCCCATTCATAAAACATTTACCAAAGCCACCAGTGTTGTGTCGTATAACAGAACCTCACTGTCTGAAAGTGTCTCTGTGTGTGTGTGTGTGTGTGTGTAATGGCTACGTTGGGAAACATGAAATCGAGGACAGTGTGCAACAGGAGCACTGACGCAAACCGTTTGAGGAGAACCAGACGTGCATTGATTAGAGCAATAGTGTGTGTGGGAAAGCACAACAACTAGACAGTTTCTGACGGGAATGTGCTCTTCAAAGTGTTACACAACAACACAGAATCACAAACTGAGTACTTTCTTGGCTGATCAGGGATGCGTGCAATTAAACAAACCAGAAATCTGACCCGACTGAAAAGGACCTAAAACTACAGAGTCAGCCCAGGTAAAGAATAACCTGCAGGGCTGCACACTATAATTGTAAAATAGTTCTGGTATAATTAGAGGATGACTACTGAGAATAGGTATTCCTTTTAGTGTCTGGATTCTTTCCCCAGCTGCTTCACAGGCATACTGTCATAATTAAAACCTCTAACACAACTTCTTTTTTAGAAGTTTTCAACTAGTTAGCCAGGATTCCCTGAATACCAAACGCCCGTAAGGACGGAAAGATGGACGGGGAGATAAGTCATTCTACTGTGGGTTTGTTTTTGCCCTATGGGTATGTTAAAAGACAGGATTGCTTCAAAACATATCTGATCTAAGGAAATATAGTTTTACTTTTGATCTTTCATGCCATTTCATATGTAATGTATGACTTTTTTATGTTTGTGTACATTTAAAACTGGGAAATGTTTTTAAAAGGACATTTCCTACCAGCTGCACAATGCACTGTGGTTATTCCACACATAAATATTAGTATTGGGAACATTAAACTCTAAATTTAACCTGCTGAGGTTGTGTTTACACATCAAATCTACACGTTCAGTGCAGTTTCTTTTTCCTTTCTAGCTTTTATTAGCAGGGTATGTATTGACCTGAAAAAGACCTCGGAGGCAGATGAAAGCCAGTAAGACAGAAAGGTGAAGCAGATCCCCACGGCTCCAGCCTCTCCTCTTGCGTTTCAGAGTCTCTGATTGCTTCGTGCCGACAGCTCGATGAGCTCTGCTGTGAGGTCGGATTTACCTCGTTAAATGAACCGGCCCTGCCAAAAAGAAACGACTGATGGACACGCAAGAGCTTCTAAAAGGCGGTTGTGGAAAATGTTTGCAGTTATGCACAAGGAGCTTGCTCTCTTTCACTTAAAGGGAATAAGCTCAGCTGCATCTCCATCCCACACGCATCTTAAACGCTGAGGTCACATTTCACCCCACTCAGTCAGCCCTCTGCCATCTCTGCTTTCACTTGTATGCAGCTTGTGACGTCTAACACACAGCTCCGTTTCATAATTCTTTGTCTTCTGCACCTCCAGCTGGCTTCCAAGAGCTCTGACATTGACACAAGTGCACTTTCCGCAAACTTCGCCTTTTCTTTCTAAAAGTTGCTTTTAGTTAGCATTAGTTTAACTCAAACTCCCGCTTGCCTATTTTGAAACACTTTTCCCATGTCTCATTTTAATTATCTCAATACATATAAATAAAATGTTCATTTATTTCAGCAATTTAACTTAAAAAGTGAAACTCAGATTCATTACATAGGGATACATTTATTTCTGTTAGTTTGGATATTGAAAACCAAACATTTTTTAATTAAAAAACATGAATTACTTTTTGAAAACATTTAGTCTAGCTTAGTAAACTGTCGAAGGAACAGTTTCGGAGTAAATATCAGTAATTAGTCATTAGATCTCTAACCAAAGATTGACAGATAGGTTCTTCCTATTGGCAGGTTTGTGACAGCTAAAAATGTATGATGGCTACACAAACTTGAATGAAAGAGATAACCATCAACAGGATGCTGATCGGTCCATTGCATCACAAATCGAAACCCCTCTCCTGTATTGTGATCTACCATCACATCTTCTCACTGAAGAAAAGTGACACATGTAAACACAATCCCAGTCTGCAACAGAAGTAAAGCTGTATTTTAATCTGTATTTTGCCCTTTGGAGTCATTTCTTACCCAGCGGACAGAGCGATGGTTCAGGATGAGGCAGACGCTGGCCAAGATGCAAGAGACTCCCAAGAAGTGAGAACGCAGCCAACACACCAAGCTCTGCGCCATCGTCTCGCCGTCTCCACAATCAAGCAGTGCAATTTAGAGCCTCAGCAGTCACTGAAAACCCAGTTTGACCAGATGGACTCTCCGTTTCACACCAGTGCGCTGCCGTCTTCCAGTTTGAGAGGGTCAGTCGGGATGTTAAATATTATATGGCAATCAGACTTGGCTCACTCTGATGACTCCTCCTTTCCTAAAAGCACTTAAGGACTTCACAATCTGTGTGGTTTCAACATTTTTAATGAACAACTCATTCCCCTACCAGAGTCTTACTCCACCTACTTTTCCTGTTTGAAAAATGCGCCAAAAGGAGGCGTTGCCTGGCAGACCGATTGATGGCGGGGAGAGAGGGCTGGGCGGAGTCAACACCTCCTTGCTATACACAGAGGCGTGGCCGAGACTCGGCTTGTTTTATACTCCACAGCGGCAGAGCCAATTCCTATTCAAGTACAGTGTAAAGTTTTAACCTGAAGAGGGCATCACACAGACGTGTACTAAAATAAAAAACTATAATGACCAGACATGTAGACAGCACTATTAGATACTCAATTTTTCAGCAAAAAAAATTTGTTGGAATTGGGGGAGAGTTGCTTTTTAAAGACAGTTCCTGTGCGGTCTTAAACTTTCAAACAGCTGCATCTCTATTGCACACCTTTCTGCTGAACTGCAGCTAAAAATCCCACTCAACCATCTCCTCACCTGAACCGATCCATTTCGTTTTACCTTCTTCAAACCCTTCATCCCGTCCCCCTAAAGGGACAACACTCCACACAATCTGCTGCCTTCTTCCTTCCTCTTATCCTCTAATCCCCCATAGGCCCTATCTAGAGCCCGACGCTGAGCCAATCTCCTGACAGGTACATGACCGACATGACAGCATGGGAGGGTAGGGCCAGCAGGGCCTCTCAAAGCCATCCCTGTGCTTTTCGTTTGTCTACATGACAAGTTCTTCACTAAAGCACGGAGGAGCGTGTGTGTACAGAGACAGAAAAACCTGTCAGACAACTATCATGAGCTACAGGGACAGCATGTGCTTACACCAAGGTACTGTTAGAGCTCCCTTCTTCAAGCATATCAAAACCACATCCCCTTCCCTCAACCTGAAATCTTCAGTCTTCAAGCAGCTCAGCTGTGTTTTAGTGGCTGAACATACAGGAATCGTCCCAACAGTGAAAATCATCTTCAGAGAGCGAAAATAACATAGCAACAACACAGAGATCTCAGTAATTTACAGTTTCTTTGCTTTTGTCTTATGTATACAATGTTCCTGAACGTGTTGGTACAAAAACCTCTAAAGATGCATTACATTCAATGTTCACGATTCACTTTTAT
This sequence comes from Valencia hispanica, assembly GCA_963556495.2. NCBI lineage: Eukaryota > Metazoa > Chordata > Actinopteri > Cyprinodontiformes > Valenciidae > Valencia > Valencia hispanica. The sequence continues at coordinate 25,914,078 of OY747700.1, read as the reverse complement.
TGGCTGATGATTCATTAACTTATTTGTGGGAATTAGGAGTTTCAATCCTCCTTGGAGGCCTAAACATTTGGCCTGGTTGGAAATATTTCAGGTTAAAAAAACAACAACAAACAAACAGGAGAGTCATGCAGTGAGAAACAAAACGAGAACCACTTTTTACTCTATTTTAAAAACAACAATGGTATGCAATAAGCAGCATGTCTGCTAAAGCAACCAGCTGCAGACAGGCTACAGATAGCTCTACTGATTTATCAGCTTATTATAAGCCCAGCATTAGCACTTGGAAAGTACTTCTACATTTAGCACGTGTTTATCCTTAATGTTTGCATGACAATCATAATGATAGATTTGTGCTAAATATGTCAATTATAATATCCTACATCATTTTGGAAACAGAAATAAATGGTGCTTTTCTGTTTTAAATAAAATGAGTTAGGTCAGGGGTCTCCAACTCCAGTCCTCGAGAGCTATTGTAGTTTTAAATATCTTTATTCAATTATCTATCGGTTGGATTTCAACAACAAAATCTGAAGAGGCGTTATGTAATTTTTGGATTTACTCCTATTGATCTTTAAAAAAGTAAAGCAATTTACATTTTCATGTTATTTCTTTTTTTTATACAAATTTTATCAAACAAAGCCTAAAGATTTTGATAAAGCTATAATTACAAACAAATGAAGATCTTTTTTAATGGCAACTTTTAAGGCAGGTAATTTTAACAGTGTTCTGTTTTCTTAGTTATACTAGGTCTGTATGAATGTTTGCCCTTTTATTGTTTACTTTTTCCATTACATTTTTTCTTATAACATTTGCTGTTTCTATTATTAAAAATAATAATTTAAAAAAAGTGTATTTCAATAAACGTTTGCCTGTCCATCATTTCGAACCAGTCTGCCCATTAGTCATTGACCAGACATAAAGGCATTTACATCTTAAATCATGGACAGTAAAATAAAGTCCATATTTAATTGGTTGCTGAAGAAGCACGCATTTAATTGCATTTCATAACTCTGCAACGTGGATGTTGTGTACAGCAGAAGTGAGAGTGCTGCGTGGGACAGAGAAGTCTGCAGTGTGGCTCATGACTTAAGCATAAATAGGAATAATCGCGTGTAGGCTACGCCATCCAGCTTTCATTGCATCGATTTTTTCGTTTTGAAAGCTTACCCCGACTTTCCTCTTTTTCTGATGTTCCACGGCACAGTATGCCTCATGTTGTATGAGTGGAAAATATTATAAAATATAGAGCCACTTGAAGGGAGAACAACCTACTGTCCCATACTGGAATAATCTGATAACAATATACAATCACACACTTATTGTTGGGTTGATTATACATAGGAATTTGCATCTCATTAGATTCAAATGTCAGGGACAGAGTAGATACTGTCTGGGCAAGAAAAAACAAGCCAAGGAGAGAGAGAGAAAAAAAAAGAACCATATATGGTAAAGATGTCGCCTAGCAACCGGCTCAGCCTTCAGCCCAATTTTCCATGACACACACACAAACACACGCGTGTGCGGCTCTGAATGCAAGACGGCATAGCTGCGAGCAAGTATCCTCACGCGTCACAGCGAGAGGAAAACGTAGACGTAACGTTTGGCCGGGAGTTCAAAGGAGACTCGTTCAACCAACACACACACCCTCTATGTAGTAATTACAAAAAACAACGGGCCTTTAACTTAGTGGTAGCAGAAGGAAACGGGCCGAGCAACAGCCGCACTTATCACAAACCACAAGCCAGTATCATCCTGTTTGCTTCGACAGCGACACTGCAGCTCCTTAGGCTGCTCACTTCCTGGTTTCAACCATTAAACACCTGGAAATTACAATGTTGTTTGACCCCTGGAGGTCACTACTGCGACCGGTAGAGTTAAAATGATCGCAATGCAAAGAAATGTGAATTTCACACGATGTTCCTCTTATTTTTACTCCAATTAGCTGACTCAAACGCTGATCTGACTAATCACTTGATGGGAAGTTAGTATCTGGGAAGTATGTTCAGGGTCCAGTAAGGGCTAAAGGTATCACCATAAAAAAAAAAAACAGGTTAATCATTTTAATAATGTCCATGCATAAAGAATATTGTTAGAACTGGTTAGATTAGTCTGCTAACCTGGAGTAAAAACACCACACAAACTGTACTAGTTTCAATGTGTTAAACATTTACATAAAAATAACAAAAACACACAACATCAGCTCCCTGCTTTCATGTACAAGTTATAGAAACAAGAAACTTCTGCTACATGCAGTAGAGGAATTATTTTTTCATTTAATTGAGGAAAAAAAATGTAGCAAGTGCCAACATTGTCCAGCAACAGGTGGAGAGGGGGGGACAAAATACTTAGTGGAAACTGAAGCTTTTTTTCCTCCATCTTTTTGATGAACTTGAGGTTTTATACAGTTTCTTCTGTTTTTTTTAAACTTAATACGCTAGATAAGCATTTTTTTTATCTGTCATTTACATTTGAAACCTTTTAGATTTAATTTTTTGCCTGTGGTCCGTTTTGTTTTGTTGTGTAGCGCTGGTACGCTTTGTCCCCACAAATGAATCGTTTTGTTTTAGTTTGAAGCAACGGTTGAAAAGCTATAAATCTGATCAGTAGTCAAACAGCTGCCGCAAACTTAGACTTTCAAATTAATTTGTGTCATCCCGTTACCACCTCCCTTCATCAATCTCTTTTACAAGGAAACAAGTTGCCCTGGTGGTTGTGAACTGCCCCATTGTGTGAAAATCATTGCAGGTTACATAATGAAACTATCGTTACGTCTACCGCACTGCAGGGCGAATGGCACACCACACATGTTTCAGCCGCATGGAAATGCCTGGATATTCGAGAGTCCTGTGCCTACAGGAAAATGAGCGCCGAGATGCCATTGCTAGCAGAGACATCCTGTTTTTAAAACAAACATGTCTAAAATCAACAGAGCATCAAAGCGTCTTGGCATCAGCAGAAGGAAAGGGGGGGAAAAAAAGATGAAAACCTTCATGTTTGAAGGAGAGCCAACAATAAGTCACTGTTGATTAATTCCTTCCTTGTGTAAAGCCATTATAAAATGTGACATCTCAGAGAATAAATGGCCCGTTGCTGAGCTTATCAAAGCCTGTTGGCGCTGAACAATAAAGTGGTGGGGGGGTTGGAACTGGGAGCCAGCTTCCTCCCATTTGAGCCAAATGTTTTACAGTCATCTGTTGTGGACTCAGTAGCATGAGTCAAGAGGTTTAAGACACATGACCTCAACTTACCTTTATTGCTCCTTTAAATGTTAACCAAATGCCAGCGCACAGAGAAACTACTGAGTAACAAATACCTCGTTTGTTTTTTCGTTTTTAATCAAAACTTGAAATATACTGTACCCTACACTGTAAAAAGTCATTTTGTTGGGTAGTAGAATTATTTACATTCTAATAAGGTGTGATAGTTTGTAAACGTTAAGTTTAACAGCAGCTTAATTTAAAGGAGTTACTGCAGCTGAAAGCAGAGTTTTTTAATAGGCTAGCCGATTCACTGTTTAATTGATTAATTGCGATGTGAAATGTTCAAAATCGATACCGATTCATAAAAAGAGTTCAAAATGGACTATTTTTTTATAACTAAATGACAGAAACTTAAAGTCTCAGCGTGCAGTTTTAGGGGTCGCACCGGCAGAAACATGATGCGTTTCAGCTATGCAGCGTGAAAGCCAACTACTACTTTACCATTAATATTTCAGCTAAGAACCGGTTTGTGTCAAAGCAGGAATCTTAGTAACGCTGCGAAACGCTAAATCCAAACCTGCTGTCAAGCTAGCAAAGGAGCAACAAAATGTCTACATCTCACCATAACAGAATTGATTTCAAAAAGTTATTTTGCCATTTAATGTTTTAGACCTTAATCAAACCAGTTTTAATCTTTTTTGGTTGCTTTCTGGCAGAGGATAAAACAGGGGAGCAACATTACCTCAATGATTAGTTTGTATCAAACTAATTAAGTGAAATAATTACATTTTCAAGCAAATTGTAACAGTTTTAGTGGTTGGATTGCCACAGTGTGCTTTATCAGGAAGCGATCTAGACCTTGACTTGAACTGTTGGTACATTCCTGACTAATAAAGGTGTGCCCCTTGTGTTTCTGGATATGTGTAAATGCTCCAACCTTTGGAAATCTGGGGTATTGCGTGTTACACTGTGGCCGGCACATACTGTTGCACCACACACCGGATTGCTATTTGCTCCTGGTTTCTTTACAGCTGGAGAGGTTGTAAATAAACACCGTCACGATGGATGGAGAGTTGAGCCATATCTACACTGGTGCTTTTGGCAGCTGAAACTGTAAGACTCGGTTTTAACTTGTTTTATGTGAACCTGAGAGAGAAAGGCCATCATTTGAAACACTAACAGTAATGAGCTGCACCCTGGTTGTCAGCCAGATGTCTGCGGAGGGTTTAGGACACTTACCCCTGTGCCATCCCCTGCGCTGCCCAGAGACCGGGTCGGGGACAGGCTGGACTCCATGTCGCTGCCGGTGAAGTCGTCCTCGGACTCCTCAAAGGAGGAGGCTGAGGACAGGCCTAGGGATGAGGAGTTGGACAGCTTCCTGGGGCTGCGCATCAGGGCAGGGGACCCGCCGCAGCCGCTGTCCGAGCAGGGGGACTCTTCGTCCGCCTGAGGATCCAGACAGGAGGTGTGGTCGTCCAGCAGGGCCGTGGAGCCCTGGCAGCGGCCGGGGCTGGGCTCTCTGGTTATGATTAGCTTCGGGATCGTTCCAGGAAAGCCTCGTCTCGGGGGGCTTTGGTTGCTCTGATCTGGGCGCTTTGTGCCGTCGGACTCACCCAGAAAGCCATTGTTCTGATCCCCGGTGGTGGATTCGGTTTTCGTCATCTCTCCTTTCACGCGCTCGTCCAGTATCGACAGTCCACCCCCCAAATCCTGATCCGGGGGCGAGCAGGGCAAAGTCCGTTCAGCGTCCGGGTCAGAGGTGAGAAGGGGGTTCAAACTCAGATCGGTCCCGAACCCAGACACAAAGCGATTCTGATAGTTTCCCCCCACTGGCTGATCTTCCATGGCCCTGGCTGGGGGAACCGCGGCATCGTCTTCCCGCACGCTGCCGGGTCTCGGCTCCTCGCAGCCCCCACAGCTAGTTTCTCCGCTCCGTGTCTCCAAGCCTGGCGCATCGGACGAACCAGCCTCTCGCTTCACGGTGAGCTGGGCCGCTAAGACATCATCACCGAGGCCGGGCAATGCCTCGAAACAACCCGCGGCTGCTTGACGCTCCCCACTTGCAGACACAGCCTCGTCTCTGGGCAACTTTCCTGCTCTGTGGCCGCGACGTGCTGCTGGATCGGCGGCCTCCGTTCCGCAGCCTAGATCCTCCTCGCTTTGACTGGAGTAGCGCTTTCTCCTCCCCAAACAGGACAGTACTTTGTTTCTCATCGGATTCCTGCTTAGCTGTTCGCTCTGCGGCTTCCTTTTGCTCCTAAATCTGGAGATACTGAGTCGACAGGGCGTGTCTTTTGATTTCCATTTCGCCCCGCCTGGAGTGGCGGCGCTGTGCGACAGATCAGAGCGCGTTTGGCCCATCCCGCATGCCGTAGTGGTGGACACACCCTCAATGTGTAATCGAAAAAAAATACAACTCAGACCGCAGTGCTTCAGTAAACCATTAATCACCAAATCCATGCAATAAGATTGGAAAATCTCGAATTAATCCACATATTTTCCTCCACACTGGCACGGGTCAAATCTGCGAGAGAAAGATAAAGAGATAATATTTAGTAAATATCAAAAGGGGGTGATACTTTCATTACTGTAATCAAATGTTATAATTTCACCTGAAATAGCAATAAACAACTTCACTAAGATCATGTGTTTAGGTTCAAACCAGCTGAGAGAAATGTTCATCAATTTATTTAAAAACAAACACTAAGAAAAAAAACCCAAATGTAAACCTTTTTAAATCATTCCTAAGAAGAATTTCTTTTTAATGGATCTTCAATTAATGTTGTCCTTTTAGTTGTTAGAACTAGTGTCAGGTAACCAACACGTAATTATTCTATATTACAAAGAGAGAATGCATTGAAACAGACATTTAAGTAATTCTATTAAAACATTCTAACTGGTCTATAATATCGATTGATTACACACACATTGATATATTTGGGTTTTTTTAATGATTGTCTAACAGCTAAACATTCTGTCTCTCAGATAATTACTATCCCATAAAAAAAAAGAAAAATAAAACTTAATTTCAGAAATGTTATGGTCTACGCAATCATGGATGAGACTTTTAGCTTAATAGTTGTCCTGCAGACGGTCGCTGACGCACGCATACATACACACAAGAGAGAATTTTGCTACAGAAATAGACTTCTCATAAAGTGCTATAACTTATATCAGTGGAAAGAATACACACACAATATTCAACATAAAACTTTTGAATTAATGAAATAAAAGCAACCTTTTGATGATATATTCCAATTTATTTCTAACACTGAACTTGACTAGAATATTGTTTATATGTTTCTTCATTGTAAATTTAAAGGCCTACAAAAACTTCTAGGGCTAAAATTGTGTAATAGAGTCAAATAAAATGACATTAAATAGAGCATGTTCACAGCAAACTATCACGTTTGCTCAAATAGTTTTAGTATATCATTCTCAGTTTAAGTTAAATTAGTTTACTACTGCCCTCCTGTGTCTGGCTACAGGTCACAGCTCTTCATTGCCATCTACAGTGTGCTTTTTTAAAAGTCCCTATAAAGAGCGCACTATGCAAAGGTGTAAAACCAACAAACAAAATACAACGACAACAAAACAATCATTTAATTTAGATGGCAAGATTTCATTATTTACCCATTCGTTTTTCCATCATTTGATTAAGCAGTTATAAGACTGTAGACAAAAACACGTTCAAAGTTCAGGGACTCCAATTAGTTTATCACGTTAACCAGCCTGTTTGGATTTCAAACACCGCACACTTTTTGCTCAATCTGTGACTCACCACAGAGAAATTGTCAGGCCAATAAATTGGGCCAATAATTCAGCCGCTAAATTTGTCATTCATTAAGTATCAGCCCCTGGCCTCACCTGAGCTTGCCTCAGCAGTACCTATGGAAGCTTGCCTGACCAGTAACGTGTCTCAGAGCAAGTAGCTCCAACGTCATCTTATGCATCCTACTGATTAACCCTAGTACAAAGATGTTTCATGGAAAAAGAAAATGGAAAAGCACAGATCCCAGGTGTATAAAAAAAAAAAAAAAAGACAAATTGCTCATCAGACAGATACTTGCAGAAAATTATCAGCTGTTGGCTGCAATGATTTTTAGATATTAGCCCCGACTGCAGAAAAATCAGCAATGATCCTTCAGTAGTTCTGACTGAGTGATAGTTGCCAGATTAAATAAAGCTTTGCGTGCTTGAACTTTGGACACTTTGGACAATTTGAACTGAGACATGGACCTTGAGTGTTAACCTCAATTTTCGCAAGATGCCGATCTGTCATGGTTTAGGGACAAAGACATGAGCCAGTGTTTCTGATGTGATTACTGGGTTGTCAGTCATACTAAATTATTCCCTCGGGTGTTTTGTTGTATTAATAGTGGAATCTCACATTTGTATCTGCCTTTCTCCTCCATTTTTCTTGTACTGGATTGTTAGAGACGATCCAAAAAATGTGCATTACTTCCTGGATTCTGTATTTAAAGTTCTATGTTAAGATGTAGGATAAAAGCCCACAACTTCTTGCTCCTTTTATGCTACAACTGATCTGACTTTTCAGGATTTAACACAAAACATCTAAACTTGGATTGTAATCTTCACTCAAAACTAGCAAAGTTTCATTCAATTGTAATGATGTAAACTGTACACGTTCTACTTGAGTGGTTAATTGCTTTGATTAGCAAACATAATCTGACTTTATATTGCTATATTAATCATTTCACACTCATACCTTACATGCCCTCTTTCTAAATATTGTCCAATTTTTAAAAACTTTTCAAAAGATACAGTGCATTTTAAACAAAAGACCAAAAAGTAAGGAAGTCTTAAAAAATATAACTTTGTAAAAAAAAAAAAAAAAAGTCACATTAAATAGTTTTAAAACGTAAAGTTAAAAGAAAAATGTTCCTAAAGATAAGTATTATTGTTTACCTGTGGTATTCCAGCAATGCCTGTTCAGATATTGAAAAATCATTCTGGTACTAATACAGCAAATTGATTTTGAAAACCTGATTGAGCTAGAAAATTAGTTCAAAGCAGATAAATACCTACAGCATACTCCTTCAAGATTTTCTGATTGTGCCATGTTACGAACACAAACCTTACTAAACTATATGACAAACCAATGCAAAACAGACCGTAGATGCTGCAAAAGATACGAGACTGGGGTTGAGATTTACCTTCCAGCAGGACAATCCCTAAACATACAGCCTTCACTACAATAGATTGTGTAAAACTCTACCTCTCGAAGGTTAGTTTCCTGACACTTTTAGAAGCATCTCTGCACCAAATAATCAGGTCATTTGCAGCGCTCTGCAGAGCTTGTATACATGCTGAGAAGGCAATTCAGACAGTTAATCAAGGTATGTGGGATCAGGGACAAAGATGGAGGACGGACACCAGATTCCGAGGACCTCCATTTGACATTCCTGGATTAGACCAAACATTCTAAAGTGTAAGAATGTAAAAGTCCAGCAAAACAAAGCCAAATGTTTAACCTCTAGGTGAGTAAAGCTGGAAAAAATATGTTCAAAAAGGCTTTTGCAGCTGCAATCGATTCTCCTAGGTGGTTATAGAAAGTATTAACACTGAAAGAAACTGCATGCCACACTTTACGATTTTATTCATTTGAAACACAGCTGTTGTTTTCCTACCCTTTCACAAACGTGTCACTTTTTGTAAGTCAGTCACAAAAAATACCTTACAAATTGTGTTTGTAATGTGTCGAAATATTAAAAAGGTTAAGAGGTATAAATGCGTTTGCTCACACTTACATTTGTAGTTTACTGTACATTACTCTTGGCTCCTCCATTGTAGCAAAACATTGTGATTTACAGATTAAAAACTGCAAATATGTAGCTGTTAAATGTTTGTCAACTTTGAGGTTCACCCTGAATTAACATTTAAAAACATATGGAATATAATATTTTACTCAAAATGAAGATGATTTGTTTCTTGTAAGAGTGAAATGACAAAATCCAGGTGTGCTATATGCGCCAATAAAAAGACAAATCTCACAGTATCCCATAAAAATTAACTGTTTTGTGTATGAGACCGACTGACATTCGCAGCGGATGAATGTCATTCTGCTGTCAGCAGGAAAGCTCACAGAAAGGAAATGGGACAGGATGTGCAACAATGGAAATACCAACTCACTGTGAAGCATACACAAATACACTCAACTGCAATATTGTGTAATATTTAAAATTATTAATATTCTTACAAAATGACTAATCTCTAAAGGAAATAACCATGTTTAGGAGGAGCAGTGGAAGTAACCACTCAATAAAGCCAAGAACAAAGAGTTTCTCTTGGTTAACTCTAGAGAAAAAGAAAAACAAACCATTATCCTACCCACTCTTCTTGCCTTTAGATTTGCAGCAGGTTGACGGGTTTTCCGCTTCAGTGAGCAGCAGACCTTAAATAAAGAACACCCCTCATTTTGTTCGTCTAGTTTCATCAGTACAAGATGATTAATGACTGAGTCTTATATCTACTGACATGGACTGAATGTACTCATGGAGCCACCCACACCCACTAAAACAGTGACACACACACACACACTTCATGGGAAGTTGGTTATTTCAAAACAAATATAAAACACAGAAATGGTCTAAGCAGACAGAACAGCATAGGGAAGTTACATTAACCAACTACCACCTTAGCTTTATAGTGACACTCATCTATTTGCTTGTCATGCGTTTGCTCAGTTAGCCACTCCTCTTAAGTAAAGGCCTACACAATGATTTTTGTGTTTGTTTTAACAAGGTGTTTGCAATGAATGATGAATGTATTGTGATGAACTCAAATAAAACCATCGTGTTGTTTCACAGGAAAGCTTTAAGTAGGACTTTCAGTTCTACTTTTTTATTCTTTAATGCCAGTTTGGTTATTTTACCTTTAAGACTAATTGGTTGTTAATTGTTAATATTCATCAATCAGATTACAGGGAACAAGGACCAAAATAACATCCAGTAAAGGGAATATAGGGAAACTTACCCGCCAGACGATCATCTGTTGGCTCCGTGAAGCAGCTGTTGAAAAGCTGCCACTGAAAATGGAGGTTTAACTAGTAGGGTGTAAAGATGGTGTGTTTGCGGCTTCTCTGTTCTGCGATTCACGGAGAAATGCTGATGAGTGTAGTAACAACAGCATGTGGTTATGATGAGGAGGGAAAAGCTTAGAGGAAGTGTTGAAGTAAGCGGGGGCAGGTCTTGACGCTCAGGCTCTTTTAGCTGCAGTCAAAGACAGCCTACTTCACGTCCACCTCTGTTGACATAAGTTTATTATTGCCTACATGAGAAGTTAACGGAACATAAGACAACTAATAAAATACATAAAACCTAAATAGCAAACTCAGTCCCAACACTTCTAGAGAAATCATTAGCGTATTAAAACGTTAAAGCGTAAAAAAAAAAAGTTATTTATCAGCGTGTTTGATTGTGCTGCTTTTAGGTGTTACCCGTTATTTGGATATTCTTTTTAAAGGTACACTGAAATTACAACTAAGACTATTGCCAGTGGTTTTAAGTTTAAATAAAAGAAAAATATTTTCTCAAACTCACATTTGTGACGAAACAAAAAAAAAAACATTTCCAAATACATTTCCACAGGACGCATAATGAGACTTTCTCAGCTAACATGGGAACGTTTACTAAGTTGACCCGTAGAAACGATACGTCAGCGCCTCCGCCATCTTGTGAGTGGCAAGCACGCTTTGGTGAACTTTAATTGGAGACAAGGTTTTCAGAATAAAAGAAACACAACATTTACTAACAACTGATTTTAATTATATGTTTCTGTTACTGTTGACCCATGCGTGTACTTAATACATTGAACTATATATATTGAAATATTAAGGCTGGTTCAATTTATTAGAAGTTTAGTAGAAGTAGTATTGGTGATCACAGAGAAAATAATAACAATATTTGCAAATACAATTTAAACAGAACAACAAACATGAAACATGCTGTCTTTTACCTTAATTTAACTCTGAAAAAATGCCAAACCACTTACTCTAATAGCTTTAGTTAATGCAGTTAAGCTTTTTCGGTTTGTTGAAAAAGTAGCCTACTAAGAGGTAAATGCAAAACACTTCAAATCCTGTTATTCAGATGGACTTTTTTTTTTTTTTTTAACAAACCTTCCATAAGCATTGGAAATTTGCACTAACCCTCAGCATTCCTTTCCAGAACATTACAGCAAATCTTCCATTACCACTGGCTAGAGGTGTCAAGGAACTTTGTAGGAACTTTGTAGTGAAATGTTTCCAAACATTGTCAATAAGTTACTGGGAACTTTGCACTTAACTTAATCAAACATTCTCACTATATTGCAGCAGACATACCTGGAACAATGCCTACAGATCACCAGGAACCACGCAGTGATCTTTAGTGAACCCAAGCATTGGCTAAAAGTTATTGGAAACTTCTAATTACCTTTCACTAAACGTTTGCCAATGGGTAGAGAGAACTTTGTAATAATCTTCATCACATTGTCCCAAACTTTGCAGTTAATCTTCACTGAGCACTAGCAACAGGACACCAGGAACTCTGCAATAACATTTAGCAAACTCTCTCCAAACCTTAGTAAACCCACCTTACTTTCCTTTTTAATTTTTTTCAGGCAGCGAGTCACAGAATAAAAAGTAAAACATTAAAGTGTAGCCTAAGGTAAGCAGCAAGATTATGATCTGAAGAAATAATCAGAAGTAAATGATGGAACACTTTAAACCAATATAATAGGTTATGTATCAAATAGGGATTAATCTGTAACATACTTCCTGTTAAAATTTTGTTGTGTTAAGTATTGATTTGATGAATTTAAAAAAACTCTTAGTATTGTACAAAATATCACACAAACAGAAATGTCTGGTGGCCATTGAAAAGCATCGGATTGTACTTAAAATACCTCGTTCCAATTATTCAGAAGTTTTTGCTTTAATAACCTTTAATCCTGTCCTGAAAACAGAATCAATCTCTGTTTAAAAAAATAGATCTCAAGTAACATTTTCTGTTGTTATGATTTGTTTTCTATAATAAAACAAACAAAAAAAGCGCATCCAGTACATGTGGGCTTCCGTAGATGCGGAAGTTGAGTTTCACAGCCAGGCAACACCGGCGTGACATTCACCGGGGTTTTCAGCAGTGTTGGGGTCGAGCAGAAGCAGGATAACAACCACCGAGCTCTCTTTAAGATGAGGGTGCTGAAAGCGGGTCTGTGTTTGACCAGGAGTCACGTGTTAGCACCGGGGAGCGTCACACTGAAGAAGGTAACCTGATTCTGACCGCCTGGGTCAGCTCCAGCTCTTTTAAAAACAACTCCTAACATTGATCACATGTCCTCAGGTGCTTATTAACAGCTGTCGGACCTGCTCCTCTGAGGTCTTACCCAACGAGAGAATCCGCAATATCGGCATCTCCGCTCACATCGACTCGGGGAAGACCACCCTGACCGAGAGGGTCCTCTACTACACGGGCAGGATAGCAGAGATTCATGAGGTGAGGGCCTGTATGGGGGTCCTATAGTTAATTAGAGCCTGTAGATGAGCCTGCGTTAATGAGCTCTTTTTGTGGTGTGAAGGTGAAAGGGAAGGATGGTGTTGGAGCCACAATGGACTCCATGGAGCTGGAGAGGCAGAGGGGAATCACCATCCAGTCAGCAGCTACATACACCATATGGAAGAACCACAACATCAACATCATTGACACACCAGGTACCGACGCTTTTTGTATCTGCAAAGACCTTTTTTTCCCCATCTAACTACAGCTGCAAGTCTTTTGAGGTCATCCAGAGACTGACAATCTTGCCAAATGTTCTTTGTAAATGGGGAGCATCTTCGAACAGCCATTCTTAAATTTGGCAAATGTGGAGGCAACAAAAATTGCATGCCTTTAAGTGACAGGTCTACAAAGAGTGGTAACAGTTTTTACAGACGTTTGGCGTATAAGGGGGGGTGCAACGATAACTAACTGTTCTCAAGGAACACTTGTAGGTGCTCGAGCAGTTCCTCCTCACACTATAACGGCCCACTAATCACTCATTTCAGAGATTTCAAGCAGAAAGTCACAGGACTGATTGAAGACAACAGTCTTACAAAACTTTGTTGTTATGCTCATTAAATGTCATGCGTTCCCCAAAAGGGTCGGATATTAAATCTGAGAAAATGTCATCATGTCGAAGACAGAATATAGGCTAAATTCACTAGATACATTTAAACTTCCATTCACACTACAGATATTCAATTGGATTGAGGCCAAGACTTTGACTAGGTCATTCTAACCCACGAACAGGCTTTGAGCTAATCCATTGCAGCTCTGGTTTTAAGTTTAGTGTCAATGTCCCAATGGAAAGCCAATCACAGCCCCTACAACGTTTTCTTCCCAGAGGGCCAGCAACCTCCCATGTGTGTCTCCTACATTGGGACTCTTACTCTGTTTGCATTAATGTCGGATCTGTAAAGCTCATGACTAATGGTTGTCTGGTCAACAGTTTCACCCACCTGAGCTTAACAAGGCTGGAAGCATCTTCTCCAAAGTTACCCAGGGCCTCTTTGCTGGGTCGCTAATTAATTGTCTCCCTGCCTGGCTTGTCAATTTAGGTGGACAAGTATGTGTTGATAGGTTTGCAGTTGGGACGTGCATTTATTTTCAGACAATGGATTAAACAGCCGAGAGCCGAACCGCTGCTCCTCCACATCGAGCGGAGCTAATTAATTGGCTCAGGCATCTGGTCAAGATGCCTCTTGGACGCCTTATTGGCCAGGTGTTCCGGTGACGCCCCACCGCGAGGAGACCCAGAGGACGACCCAGGACACGCTGGAGGGACTATGTTCCTCAGCTGGCCTGGTAACGCCTTGGGATTCCTCCTGAGGAGCTGGACCAAGTGGCTGGAGAGGGGGAAGTTTGGGTTTATTTAGTTTATTTATTTGTTTATTTATTTAGATCCCCATTAGCTACTCAATTAGGCAGCTATTCTTCCTGGGGTCTTAACAATTTTAAACAAGTATTAACATCAAGGCTGAACAACAATGAAAACAAATACAGAAGTGCTCACAACACACACCCACACACACACACACACACACACACACACACACACACACACACACACACACACACACACACACACACACACACACACACACACCCACACACACACAACCTATATACACTGAACATTACACAGTCTATCATACAATCTAATGTAAGCTGTTCTATGTACCAAACATTACCTCTCTGTGGGTATCATAAAATATGTCAATTACATTTCAGTAACCATAACTCATTATAAAGTTATTACATGGATGTTCCAGTTACTCCAAAGTAAATGCATACAGTCGAAGTCTTTTGGAAAAAGTAACATTATGAATCTCTGAAACGAGGAACTGTGGGAGCGAGTTCCATGCCACCATTGCTCTATAACACAGTGTTCTCTGACGTTGATTTGTTCTAACACAAGATAATGGATGGACTGATGGATTAAAGTAATAGTGTTCTGTAAGATGTTATGAGATATTGCTATATAACATAACCCTGCTTTAAACTTCTCCACAACTTCCTCCCCGTCTTTTCGGCGTTGCTATTCGGTCTTCATGATGCTCTTTGTTCTCTAATGTTCTCCAACAAACATCTGAGGTTCTAACAGAACAGCTGGATTTGTAGTGGGATTAAATTTCAAACAGGTCGACTCTGTTTATTTAGTGTGTGACTTCTCAAGGCAACAGGTTGTGCTGAATTTTGTTTGGAGTATCAGAGTAAATGCACATCGCCCTTTTTCAGATTTTAATTTGCAAAATAATTTATCATTTAATCTGTTTTACAATTATGCTCTACTTTGTGTTGATTCAAGAAAAAAAATACTTTTGAAAGGCCCTGTAAAGCCATATATCATGTTTTACATAGAAACAAAATCTGTTAAGGCCTTTGCCAATTAAAGCTCTTGTACAGCTCTGTTTGAGTATAGTTGTCAAATATTCAATTATTCTCGTTTACTTTCACAAAAATCTCTGTTGGTTAAAAAATGTTGGCTGTCCTTCCTAAAAAAGGTCCTGAACCAATATTTACTTTGACATTACAGTTTTTCTAAGCTGCCCTATGTGTGTATTTCAGGTCACGTGGATTTCACCATCGAGGTGGAGCGTGCTTTGCGGGTGCTGGACGGAGCGGTCCTGGTTCTATGTGCCGTGGGAGGCGTTCAGTGTCAGACCATGACCGTGAACAGACAGATGAAGCGCTACAACGTCCCCTTCCTCACCTTCATCAACAAGCTGGACCGAATGGGAGCCAACCCCAGCCGGGCGCTGCAGCAGATGAGGTATGAGTCCTACTAAAACTCTTCTCAGTGGAGATACAGAGCTGGGTGAGGAAAGTCAGCCACCACTCTGATTTTGTTTTTATGGTGTTAACAATTTTGGGAGATGACCAGCCACCTGGGAACGAAATTAGTAAATATTGAAACTTTTGTCAGACTACAGTCCAACATACAGCAAAGGCTTATCGGCAAAAAATCTTGCAATTAAAAAATACAGAAAAACAGTTGATTGGGTAAATAAAAAATATTAATTAAACTCTCTGCATCTTCAACTTTGCCTCTTCCAGCTCAAGCTGTTATCTTTTAATCAGTGCCACCATCTCCAACCCATAGATCTTAGCAGGTCTCACTGCTGTTTTATAGATTTTCCCAATAAATAAAAATCTACTCACTTTGCAAGATTTAAATTTTTTTTTATGCAATATTGATGAGAAATGAACAGATTGCTGCTTATACCAGTTCCTGCGAATACCAACTTCTCTCTGAGAGCAACAGACATGATAATACTGCAGTGCTCTTGGTTCTGATATAAGCTTTGTTTTAATTTTAGATCTAAACTGAACCATAACGCAGCATTTGTGAACATCCCGATCGGCCTGGAGGGGAACATGCGTGGCACCATTGACCTGATAGAAGAGCGGAGCACGTACTTTGAAGGACGCTTTGGGTAGGGGACCCTAATAATACTGTAGTTTGTTTTACCTGATTGCAGAAAACCTTACGTAGGATAAATTTCTTAAACCCATTTATATCTGCACACGTTTTTATTGCTGCTTTCAAATATGAAATGTATACATTTGTGACACGTTTCTCCTTCCCTGCAGTCAAAGCATCCGATATGATGAGATTCCAGCAGATTTCCGGGCAGAAGCTGCAGAACGCAGACAGGAACTGGTGGAGTGTGTCGCTAACGCAGATGAAACCTTGGGGGAGATGTTCCTGGAGGAAAAAGTTCCTACCAAAGAGGACCTGAAGGTTAGTGTGTGAAAGAGTTAGGACATTAGAGTTTGCCTCTTATACTGTAAAAATGAGCAGCTTGTCACAACATTTTTGGATTGTTAGTTTTCTAACATAGCATGTTCAAAAGTCTTGTTATTTAGATCAGTTCATCTTCAAAGTGTAAGATCTTCCATAAAGCAGTTTGACTTGCAGTGCCAAAAGTATTCATACCCCTAAACCTATGTACAAATTCTCATATTAAAATCCAAAATTTCTGTCTATTTTAATTAAATTGTATGTGAACTGACGAAACATATTAGTGCATAATTGTACAAATAAACGGAGGCAATTTTTTGTTTGCTGCCCCACTGAGGCAATATTTCATGTTTAGGGCCATTATCCTGCTGGAAAGTGAACCTCTGCCACAGGCTCTGGTCTTCTGCAGCCTATAACAGATTTTCATCCAGCTCCTTTCATATTCTCCTCAACTGTGACCAGTGACACTTTCTATGTTGAAAAACAATTGGTCAGTTTCTCCACAGCATAGTAAAATTGACAAACCTACCTATCTTTAGTGAAGAAAAGCATTCCCTTAGGATGATGTTTCCACCACCACCGTGTTTCCCAGTAGGAATTATGTTTTATTGGAGCTGTGCATTGTTGCTTTTCTGCCACACAGTGTTGTGCATGTAGTTAAATTTTGGTTTCATATGACTAGAGCACTGTCTTCCACATAGTTGCAGTCTCCCCTACATAACTTGTGGCAAACTGCAAGCAGGGCCTGTTATGT
This sequence comes from Valencia hispanica, assembly GCA_963556495.2. Classification (NCBI taxonomy): domain Eukaryota; kingdom Metazoa; phylum Chordata; class Actinopteri; order Cyprinodontiformes; family Valenciidae; genus Valencia; species Valencia hispanica. Next base: position 25,896,840 of record OY747700.1, on the reverse strand, counting down.
CTTTTGTCTCAATAAAGGCCAGCTTTGTGAAGGGCATATATATATTAGATGTCCTTTGGACAGATTCTTCAGCCTGAGTTGTAGATCTCTGCAGCTCCTCCACAGTTCCCATACGCTTCTTCTCTGATTAATGCTTTCCTTGCATTGTAGCACAAACTGCACACATTTATCGGTGCCAGTTGCATCAAATGTTTCACCTCCTTGTTTCCCAGGCTGCGATCCGCAGAGCCACAGTACACCGTCTCTTCAGCCCTGTGTTGGTGGGGACGGCGCTGAAGAACAAAGGCGTCCAGCCTTTACTGGACGCTGTCCTGGATTACCTGCCGAACCCCAGCGAAGTCAAAAACTACGCCATCCTCAATGATGAGTAAGTGTTTCAAAACTTATTGCATTAAATGTTGATGTCAGAACATTTGGCTACCGACATTTGAAAATGTTGTTTTAGGCTAATTTCAAGAGACCTGTTTTTTATGCTTACATTATTTTATTTTACACACAGAAACAATAATTCAACCAAAACAAAATTTTTTTTTTACCAGGGTGACAATTATTTGCCCCTTTGAAGCTAAACAGTCCTCTGGTAACAGTCTGCAGATGTTTGCTGTAGTTTTCATACACGACTCCTGAGGAATCACAGTCTGATCTGCTTAGCAAATCTTTCCAGCACCTTCAGATGTGACGCCATTCTGGCATCGACTTTGGAATCTGGACAATCTGTGGAGATTTGCAATTTAACCGGTTTGTGTAGGTCAGTCAGTAGCGTTCACCTTGGTTTCTCACCAGCAGCAATGCATGTTTTGGGTATGTGTTGAAGACCCCAATTCACTTCTTTCTTTCCCAGTTACAGAAACACTGAACCATCCCCAGAGCATAATACTCCCACCACTGTTTCAGCATTTGTTAGGTTAGGCACCTTCTTTCTCCAATCATAAGTGATATCTCTATGACCACAGGAGCATAGTTTCAACTCCTTTGAATAAAAGACATGCTTCCTGCATTCCCAGCCTTTCTTCAGGCTCTCCTGGTCTGCATCCCTACATCTCCTCCTGTGCAGAACTCTACTGGTTGCCTTCTTCGAGCCTACTCTTCCTCACTTGGCTGTCATTCATTATTTTCTTGGTAGTTGTTCTGGGAGTCTTTAAAACATATCTCACTAGTTTCCAGGGTCTTTGAAATATTTCACCTCCTACTGCTGCCTGGCCTTTTCTGAGCTGGGTGACTCTTTTTGAATTTCTTAATACTTTTCTCTCCAAATCCTTATTCCTTCTTCTGCTTTGTGAGCCTTAAGTATTTTTTGTTAGGTTTTGTTTTAGGAATGATACCTTTCATGTGAGAGCTCAAACCCTTTCTGCAGTTTTTATACTGTGTAAATTTGAAGAAAATTTTAACTTGATTTTGCAGGTTTTGAGGAAATTTGTGCGCAACAGAGGTCAATAAATAGGGTTTATTTTTTTAACTTTTCTCTGTCCCACCATCAAATACGTAAACATGTAGAGTTTGCTCAAATCTAATTGGACTTTCATAATGCTGACCCCGGTCATTTCTGTTCTGTGACTGTGTGTAGCTAAATATAATTTATGGTTTCTAAAGAAAACTAGCACGTTTATTAATGCTATGTTGAAAATGTCATCCTATGTTAAGAAAGCATTTCGGTAATTTTGATTAAAACTTTAAATGTAACAAAATATAATAGAAGAGTTTTGTCCTGTGTGTTTGATGGAGTATTAGGGTCATTGTAGATGAAAGGAAAAAAAATTGGAGGAGTAAGTTTTCGCCAGTAATCTCAGACAATTTTTTAATTAATTTCTCATATTTTCAAGAGAAAAACTGGGAAATTCTCTGTCGTAAATTTGTGACAGAAAACTCAGCAATTTACACGATTAAAGGCATATATTTTTTTATATTTAAATTAAGATATTTTCTGTCAGAAAATAGCAAGAAAATAAGGAAAGAAATCTAAGTGTTAAATTTACGAGATAAGTGTCTGGATAGTTTCAAAAGGTTTTTTTTCTTTTATTTACAATGACCCTATTACTCTGTCATATGTGCATGCACACTCTTACTCATTCATTTTATCTTTCTTCACAATAGAGAATCAGCAGAAATTTCAAAGATTGAAATGGACCCTACCAGAGATTCCTCAAACCCTTACGTTGGTCTTGCTTTTAAATTGGAGGTGTGTAAATTTTTTTTTTTTTTTTTTACTGATTATTTACGTCTCGGTCTTTCTCAGAAGGGCGAGGTCCATCATGCTTTGCTGTCTCTTGTGGTCGTTCTTGTTAACAGGCCGGGAGGTTCGGTCAGTTGACCTACATCCGGGTCTATCAGGGCTGTCTGAAGAAAGGAGAATACATCTACAACACACGCACGGGAAAAAGAGTCCGGATTCAGAGGCTCGTGCGCCTCCACGCCAATCAGATGGAGGTGAGAGCGAGCCGCGCCTCAGTGGGTTGTCACAGGTTTATTTCCATCTGGGAGAGTTGTCAGCCTGCAACCCAGAAATTGTGGGTTCGATTCCAGCTTCCACCTGCTACATGTCGTTGTGTCCTTGGGCAAGACACTTCACCTACCCGCCTACTGGTGTTGGCCAGAGGGGCTGATGGCACGATATGGCAGCCTCGCTTCTGTCAGTCTGCCCCAGGGCAGCTGTGGCTATAATCATAGCTTGCTTCCACCAGTGTGTGAATGTGAGAATGAGTGAATAATGGAGTTGTAAAGCGCTTTGAGAGTCTTGAAAAGCGCTATATAAATGCAAGCCATTATTATTATTAAACTAGAGAAGTGCATGAGTGGTCAGAGGGGTGAAGTTCCTCTTCTGGCTTTAGTCAAGTGTGTAGAAAACCACATCCCCCATGACATGTTCTCATGCGCCTCACGTTGAAGCACTAACCTGTTGAATTATTATTATAATTATTTATTAATATCTAAATAAATGTAATTGAGTGAATGTAACCCCGTTTTCTCTTTCTGGTCATGCTCTTGAAGGATGTGGATGAGGTTTATGCAGGAGATATCTGTGCTCTGTTTGGGATCGACTGTGCAAGCGGGGACACCTTTACATCCAAGACGAGCTCCAACCTCTCCATGGTGAGCCGCTTGAACCTCCTGGGTGATCAAACAGCAGGAAACGGGCATTTTTTTAAACTTCTCAGCTTATTTGTTGTCCTTATGCACAAACAGGAGTCCATTCACATCCCAGAGCCTGTCATTTCCATGGCTATGAGGCCAGCTAATAAGGTACAAATGTTTTTTAATCACTACCTGGGGGAAGAAAAATAAATGGCTTTCAGTTTTTCATCTAAATCTCCCTTTTTTTCCCCTTTTACCAGAATGACCTGGACAAATTCTCTAAAGGCATAAATCGTTTCACCAGAGAGGACCCCACATTCAGAGTCCATTTTGACTCAGAGAGCAAAGAAACCATCATCTCAGGCATGGGCGAGCTGCATCTTGAAATTTACTCCCAGGTACAAAATCCTCCTCTAATCGGCTTCATTTAAAAATGTGTCCAGCTGCTATTTCTTTCCTTTTGTTCTGCAGTGGTTGCTATTTGGATATAATTTGAATATCTAACTCTTCAGGACTAATATCTAAAACACTGAAGATGCAGACCAAAATGTTTTACAGTTATTACACTTAATTCTTTGATCAATTTTGTCTCTCTGGGTCTTTTTAATTCTCCAACTTTTCAGTTAAAGCCCCCTTTACCTTGTTCTGGTTGATAAATTGGTTACCACCCGTGGTTAATGTGCATAATCTTACTGAAGAATTAATAGCTATCTCCAAAGCTCACTGCAACAAAGAGTGGCATCATGAAGCCTCCAAAACAGCCATTAGATGCTCTCTACATGCCAGATAGTTGGATTTGGAGGCATGCCAGGAAAAAGCTTCTCTGTCTCACCATCACAAACGTAAACATGTGGAGTTTGCTAAACTCTAATCAGACTTTAACTGGAACTAATGCTGTGCTCAGATGAAACTCAGATTGATCTTTTCGGCTACAGACACACAGCCGCAGGCAGGTTTGGTAGAAGGTAAAGGATGAATCAGTGGAATTTACCTCATGCCCACAGTTAAGCACGGTGGAGTAGCAGTTATCCTGTGGGCCGGTTTTACTTCCAAGGGCCCTGGGAGGCTTGTTAGTGGACCAGAGCATTCAAAATGACGTAGCACTAAACCTAAAATGGGTTGTCATTGGGTCTTTTTTTTACCACAATGATGATTCAAATGAACACAGAAATGGTTCATAAGACCCAAAGATCAACAATCTTCTACAGTCATCTCAAAGTATAAGATTATTCAGCTGCAATAAAAAATTTATTTTAAAGTTTTTACTCATCTTTAACAGACTAGCCAAAAATGTCTATCTGCTTTCCTTGAGATCATTAACTGGTTATTTTTGGATGATGTTATTTTGCTAATCCTGCATGATTCTGTCAATCACTGAAGCACAAAAAGGTGCAATTTAAAGTTGTTTATAATCCTAACCTGCTGTATATTCATGGTGATTTTTCTTAACACTTTTATTACAGAGGATGGAGAGAGAATACAACTGTCCCTGCGTGATGGGGAAACCAAAAGTGGCTTTCAGAGAGACAATCACCGGCCCTGTACCGTAAGTCTGTCTGCTAAATAATTCAAGCAGTATGGAGCACAGGAGAAACCTTCAAACGCTTTATTGAGCAGAAACTCCAGCTTTCGTGTGTTTCATACGGTTAAGATGCAGGCATAAACAGCCAATCTTGCTTCAGATCTTGCAGCATCATCCTAAGCAGATCTACAAAGAACTAGCTGACCACCAAGTGTTGCAACCGCAGTTTGTAAAACAGCAGCAGATCAGTTGGTTTTCGCCTGTTTTTCACATTCATGAACGTGAAGCAGCTGCTCCGTCTGCAGCACCTTAACGCCCTCTGCTGGAGACCAGGTGAACAGCAGCTTCCACTGAGGAATTTCCTGCAACAAATACAAACTGTCACATTAACTTAAAAACTTTAGAAAACACGCACAGTTTAGCACAGTGGTACCCAAAATATTTAAATTGCCCCCCCTTTTGGTTTATAAGAAAATGTTCATGCCCCCCCCCCCCCCATACCTTCCTGTGTAATCATTTTAAGTATACCTTCTTTTTGTTACTGAGCATCAGTAGGCAACATTGCTTTTCAATGTTTACATTTTTTTATAATCTCTCTGCACAAGTGCTTTAAAAACATAAAGAACTGCAAGAGGAAAGAAATTACTAATGCAAAGGGTTGTTTTGAAAACCGGAGGCCTTCAATTATCATAACCTTTCAGTACCTGGTGTGAGCCTGCAGTCCTTTAATTTCAGTGTTTATATGTAGTTTTTAGTAAAGCTTGTTCGGACTGAATATTATTTAAAATTGAAAAAAATACTATTGAATGTTATAATTTAAAAAATTCACTTGTAAAAATAGATTATGGATTTTTTTTTTTACCCCACAAAAATATCTAGCGCCACCTCTGGTATTACTGGACAGAGGAATAACTGGTAGTGTGCTGGCTGCTGTTGTCAGTAGTTGTTGAAATCGTCCATAGTACAGTATTAAATCCTCTATAATTATGTGAGGCTTTTTACACTTTGCCATTTGTTTTTTTTAGCTCAGTTGAACATTTGCAGTTGTTTGGTGTAACAAAACCAAAGGCTTAATCATTTTGTTTAGACACGTTTGGTGATGCTTTATGTTCTGCTTTGCGTTTATGTGGGAGCCTCGTCAAAAACCTGTTCATTATGTTAGCAGTGTCCAAACATTTATTGTATCCATTCGTACCACAACCCCCCTGCAATGACTCTGCCGTGCCCCCACTCTGGGAACCACTGGTTTAGCAGAATGTTGGGGATCACTGATCTAATAATTATTTCTAATATAAATTTATAACTTTACATAATATAGATAAATGATCAAAGGGCTTCTAATTGCAGCCAATCACTGTTTTGGGGAATTTTATGAATGCTGTTTGGGTTTAACATAAAAACTACAACCTGCAACCACTGGATTTCCCGCTCTAGCTTTTAGCTGAGGTGTTTACCTGAGACACCATGTCGTGCAGCAGTACGTGACAGTCAAACTTCAAGTGGTCATCTTCAGTTGCCTGTAACAGAGGAGGAAACAGAAAGCATACTTCAAATGTTGACTTTATCTACTGCTGGCTTCTAGTTCTGGTTTGGCCTAAAAGTTATTTTTTGGACAGAAAATGGTTGTTACTGCATTTCTTAAACAGTTCAGACTCAGAAGGTACATTTTCACTTCAGGAACCATTTTTAGGAATCTGGGTAATCTCCTGGAGCCGGTTTCTACCCCTGTGTTTCCATGTTCTCCTGGTAAAATAAAAACAGGCCATAAATGATACCCAGAAAATACTTACTAGCATTAATACTTTTAGTATTAACCTGAACCTTTGTGATGGAGGTTTGTGGAATTTTCTCAGCATTAAGTTTCAGTCATCCCAGTTTACACTGTTCTGTAGCTCATATTGTTTGTTAACTTTAAGAGTAGTATATTTTAAATCCCAAACTTCTACTTTTGGCTATTAGCAAAGACAGAAGTTGTATTTCAGCAGCTAGGACACCTGGAAAAAATGTTTCCCTCTGAATTACAGTTGAAACCAAATATTTATTGGCTTACTGCCAGGATGACAGATTTTATTTAAGTTTTTAAGTCAGAGGTTTACATAAGCTTAGGTTTCTACGACTTTAAACAATTTTGGAACACACAGTTGATGTTAATGGCTTTGTAAACTTCTGATTCATTCACAGCACTAGAGCTAAATGGAAGCAAGTGTGTTGATGTTTTTTTTTTAAGGTACCAACGCAAAATAGTGCTGCCGTTTGTGACATATTGGAAAAATCAAATCAGTCAAGATATTTGGAAGAGAATTATGGAACTCTACAAGTCGGGTTCATGTTGCGGTACAATTTCCATATTCTTAAAGGTGCCGTATTTATTTATTCAAACCTCTTTATGCCAGTAGAACAGCATGGGGATGTTCAGCCATCCTACCATTCAGGAAGGGGACAGGTTTTAGTGTCCGACAGACTAATGGGGTTTGTGCACACAAACAGGGAATCTGACCTTGGTTCCACTTTGCTCTGAAATAGTACGTTTGGAATATAACTAAATAAAGGAGTTTAAGTAAAAATGTAAACGCATTGTAAAATGTATATATACAGTGTTTTTACAAAAGAGGAAAGGCTTAAATTAGTGAAAATATGCATGGTATCAATCTGGGCTCTTTAAGTGTTCCTCAAAGGAAAAGCCTGGGAGGAGAATATGCAAAATAGGTCCAGACTAAAGCCAAAGACCTTGTGAAGATGGTAAGAGAATGTCAATATCTGCATTGATACAAGACCTATACCAACTTGAGATGAAAGGCTGCGCAGTGAAAAAGAAGCCCCTACTCAGAAAGCAACATTACAGTTTGCAATCTCTATACTTCAAGCAAAAATGGGAAGCTTGCAAGCCTGACAACACCATCTCCACCGTGGTAGCATCATGGTGTGTGGGTGTTTTGCTGCTGGAGGCACTGATGCACTTCACAAAATAGATGGCATCTTGAGAATAGAACCATAAATGGAAATTTGAAGTATCACCTAAAGACATCAGCTGGGAAGCTGAAGGTTGAGCCCAAATGGGGATTATTTATCTATCAACACAGCGGATGTGCACTCAACCTGGGTGCAGAGAGAGATGCCAACCCTTTACATAGCTCTTGTTTCCATTATTATTTTTTACGTTTATCTTGCAGTTGCAGTGTTGGTTAGCTATGTTAGCTTGTTCGTTAGCCAAGGCCAGGGATATGGGAATACTATTCGTTTTTTTAAATGGTGACAGAAAAATCTGAAGGGCATCTGTCATTTTGACAGATTGCAAATCCCACCCCTGACCGTTTGGTGAAGATGTTCAGACATTTTCAACTTCATACACAGAGTTCATGTAACTAATCAAGAAAAAAAATGAGAGCATCTGAGCATCATCTCAGACCTGGACACTGTATCCAATGCATCTCTCGATCTGGGAGCTGAGTTACGGAGGCATGAAGCGCACCCGTGACTGCATTTTTTTGACCCCGTCAGTCAAACGACCAACCATTAAAAAAAATTGTAGGGCGACCAGCTGGCTAAGGCTTAAATGATGTGAAGAGATTACTGCAGATTGTTGCATTTTTAATCATCTGCTCGTTCCAATCACTTCTTCTGATCACTTGCAATCAAAGACGTCTTTTGTTTGACTTAAGTCAATGGAATTCTATAGAACTTGCACATTTTGTGGTTTTTATCAAAGCAATCTGTGAAAACAACAACAAGACATGATCGCATCTCTTTCATACCAGACATGCGGAGTAGAGCAGGAAGTGATGTAGACCGATAATCGCTCTATAGAAATGACCCTGAGCAGATTGACAAATTAGTTATAAAGTGGCTTAAGAACAACAAAGTCAATGTTTTGGAGTGAATATCAAAAAGCTCTGATCTCAGTCCAATAGAAAATTTGTGGGCGGAGCTGAAAAGGTGTTTTAAGAGCAGAATAACTTTGGATAAGTAATATTAAGAATACTTTTGCAAGAATCATCCATTGCAGTTTTATTTCTGACAAAAATGACAAGTTTTATCTTGAGACCCTATCACTTTAATCAGATGTAGTTTGCATTAATCTCACTGGCACTCGAAGTATAAATGATCAGTTCAGGGGAGATCGAGGGTTCAGTATAATTAGGTTCTGTTCACTCTAACACTGTGGGGCACACATGAGTCTTTGCATTAGAAGGACACTGGGCTCGTTACAGAACTGTCTCAAAAACATCCGTTCGGCCACATTTGGTGTAAAGATGCAGTTTGTTGATGTTCTACTGCAAAAAAATTATGTCGAATAAGAGATGAAGCAGCCTACCAGCTGTGTGATGTTGGCCACCTGAGCCATGTTGTACAGAGTGTTTTCTGTGGATTCATTCAGCATGATGAAGCTAGAGGCCACAATGCCGAGGTGCCAGAAGGGAGTCATCTCTGGGTCAATGTGACCGTAGCTGTCTGAAATACATTTGAAAAGAATCTCATTGATTAAGCCAAAACCTTATTCTGTACATTTCTGGCTTTCTGTGGTAATTATGAGCAGTGATCAGCTGCATTTCTTTTATTGAATGTACCTGGTAGGCGCTTTTCAGTATGCAGGGTTTTATTGGTCTTGTACTGCTGGTATAAGGCCTCGTCTTCAGATTTGGAATCAGTCTTCAAGAGCTCCTCGCATGAGGAGACCTGGACTTGAGGTGAGAGCTGCTTTTTTCCGCTTGGAAAGAAAACCTCAGCGGAGCACTTCTCTTCTGTCTGAAAAGGAAAATCTTGTTTGTTTATAATAAAAATAAATGGGAGTAGAAAGAGAAAAGGCGTCACCTTGTTGTTACCAGTGAGTCAAAGGTTAAACCACACAGCTATTCATACAAATCTGCCTTTAACAGGTAGTCAGTTTGCATCAGGTCTGGTTAGACCTGCTGACTGTTACCCAACTGTTTTAAACTAAAATCTGTCGCAAAACTTGCCTAATATTTCTTTTCATAAGGTCCTTGGTAACAGAAAACTGCTAAGTTTATAAAAAACACAAGATGAATGAAACCGGTTAATTACAGATTTAAAAAAGTAAGACAGCAAAAATAATCCAGTTCAAAAAGAGAAAAATGTTCCATTAAAAAGTTTGTTTGTTTAAGTATCTAGAAAAGAAAAAACTAAAATAGCACTTAAGAGAGTAAGCTGTTTAAAAACAAAATATAAAGCTATGTTCCAATCAATGAATGCATCATTTCAGTAGCAGCATTAACAAAGAGCGTTATTGAATGCTCTTTGGAGGTTTTTACTTGGTGAAAAAGACACAACCATAGAATTTCTCGGTACCAGGAAGGCTTTTTTTAAGTCAGGGGTGCACAGAGATGTAAAACTATTTAATCAGTCCCTCAAGGATTTTGCGGCAATTTTTTGTGAAAAGTTGCAACAAAAGTGGGAATGTTTTTACTTGTGATTTTTCCCCACTTAAATTCTTTTTAAAAAATCCATTAAAATGTTCTGAACTTCCAACATTGTTATTGTAATAAGTGCACTAGAGGAACAGTTGATCATCCAGGAGAACACTCATCAAACTGTAGCGTATTCTTTAAACACAAAAAGAACCGAGCAGCAATTCTAGGTTTATAGAACGTTGTACTTACTGATTTATTTGTCCAAGACTCAGAAAATAACCACTTATTGTTTTTGTATTCCAGAGTAAAATTGTGTCATTAAACTTGAGTTGACGCAAAATTAAATGCAATTCAGATTGGCACTATTTTGGAGCCACTTACTATCTTACTTCAGCATATCCTTCCACTCTACAGAAACTGAACAATAAACCTAAATTGAACTTGCTGAACGAGTCGTTTCCTAACCTACAAGCTATCGCTTCAGCGGCGGTAGCCTACATCCTGCAGCATCCCACTTTTACAGTATAGTTGGCACAACACCCAGCTCTGGAGCGCGTCTGTGGTCAGATGCACAGACAGCTCCCAGATAGCGAGATGTATCGAGTACGGTGTCCAGGTCTGAGACGACGCTTTGATGCTCTCATGGAAATCTTTATTTTTATTATTGTTGTTGTTTTAACTGTACTCTACGCATAAAGTTAAAATTGTTAAATGCAACATCTTTCATTCTCGCTCCCTCTCATAAGCAACAGGAAGTGTATGTGACGCCGTCAGATATAAGATGATGAGAACGAGCATCGCAATTGGTCAAAAATATAAAATTGCAGGACAGGCTGAATTTACAGCAATAGTTGCAATCGCAACATCATGAAATCCTGGAAGAACTGTTTAATGTAAACCTTATTTTCAGTGACATATCTGCGATTCATTATGGCTGCAGGAGAGTGAGAGAAAGCAAGACTGCTCTGTTTTATCCCTTTAAACTGTCAGTGCCAGTCTGAACATGTTATTGAACATGTCTCCTTTGGAAATATTGGCGGCCTTTTGGAGATCTCACTTATGAAAGAAGCTACTTTCTTTTAAGATTACACACAAAGACGACGGTTTCAGTAATGCTAGCCACGCTAACAGCATTCGTTGCCAATATAAGACGTTAAACTCTGTTATTCAGTCCTTATTTTAAAATATGTAAAACTGTTTATCTCTCCTGGCTAGAAAATATTTTAAACGTTCTTGTATCATTATCAATGAAGACAAATCAGAATCAGCTTTGACATCAGCAGGTCAAAGCTTTACAAAAACAGAAGATCTGAAATTGGCCACAACACCGTGAACAGCTTTAGTAAAATCCTTCATAGCAAATAGCAGCTTTAATAAAGTAAAATTCCTCTTACATTGCTGATGATCTCGTGCACTGAAACCTCCAGCTGATACTTTCTCCCAGAGTCTGCCACACCCTATTGGAAACATTCAAAATGAGCCATGGTTGGATCAAACTTACACATTGTAAATGTTAGCTAGCCAGCAGTAAAGATTGACCTGACCTCTGCGTTCGCACCAAGGACCTGCTTTAATCCAAACAGTTTGTAGGGTGAGCCGTAGCGGGTGTTGAGGTAGTGTTGGACCACCTTTGCAGCCCTCTGAGCGGGGTAGTGATGAGGGTTCAGCTCACCTGTCGCCATCACATCCTCTTCAGCCTCCTCCACTGCTGCTGCCTCTTTCTGTGCTCACAGAGAGAGAGGAAATGTTAACTCCTTATGGACTTTGACCCTTGGGTGTTCACTGGGTGGGGCTGTTGTCTTTAGTTTAGACACATTTACTCAGGAGAGTAGAAAGTAGTATGAATATCTAAGAACCTGAACGTTGAACTAAAAAGCCACTTGCCTGGTCTGTAGTGCTGGTTGAATGTTTTCTCTGTTCAGTCCTCCAACTCAGCTTCTCCTCCCGCAAATGAAAGCATTACTTCCTACTTTAAAAAGCAGTGCTCCTATAGGTCTACCCATTTTTAAAGAGACAGGACAACTTTCTGTTTCCAGATACTCTCCTTGCTCAGGAGTTTTACACAACTCGCAGTTGAAGGAGTTTTAAGCTCCAAATTGTTTATACATCTGATTTGTTTCTTATAAGAAATTAGAAAAGCATGTCTAAAAAGACTATAAAACAATTTGAAAGGAGAATACATTTAGGAAAAAAAATCATCTGTTTTTATTTAGATTCTCAAAGAAAAATCTTCACAATAACTGGTTGCAAAACCTTTTATATGCATAACAGCAATTAAACGTCTTCTCGTTGCAGACCAGCTTTTTTCATGTTTCCACTGGTATTTTGACCATTTTTCTTTTGTGATGTGCTTATTAGTCTTTGAGGTCCTTGCCATCACCCTAATTTTTAGCTTCCTACACAGATCCTCTATCAGATTTTATTCAGGACTCTGGATGTGACTCCACTAAAGTTTGATATTATTTCTAGTCAGAAGAAACATGTTAGTAAAACTTAAGAGATTACTTTAAATTTGAATCTGCCAAGGAATCATTTTGTGCTTAACTAAAGGTTTTTACTGCAGAAACTCTCAGCAAGTATTTCAATTAAAGCATCTGTGCAGAACCAGTGGAACTCTACACACAACGTTACAAATTACAATCCATTTCAACCAAAATTAATCCAGTGCATTTGATTCAAAAGAGGTGTTCCCCTAAGAAAATGCTCTATAATGGATTCATAAAAATAAAAAAAATAGACCTTTGCGTGATGCTTGGTCTTCACTCTAGTTTTCACTGTTTGTCATCATACTGACAGGTTCTTAATATACTTTTGCCAATTTTTGCTCAAAACTTTTAGCCAAATGCAGTGCCTTCCCAAAGTATACAGCTTCAACCTTTTCACATTACATTCACAAACATTATTATATTTTGTGTCATAGACCAGCGCAGTGCCTAATAGGAAAGTGTATGGAAAAAAAAAATAATGTATGAAAAGAGGGCCGTTTGTTGACATTCAGCGTCTTTTATTTTGGAGCCCCTAAAGAAAATTCAGTCAAACCAGTTGTCTTCAAATGTCCCCCACCAATGATCAGACTCAACCTGGGTGTAATTTAGTCTCAGTATAAATTCAGCAGTTCTTTGAAGGGTTATAAAGGTTTATTAGAGAACATTAGTGAACAAAGACCATCATGAAGACCAAAGAACACAGGAGACAGGTCAGGAATTAAGTGGTGGAGAAGGTTAAGCAGGGATAGATTATAAACAGTTGTTCTAGGTTTGCATGCCTCACACAGCACTGTTCAGTATATCCTATGAAATTGGAAATAATATAATGCAACCATATCCACCAAAAGTGGCTAGCATTAATCCACAGCCAAGACGGATGGGAACTCTGGAGGAGCGGCAGAGATCCACCGCTTACGTGGGGTAATCTGTTGACAGCCATCATCGGTTTTCTCAATACGTCTGTACTTTAAAGAAAAGGGGCAAGAAGAAGCCTCTGTTGAAATAAGGCAATAAAAAGTCCCGTTTGTAGTTCGTCACCAGTTAAGTAGAGGACACAACAAACTTCTGGAAAAAGGTGCTCTGATCAGATGAGACCTAAATAATTTTTTTTTACTTATGTCAAAAACCCAACACTGTACTGGTACATCAGCCTGAACACACGATGCCCTCACGGTGGCGGCAGCATCATGCCGTTGTGATGCTTCTCTTCAGCACGTTCTATAGTTAATCTATTTATGACATGCTTTACTGACAGAGCGCTTTTGCTACGCTTAAACAGAATCAGCTCAACTAAATTTGCTGTGGTTTGAGTCCATCATCCTGTTTCAAAACATGGCTCCTTCGTCTCTTTGCTTACAGGTTTGACTTCACCCATAAGAAGCAGAGCGGCGGCTCCGGGCAGTACGGTAAAGTCATCGGGGTCCTGGAGCCTCTGGAGCCAGAACACTACACCAAGCTGGAGTTTGAAGATCAGACTGTTGGAACGAACGTCCCGAAGCAGTTTGTGCCGGCTGTAGAAAAGGCACGTGCTGCCATTGTTCATGGGCTACTTTGAACCTCTCCAGTTGCTTACATAATTTCTCATGTTGACAGGGCTTCAGGGGGGCCTGTGAGAAGGGACCCATCAGTGGGCACAAGATTTCAGGAGTCAGATTCCTTCTGGAAGACGGAGCTAATCACATGGTTGACTCCAATGAAATGTCCTTCATTCGTGCAGGAGAGGGCGCTCTAAAACAAGGTCTGCTTGTTCCTCTACACTCTAGTTCACAACACAAATCAGTATTGTGATTACTTTGGCACAGAAATGGAAGCAGCGTGTGGAACCACAAAAAAGGAGCAGCAACGTCTATTTCACCACCTGTTTCTTTGTGTCATTGTGAGTGTTTGTTAAATTTGGTGGCCCCATTTATTCCACAGCGATGGAAAAAGCCAATGCAATAATCCTGGAGCCAATCATGTCTGTGGAGATTGTTGCACCACAGGAGTTTCAAGGAGTGGTCATTGCTGGGGTAAACCGTCGCCACGGTGTCATCACAGGTCAGGACGGGGCCGAGGGATACTTCACTTTGTATGCGGATGTAAGTCTGGTTTGCATGCTTCAAATTACAGCATGTATCTGCAGTGTTTTTAGTCTACATATTCCGTCATTTTTCAAATTAACTTTAATTCTTCCAACAGATTCCTCTGAACGACATGTTTGGCTACTCCACAGAACTGCGCTCCTGCACTGAAGTAAGTTTAGAGTGCAGAATGTAAATTGTTGTTGAATCAAGGTTTGATAAATGCGTGTTCAACTTTCCCTAATAACGAATTTATCCGTCAAGATGGATAAATGCTTTTTAAAAAATCTAGTTGTTTTAGCAGCTTTTAAAATGAACCCTAAAATAATGTATTGCTTTCAAAAGGAATATGCAATCATTTTTACAACTTTTGTTGAGAATTTTTTTTTTAAGTGTGGAAAAGAAAGAGAAAAAAAAGCAGTAGCTTGGAGACTGATATGGTCGGCAACCCATCCATGGATGTTTAAGCAGTCTGTGGCAAGACCAGTCTACCTATAATTTACCACAGTGGGATTAACAACTTGTGACAAAAACTGTCTAAATCAAAAAAGCTCAGGAAACAATCAAGTCGACCTAGTAATTTTTGTTCCTGCACCACAATGGTTATATTAAAACAGTAGTGAATAGAAGTTGCTCAAAGTCCCACTTTACTACACAAGGTCAGTCTATATTTTACTGTTGTGGGATTAATTGCACTACAGTAACATAGCTGAAAAAACAAAATACCAAGAACACTTTTTGTAAGTCTACACTTTTCTCACACCAGCATGTTGCTTGGCCCTGAAACATTGGTTTAAGCTAGAGGGACCAACCGTCCTCTTTTCCCCAGACATGTCCACTTTTCACATGCTGTCCAGGGGCGCCAGGGGGGATATCAGAGATTGATGAAAATGTCTGTGTTTTCATCGTCTTTAAGGGGACTAATAAGCATACCTAAACTGACTGGTGCGATGCCTGCAATAAGACTGCCTCTCATCTGACGTCCTCCCTGAGCTGCTGTCTAGAGGACGGTTCTGATCTGTTCATAGACGGAACAGACAGCGGGCTGTGATGCGCTGCGCGAATGGGATTGCAACTGTTTACAAGATATCAAAGCACAAGTGTAGCTTTACAGACAAACATAGCTGGCATGTGTTTTTCTGTGTGGCAAAAGTGGCAAAGATTCAGTAAGTCCACATGGACACGAAATCTATCATGTTGTGTAAAGTGAGAGTTCATCTATAAATTGACTGAGGATGAAGATAAATCTGAAGACTGGAGTAGGCATTATTGTGTTGAGACTGCTGTACTTTTATTATTACATTGAAAAGAAAATACCTGTTTTCTCAGAATATTATGAGATTTTTGATTAATTTGTGTCCAGTATGACTTAAAAAGTGAACTATTATTGTTACTGGTAAATGTTCTAATTCTCAAGTAATTATTTCTATTATTAATTTCCAGGGATTTTCATCATTTTTGAACTTGTGAAAGCCTATGTGAAGTTTAACTGTTTATTCTAACCACATGGAGAAAGCTAACTTTAAATATGTTAAAAATTAAAAGTCTTGGCCGTGTCCTGAAAGTGTTTTGAGGACTGAGCCAAGTGTCCTCTTTTTTGGAAATCAAAATATGATCACCCTAGTTTAAGCAATTACTACACATACAGTGTATGGAAAGGAAGTTAACATAGAGATAACCAGTCTGAGTTAATTTGGCTCAGACACCAGAAAAAAGGTATGTGCTTGTGAGTAAGTACAAAGGAGGAACAGTAGGAGTGAGCTGTTAATTGATGTGATTTATCATTTTTAATGTTATCCTAAGATATGTGCACATGCAAAGTAAAAACCTGCACATTTTGTTAACTGATGAACTTTATGCTCACAAACAACACCCACTGTCGTATCTGTGGTCTGGCTATTGACTCCTCTGGAAGTATGCATTTTTGTTTTGAAACTGCTTGTCTGGATAATAACCAGTTGTGATCTTTTTTACTTTAAAGATCTGAGGTTTTCTTACTCTTGTAAAAAGGCTGGGTTTGTTCTTCACACCATTGACTCGTATTTGCCGTTTGTCTTTGGACAAAGCTTCACCTTCTAATTAGACCATGAAATTAGCTACAGAACAAGTAAAGGTTTCAAATCTTTCTGATGCTAAGGTTTTGTTATTTTGATCTTATAATTTCTTAATGTGACTCAATTTAGCAGCCAGACAGAAGACAATTTCCAGATTTGACTAAAAAACTGATGTCAAGCTAGGGAACTGTAGACTCAGTTGTGCCTTGCACCTTTCCAATGATTCTATGGATGTAGGGTATTTAAAGAATGCTGTTGTCTCTTCTTGTTTATGCAGGGAAAAGGAGAGTACACCATGGACTACAGCAGATATCAGCCCTGTCTGCCAGCAACACAAGAAGACCTTGTCAACAAATACTTGGAAGCCACAGGACAGCTTCCTGCAAAGAAGAGCAAGTGGAAGAGTTGAACTGCTCTCACTTGTTTATTCTTGGACTTTACAATCACCAAGGACAATGCTGAAGTTCATGGAGCCAGACAAAATGTCAATATTTTACTATTCTTTGTAGTTTTAACCCACCCCCCCCCCCCTCCCCCTCCCCTCTGTCTTAAACTTGCAGGAAACGTATTTATACTTTTTTTAGCATCATTTGATCTCAACAAGCTGCATCCAGTACTCAAACCTGGGTAGTTACAGAAAGCGGAGTGTTTTCATTCAAGCTTAGATTGTTTTTTTTGTACCGTTTACAGAATGATCTTGCTGTAATAATGACTGCAACAAATATATACACACTTCTTTTCGGGTGCATGTTTCATGCAGGAGTCGTTGTTTGAGCCTCACCTGCTCTGTGTTCTCCACGGTTGTCTCAGGATGAGCTGATGTGTCCATGGAAACAGTTTCGGGTCTGATTGTTGTCACATGGAGGCTCCATGTCACCCCTATCAACACAACCAGAACAGTCACTCTCTTCAGTCCCATTGCTATCTGCTGTGAAGCTCAGAACTCAACTAGAAAACAACTAGTAAAGAGGAGTGCAGGAAGAAGAATGACCCCTCCTGTCAGTGTGGAGTTGTGCAATAAGAAGAACAAAGAGGAGGGGAAGCAGAGACGAGATTTTCCAGATCCTGTGGTCTTCCAAGCCCAGTCTGTTTTGTTTTTCCCTTAAACTAAACAAACTTCTCCACTTTAGCTGGTTGTGTTTTTCATTTTGTCTCCATTGACACTCTAGTTCATCTGCCTCCAAGAGTCTGAGGAAGAAATCAGCTTCTTGGTGTGATTAATCTGAGAGTTGATGAGTTGCAGCCTTGCCTCCTCCTCAGTTTGTTTGAGTAAAGGAAAACTTTCATTAAGCAAGCATGTCTTATCCTTTGGGAAGGGGAAATCTTTTGAGATTAAAGTTAAAAATGGTTCTCAGGAATAAAAGACAGTTGGAAAGACCAGTTCTTCAGAAGGTCACTTAATGAACTGGCAGTAAACAGGTCAAACCTGAAGGTTTTGGTCTGCTGGGATCCTGAGGAAAGTTTGAAAAGGTCCTTAACGTTTTCTAAACGCTTCACTATTCTTGACTGTCTTCCTTTTTTCTTTTTTCTTTTTTCTTAAATCAATAACTGTAAACAGACTAAACATAAACAGCTGCATAGATGCTGTAGCGCATATATATCTATATAGTAAATACTTCTCCATTGGTGTCTCAGCATTGCAAAGCAATTCTCCACCAGGACAGCAGGGGGTGCAGACTATCTGGTGGGTCTGCCTACCAATGCAGTGTCGTTTCTGGTCCAAGAAAGTTAATTTACTTCAGCCTGTAAAGCACACCCACTCAAGGAGCAATGGCCGACAGAGAGCGAGTTTTGGTTGAGCTGGAAAGCTTTTTACTAGAAGTGCAGCTCATTGAATACATAGAATATAGTATAAACTAATGGCGCACTACTCTGTTAAGAAGCATTGCATTTCAACAGATTTATTTTGAAAGTAGAAATTTGCCCAACTACTTAATTGAACAGAAAACAATTTCAGAGCCTTTTCTCATTAAAACAATGAAAAACATCTTTCCTCAAGCCTAGCTTCCTAGACTCCTCCCTGAGAAACGTGGCCCCAAGGTCCAGGCTTTAATATTTTAGATAGGTCCAGTTTCTATTCCCAAAAATACCCACTGTTTATAATGGAAAACGTCCTACTTCCAGAAATAATGTTTTTTTAACTCTTTAAATGATCCACAAGTTGAGTTTTCCTGTTTCACTTGTTGCTTTGCCACAGGAAAACAAAACGTAACTGAAAATCAATTAAATAATAATACAATAAAATCATTTCTTTTTTCTTTATTCCATGGGAACTCATGATAAAATCATAAACAGAACGCAAATAAAATAACATTTCTCTAAAAATATTTAAGAAACGGAGCACATCTTCATCAGCTTGCTCTTCCTCCTCCTCTTCTTCACATGGGGCATCTGATGGATGACTGGTGCACTTCGAGGCTTATGTTTACCTCCGATCTCAGCGGCTGGCTGAGTTTTAGTTCCCTTGCTCTTACTTCCCACCTCTGCGTCTCCCGGCAGATTGTTGATCAGCTCATAGAGGCTGAAGATGCTAAAGGAGATTTCATCGTAGGCCGTTTTGGTACCACACTCAAACAAGCAGGCAAAGGCCACAGCCGGCGGTTCTCCAGGTGAAGGGGACAGCTCCAGATAGGCCAGATCAGAGTAAGCGCTGGGGCCCTCGTAGATCACCCAGGGGCCACGCCAGCTGTCTGGATCGCGTGGAAACAGGCTGAGAAACACACCCAGATCTCTGCGAGCTGTGGTCCATGTTGGGTGGGAATACACCACCCAGGTGGGGGTTAGGAAGTCTGGGGGGGGATTGGGATCAGGGGCAGATGGGATGTTTGGAGAGAGAGGGGAGCTGCTGGAGCCGTTCGCTGACGGTGAATGGGTGTGATCAGTGTAGGCCATAATAGATGTCCAGTGTCTGCAAGGGGATGTGTGACCATTAAGAGTTTTATATAGATGCAGCGGAGCAGGAAATCCAACAACACTTCCATGACAACCATTTCTAGGCTCCACCAGGCGCTGCACCAGCTGCCCCTCCTGAAACACAGCTCCATCATCCAGACTGAGGGCCTGCACCCTGTAGCCCAGAGGGCTGCGGGCGTTGCAGTACAGCACATTAGAGCCGTCCTCTTCGTCCACCGACACCATCTGACACTCCACGCTCTCCGGCGCTGGGATGGCCTCGCCGAAACGCCAGCTTCTCCCGTGGGTGTCGCTGTGAAAGCAGAACGCACGCGGAGTGGTCAGGCAAAGCTGGCCGAAGCACTCTTTGCAGTCGATGTGATAGGCGTAGGCAGGGATCAGCAGGCGGCCCGACTTCAGCTGGATGCCGTGACCCGGGCCCAGAGCAAAGGTGGCCCAGTCTGTCAGGACAGAGGAAAGGAATAAAAAAAACATAATTCATTCACTCTTTCTTCAATTAAGTTAACTTGCCAATGTTCAGTTTGGACGGTATGCATGTTGATGCAATTTTTTGATCAGTTGGAAGTCAACTAAACATTATCCAACAACAACAGAGGTCTCAGCGTCTGCAGAAACAGCAACAATAATTAACAGTCCCCCATCCCCATCCTGTATGTTTTGATAGAACAAGAAGCATTCTCTGAACTAATCACACCCAGCACCACTTCCCCTCCTCTACTCCACACAGTCATCACAACCAGCAGGTCGTAGGATAAGATAAAGATAAAAGTAAGATATTAAATCTCATAAAATGTCAGATTACATCAGCTGAAAATGTCATTATGGCCCAATCCAACCAAGATATGAGTAGAAGGCACAAATCAAACCTTCCCTGATACACGTTAAAGGGTGAGTAATGATGTGGATTATATCCACTCATGCCAGAAGAGACTGTCTCACTTCTTGTAGGCCTTATTCTGCTCAATATTACAGCACATTACCAAAGTACTTGTACCGCTTGAACTTTCTCCACATTTTGTCATAATTAGAATCATGTTTTTTATTTATATGTGATTGACCAACACAAGGAAATGCATGATTGTGAAGTAGAAGGAAAAAAATGATAAAATTATATTTTTTTTAAAGATAAAACACAAAATCAGAAAAAGTATCTCTGACTGTATGTTTAGGGTCAATGTTTTGCTGGAAAGGGCTCTGTCACCATTTCAAGTCTTCTGCAGCCTCTAACAGGTCCAGGACTGCCGTGTATTTAGCTCCATGATCTCCCCGTCTACTCTGACTGGCTTCCCTGTCTCTGCTGATGAAACAGCATGATAATGCCACAGTATTTCACCACAGGGACGGTGCGTTCACATCTCTAATCACCTAGTAAGCCTTTATATGGCAGGTTAACCTTTCTTCTCCTCCTCTCAGTCGTCATTATGACCCTTTTCCTTTCTTTCAAAGTAACCACATAGGTCCATCCATCCATCCATGTGTAAGAAGTAAATGAGGACATTTTATTTTTACATAACCTTTAAAGACTATTAACAAATCACAATTTGCTTTACAGAAAACAATATAAAAACAATAAGAAAACCATCTTTGATGAATAAAACAAAATAATGTCAGTAAGTATATCTTTTGGCTGCCCCATAACCCAGTGTTTCTCAAACTTTTTTTTATCATTCCCCACTTTGGACAAAGGAGCATACACAAGCCCCCCTGCTTTTATCGCCCCAACAGAATGGTGACCACGCCTGATTTTTAAATTGTTTTATTTATTTAAATAGCCGAGTTAGTCTACAAGTTTTTAAGGGTGTAAATTAGCTGGAAAAAAGGGGTTGCGCACGGGTATAAAACCGGCTCAGAAATATATGCTGTCAGTAGTTGCTACATGTAGAACTTCAGCTCACAGTTGGAGAAAATAAAAGTTGTAGTTTTATCAAATTTACAAAGCTTTCAAAAGTACAAAATAATTTTTTTTTTAAATAAATAAAATAAAGAGCAAGATACTCATCCCTGTATTTCCTCCGTGGTTGACCGTGGGACTTCTCTAACTCTGAAACGTTCCCTGAGCTTTTTAGATATTTGTCCATTTTGTAGATTGAATCTCTGATAATGCGGCTACTTCAGCTTGTTTTGTTCTGCTGCGATATATTCCAACGTCAAACTCCCAGCCCGATGTTCCAGGTCCCGGTTCTGTTTACAATTGCTATATTATTTGAGTGTGTTTAATTTTGTGAGAGGGGGGAGCTGGTTGATTTAATTTACAGTGCAGTGAAACAGTCACAACGATAGAATTTAGGGGGGAAAAACTATTTAAATCCCGTTGATTTCACGCCCCACCTTCAATACCTCTGCGCCCCACTAGTGGGGCTCGCCCCATAGTTTGAGAAACACTGCCATAACCAATGGCGCCCCCAAGGGGGAGCCAGGAGGGGCCATGGCCACCCCTGGAAAATTGCTAGAAGACATGGCAACAGGTGAATTAAACTGTTCTAAAATTCTGAACGAATATTAAATGACCTATTTGGAGTGCTGTCTTAAACGTGTTCGATTCATATTGTCTTTTTAATAAACAAGAGTGAAGGGGCATCCAGTGCAGAGTCACGGGCTGAACTCTACCTTGAGTTGACACAAGAAGGACCAATTTGATGTGCAACCCTAACAAAAATGCTGGAGTAGGATAAAGTTCAGTGCAGTCCTACACACAGCACGTAAAAAAAACTCACCCTACTCTCAGTAAGCAGGGGCTTCCAACTCTCAATGGATTGGTTATGTTTTTTTATCGGGTGTCATCATCCCCACAGACACCCCCAAAACCCCCTAACGTCTTTTAATGCCACCCTAGCCTATCGCCCACATGGCCCATATCACCATCACTGCTAATGAGGTTAAAGTCTGTTTTAGGGCTGTTTGGTGACCTTTGATAGTGCCCCCTATGACCGTCTCTGTGAGGTCCATGGCTTGACTCCAGCTGTCTCCCCCATCAGTGCTGGAAATGTAGCAGAGTCTGGTCACGTTGTCGCCGGTCACCAGCTGGTAGGACTCCGAGGTGTGGCCGAGGACGGCAATGAAGAACAGGAAGAGCATACCCGTGAACTCATCATACACAGGACAAGGGTTCATGGACCTGTGGCCAGGTAAAAAGGCAGTGCCCAGAACATGCATGTCCTTCCACTGCAGCAACATGAAGGCAAATGAACAAAGAAAGAAAAATTACATTAAAAACTTTTTAAGAAGTAATGGAAATATATGTTTTCCTCAAACTGTGACTCTACCAATTTTTTACCATCTGTTCTTCTTGGAGGACTTCAAGGCAGTAAAATAAATTTCTAACACTGACACTCCCCTTCAGTGTGAACTCTTAAAATTATCTTCTATTATTCATAAATTAACCCGGGCGTTGTGCTACAGATCACTAACCTCCACATAGTTCCTGTAGAAAGTGCCTTTCCTCATCACAAGCAGGTGAGCCTGAGAGTCCGATGCGCTCAGTCTCTCCTCACAGAAAGCCAGGAAGGATCTAAAGCGGGACAGGTACAACAAAGCTGGGACTCTGTACGTCACCCCATTGGGTTCCTTGTGGAAAAGCACAGACCTCGCTGGGAAGTAGGGGGATCTCATGCTCAATTTTAGGTCAATTTCTCAGACCGATCTGAAATCTAAAGAGAATGACGGTCAATTTTAGTGAAGATTACTGATGTATCCAAGTATTTAAGCAGGGTCAAATATAGATTTGTGAAGAAGCACTCAACAAAAGACATGTAGACACAGCCCTATAGTTTTTTCTCTGTAAACTCATGGTATGCTGGCCATTTTAAAGAATCTTCCAATCACACTCATACCTCCTGGAGCTTTTTCACATTCGGTTACATTACAGCCCCAAAAAATTGAATGCATTTTATTGGGATTTTACATGATAAATCAATGCACATATTTGTAATGTGAGAGTAAAAAAAATCCATTTGTATTCAGCCTCCCATAGTCAACACTTTCAAATACCTTTGCCGAACAATTACATCAGCAAATCTTTTGGTGTATGTCTATAGCACCTTTCCAAATCTAGATATTGACTTTTTTTTTTCCTACTATTCCTTGCAAAATAGCTAAAGCTCATATGGATTAGATGTTGAACAGTGTGTAAAAATCTATTTGTTTTCTAGTCTTGCCATAAATTCTCAATTGGATTTATGTCTGGAGTTTGACTAGTCCCATGATCCAACACATGAATATGTTTCCTTCTAAGTTATTCCACTGCAGATGGACATGCTTTGTTTTGTGCTATATCTGTGCAATACAAATTTTATTTCAATGCCATTAGTAGAGAACAAAAATCACAGCCCTGGAAACAACAGACACATAAAAGGACACAAATAGTGCTAAAATGGACTAATTTAAACTAAAACCTACCTAAGGTTACATTCTGTCCTCTAAATGTCTGGTGATATTAATGTAGATGTAGCGGCCTTTACTATGTTAAAAATCTGTTAGTTATGTTTATGAAGCTCGGATATTATGAAGGAATTTGCACTAAAATAACACTAAATAAGCAAAAGATATGCGTGAGGCAAACCTCTTTCAATGTAGATCTGTGTTTAATATGAATACACACAGATTCCCAACTTTCAAATGTCAAACTTCAAAACATTTAAATGAAAACTATTTAAGGCGTCGTCATGCCTAAATGTCAGGCGATGAAGGAATAAATCTGTGATTAATGCAGATTAGGTATTCCCGCTCACCTCTCTTAAGGATGCACTTCCTTCTGTATATTTATCATTCTAGGCTTCAAACATCATACAGATAAAACTGTTCAAGGGTTAAAGAAAGAAGGTCAGATTTATACATTTGCTTTGTATCTTATGATAGACACTGAAAACATTCACACATCCAATATCATATATTATTCCTAACAGAACCCCACTCAATCATGAGTAGACTATATGCCAAACATCTGAAAACAGAGATACTTACAATCCCAAAGCTGTGTGAGAACTGCTGCAGCTCTGTGAGGGTACACAGGCAGTCTGAGCTACCTAACTGAGTGCTTCACAGCCTTGTGTGTAGTTAGTTAGTGTCTGAAAGCAATGTTTGCCCCTCTCTGTTAACTATTCAGAGAGGTAGCATTGCATGCTGCTCACTGACCCAGAAATGAACACTCATCAGATCTACAGCTTTGGATGAATCAGCGAGAGAGCAGCCATTGTGGAGAAGAAGGCCAGTTAGGGGGGGGGGCTGAACTATAATGAGATAGTTTGCCTGCATCCTCTCTGCTTCTATTTTTATTTGTTGCAGCGATTCTGAAAATTAACATGCTTTTTCTTTCTGAGTCAATCTAAAAGTGGTTAGCTTATAGATGTAGATGTATTAGTGTTTAAATTATTCAAGATATTCGTCCTGCAATATTCTGAACAGCACAACCTCAGTCAGACTACAACAACTCAATTCAAAAATACTTTCAAGGAAAATCTAATGTTGTGGTAACTCATATCATCCAAGTATCTTCAAAGGCAAGGCTATTTGCATATCACACTATCAACAACAAGGTAATTCAAGGTGCTTTACAGGATTAGGGGATAAAGTAAAAACAGCAACAAACCAAGAAGCACGCACAAAACATATGATACATGAAAACATTACTCAAAGGCAGCTCTAAACAGATATATTTTTAGCCGTGATTCAAAAGAACTCAGTGTTTCAGCAGCTTTGCAGTGGTCTGGAAGTTTGTTCCAGATTAGAGGAGCATAGAAACTGAAAACTGCTTCTGTTTGTTTGGTTTTAATTCTAGGGATGTTGAGTAGACTGAAATTAGAGGACCTGAGTGGTGTGAGGGGTTGGTAAAGTAACAGTAAAGTATTTTGAAGTCTATTCTCTGAGCTACAGGGAGCCAGTGTAAGGACTTTAGAACTGGGGTGATGTGCTCTACTTTCCTGGTTCTAGTGAGGAACACGAGCAGCAGCGTTCTGGATCTCTTCAAAGAGATGTGGATCGTAATGCTGAGGGAAGGAAGGATCTCCAGTAGCAGTCAGTCTTACAACGAATCTTAAGAGGCCTCTGATGGAACACTGTTGCTGTATGACAGTCCAATGACTGTCATGACATGCTAACAGCTCAATATCCGGGTAGCAGAGATGATATTCCACAGTAACATCTCCAGAATGACCCCATCAGTTGTTGGCAAGCACTGATAATTCACCTCATTTGCTTATGATGCATTACTTTAAATTGCTCCCCTTTGATCCTGCTCTGCATCCATGAAGTCTCGTTTTCTACTCCTCTTTGATTTGGAGTCATTGTTCAAGTATTAATTGAGCTTCTCAGAGGCTAATTGGCAGTTCAAGGTTGTAAAACAAAACCTACTGCTGCTATGGTTACGCATCATAGCAACTGTCTGAAAGTAAAAAGGTAAGAGCAAAAATCCCTCCAGCTGCACAGCATCCAAAACGGATGATAGGGAGCCTAAGTCTCCTCCCCTTCCGGTGGGCCCATGGGTCCCCTGTCCGAAACAAAATAAATTAAAGTTAAACGTGCGATAAAAGTTATTTTCTGGTCCACTTTGCCTTACGCCCTGAATCACACATGCTGTACCTCAATGTAAATGATAACTAAACTAGAAGTCGCATATATGACGTCACATTAGCGAGCAATGGCTAGCATTTGAAATACTCACCAGGACCTGTAGAGCTTGTCCCACGTGCTGGCTCTCACTCGACTCACTGACTATTTCTCCCCCAGCATATCTGTTACTTTCCACCTTTACAGATTCATAGAGGTTTGTTTTCTCCACGTTTAATGCTCCTTCCTTCATCCTGGAAGAAGGATGCGAAGCTCGTTGTGTTTCTTCTTCTTCAGTTGCAGTCCACTAAGTGCTTTCACCTATGGTTTTCACACAAAACCTAACTTCTTTTTTTATGAGCAATTAAAAATACAAACCCTGAAAGAGGATAACAGTAATAATAATACAAATGGCAATTAGGAACAGTACAAAAGTACAAGAAATATAGCATTAGGGAAATTATGAATAATGAAAAAAAAAAAAAATACAATTAGAAAACCAAAAAGATACATAGGTAGGCAGGCATTTCAATTTTACGTATAAAGGAGCAGTGAAACAATACATAAAAATAAGTCAAAATTTAGAAAAGCAGGAGACGGCCATCCCGGTTAATTCCTAAAATAACTTTTGCCGCCTGTCGAAAATTAGCGCTTTCTCGGCATCAACATGTGTCTTTAAAATTCACGGACATCCTATGTTAAATCCATGGCACATTTCAAACGGGATTAGAAAATAACTTTTATCGCTCTATTGACTCTCATTTATTTATTTTTTCGACAGTAGGGGACCACTGGACCGGGAGTAGAAGGGCGTGACTCCACATTGTCCGGAAAAAGCAATGCTTGAACCAACAAAAATTATAAACAAAATGAACAAGAACAAATCAGAATATTGTAACATAGCTTCTTCAACATGCTGCCACCATGAAGGGGGCAATTCTGAAGAAAAATATAATAGCCTTGTTTTATTACATATCTCTATAGATTCTGTAAGTTATATGTGTACATAGGTTACCATTAAAGCAGCGTGTTGCCTTTAAAAGGCTTTTTTTTAAATAAGCTTTATTGAAAAAAGCTCAGATACAAGAAAGAAAAACAGAATTGAACAGAAGTAACATGGGGGCTAAAAAACAACAGTAGGCACATAGAAGAGTGGAGCACAAATAAATTAGTCAGGAATGACAAAAAAAGAAAAACACTAAGAGATGCATTTGAGAAGATAAATATAAGCAAATCACCAATTACAAACATCATATTTCTCTAACAATTTTACGGTGCGTTTAAAAGGCTTTATGGCGCTTCCGCTTTAACGCCTGGCAGTCCAAACTCAGGGAAGAAGGATACCTGTCAGTCAGTGACGTCAACAATGATCGACTCAGCCCCCCACATGGCAGCACGCTAATGTTGTGACTTCTCGCCAAGGTAGTCAGATTCTGACATACTGCTGCTCTTACCCATGCATCAGTGCGTATGTGAGTTTGTTTACTGTAAAACTTAAGTGTGAATGTTTTTTAAACCGCTGTCTCCAAGTCAGCTCAGGCAAAAAGTAGCATATTAGCTTCGTGGCTAACGAGTTAGCCACAGAGCTAAAGCAGTTTGTTTGACATTTTGTTCTTTGTGCGTTTTTAAGCATGCCTGTCACAGATCATGCAGTGACAATGCCCCCAAAAATATGATCGTTCCTTCAAACTGGGATACGGAGATTTGATGGGAAGTTCATTCAACAACCTGTCAGTGCATTTCTATTGTAATAGCTCAACAAATACTAACACACAAAAAATATAATAATGTACATTCAACTAAGCTATCATACTTGATTTATCCCAAAGGTAAATTAAATGTTGTGGTAACTCATATCATCCTAGTATCTTCAAAGAGTTGTTGTGGATGATGATGATGCTGCTTTGAGCAGGAAGGATCTCCAATAGCAGTCAGGTTTGCATCAAATCTAAAGAGGCCTCTGACTTAAAAAAGTTTTGCTATGTGACAGCGTCATGACTGTCATGCTAGCACCTCCATATCCAGGCAGCAGAGATAATATTTCATACTAACATGTCCTGGGTGACT
The DNA here is from genome assembly GCA_963556495.2 of Valencia hispanica. Taxonomy (NCBI): domain Eukaryota; kingdom Metazoa; phylum Chordata; class Actinopteri; order Cyprinodontiformes; family Valenciidae; genus Valencia; species Valencia hispanica. The sequence goes on along the minus strand of OY747700.1, from coordinate 25,868,763 downwards.
TCTTCAGTTGATGGCAAGCATTGCTAATTCACCTCATTTGCTTTTGCTGCATCTCTTTGAAGTGCAACTCAACCCAAAATTAACTCTTTTATTTATTTTTTTTATTATTTTTTTTTATAAACCTGATTAACTGTATAAATGAGTGTCTAATAGGGCTGTTTACATGTGTATTCATTATTGTGGCATTTTAGTGCATATTATTTAAAATCTAAGTTTTCTGCCTAAAACTGTTAGTGTGGCGCCTTCCTCAGGACAAAAGTCTTCACTACGCTTGAATTTGAATCAGCCATCCCCATTGGCTCTGCGGTGAGCTCTGAACTATGCCAGCTGCACTGCCCTCTGTGGGGTATAAAAACAGCCGAGGGTCGGCCATGCCTCCATAGCGACTTGGAATAACAAGCAAGAGTTTATGCAGTTTATCAAGTTAGCAATTTATTAGCATATCATGTATTTAGAGTCTTAAGCATAGCTTCTCGTATTATAATTATTTAGAGTTTATTGCTTTGTTGTCAAATAGTGTAGTTTAGTTATTAGTGTTAAAATAGGAAATTTTTAGCTTAGCTGAATTAAGTGCTCTGTATCGTGTGCAATTTTAATGTATTGTACTTCTGTGTTAGGATGGGGAGATCGTGTGTTGTAATGGGTTGCGATAGTTCTGTGGGTTTGCACAAGTTTCTACTGGATTTAGAAATTAGGCGCCAGTGGTTGCGCACCGTTGGCATGGGGGAGAACTGCTACCCCCTGCCTCTGGCTGCAGTTTGCAAACAACATTTTATGCGCGATTCCTTCACCAACTTGACAGGGTTTGAACTGGGTTATGCGGAGCGTCTCCGTTTGAAGAGTGAGGCAGTTCCCAATATTGATCTTCCACGACAGAGTCAAAGCCCACCGACAGCACGGAGATTTCGGGCGCCAGTCTGAGGTAAGTAAGCAAAGTGATTCGCTTTTTTGGCAGCTATGGTTTCAGGCATGTTAAAATGCGCTGATATTGGCTTGTTGGTTTCATACATGATTCACTTCGCAAAACTCCCACAGCTCATTAGTACGGAGCCTGACAGGGGTCTGGTGTGGTATTAATTTTGAGGTGGAATCAGTACCTTTGGTTTAATAAACCCTGTCCATGAATTCAGTCAACATTTTGCTGTGTTTTCAGCCAAAGTCTACCCAAGAAATTGGCTGTCAGACTGATTTGGTCACCTCCAAGAGTGCACTTGTCCAGGTCAACATGAAGCCTTACAGGCGAAGCAAAAGTGATTAATTTTGTAATCATCAGTTATACAAAACAGTCTTTTTATTACCACCTTTTCTTTTACACAATCTATATTTTAGTTTTCTGAATTATTGTTAGACACTTGTGTTACTGCTTATACAAACTACTATCAATTTGTTTGTTCTTTGTTTTGCTTTTTACATAGCCACCCAGGCCCGAGCTCCCAGCCGCAGCGTGTCTTGTGACACTGGGACCTTTATGAAAATCCCTCTTCCAGGAAGTCCCAGGGTAGCCTCTACGGCTCGGAAAAGAGAATGGTGTGAGGTGTCAGCTCCTGATCCCAGCTTCCATCGAAATGACAGTGTAAGCACTGTGAACTACACAACGTAAAAAATCCAAATAGTTTAGGATATAAAACAATTTAATTCAGTGTTCTTAAATTAAAATATTTGAATAATAAAATATATCTCCTTGTTCCATACAGCACTTGCACTGATGTCCGTCCACACAAAGACAAGAAGTGCATTGTTCATGTGGAGCAATTGATGGAGCTTTTTAGAAGATGTCCTGTTTGCACCAGTCGTAGTGTAGACACTATGACTGTCTGCACACTGCTCCGTGTGACACAACAATGCTCGCACTGTGAGCACTAACCACTGGTCCAGTCTGCCAGATTAAAAGTCACAAATTATGTTGGTAGCTACTTGCAAGAGAGAGCTGCAGAGTAATTTTTACTAGAATGTCAGTCACAGGTTTTTTTGACTCAACTGAAGTGAGCCGATGAGAAATATGCAGTATTGCTCGTTTCACTTACATTTTGTCATTATTGTCTGTGACTAATAATGCCCATACTAATCAGATGTATTAACCTTCACAAGGACGTTAGCATATCATTTACATTACATCTTTTAAATTTAAATCGCTTCCCCACCACTGTCAGGTTGTACCATAACACTATAATTATTGCATTCAATAAATACTGTATTTACCTTAACCTATCAGTGTCATTATCTACCAGAGTCACCTCCACAATTAAAATATAATATAAGCTGTTTGTACAGCCAAAATTAGTATTTCTATTCCTTTTATTTTCTGATTTATATTTGTGCGTGTCTATATTTGTGTATAATATATACACATATATTTGACAATTATTTTATTATCATCACTTGTTTGCACATTAAATTTGCTCAAATTTTATGAGCTATTAAAATATGCACATCACGAGCTGACTTTTAATTTCCAGTATATCTTCAAAAATCTATGAAAACAGTTTGGATAGTGAATAAAGTATATATTGAAAGTCACAGTGAGGCATAAACACATCCATTCAACTTTGAGTGTCTGTGAAGCAGGACAGGCACCAAGAACTGCAAATATATAAATTAAGATTTCTTAATTAGATAAAAAGGGAATGTAAAAAAAAGAAAGTAGAATTAAAAATGATTCATCAAAGTCTAGAGGTGGGAGGAATCCTTTATAAGCCCCGTCTTCAGAGAACTCTTGCCTGAGGGGATCACAACAGGAATGTGCTGTCTCAGGTAACCCCAACTCCACCTGACCACAATGCCATAGGCCAGGTGTCTATAACAGCTGAAAAAGAGGTGGTAAATATGTGTCGTAAACAAAGAATTCGTCAAAAGATAATTTTCCGTTTGTCTAACCTGTTGACCATTGTCTCCTGCATCTCTCCAAAGAGCTGCACAAAGGTTGCATAAACCACCTGCAGCACATAAGGATTTAGAGCAACTGGCTCAAAACCAGGATGCTCTGTTATGCAGGTGGTTACCCCCACCTTCTTCGCATTACCTACGACAGAGGGAACAACTGATCTCAGTAAAAAATGAAATCAGGGCTAAGATACCATTTTTAGTGCGACGTTTGTGATTGTATGAAATAAATGTTTTGTGCACATTAATAAACAATTTTCTCATCATGCTCTGGTTCTTCTATTTATTTCTTGGGCACCTCTCTGGATCATACATTTTCTGTTGCGGACAATGACATACAGTGGCCGCAGGTACATCTGTTGAGACAGAGTCTCGGGCTAATCAAAACTTAGCTTCAGCTATGGCTAACAACGATTTAAAGAGAAGGACCCCATTCTATGCCGCGGTACCCCTGCAGGCTCGCCACCGATGGCCTCGGGGAGCTCACAGGCCATCGACTCAAGGCGATACGGCTCGGGGCCGCTCGTGTCCTCCAGACAACCTTTCTCTCTTTCCTCTGGAGGTGGAGAGAAATCCTCCACCTCAAATGACTGATCTGAAGCAAAGTAACGTTGCTCGCTGTCTATCAATGAAGCAGTGACGCTGTCACAATGTCTTTCACAACCCAGACCATGCTTGGCCCTCTCCCCCCCGCACGTCCCTCGGTCCTCCAGGCAACTTGGCGCATTTTTCAAAAATTACATGTGGGCGAAGTATGACTCTGATGCTTGTTTTTGTTTACATAACAGGAAGGCTGTTCACTGCTATGGTTGGGTTAATAAATCCATTATATGTTTTGTAATGGTACGATGTCCAATTTAATTAAGTGACTAACAACCTAGAAGTGGGAAATGTTCTGTATGCTCGACAAAGTGCAAAGAGTGTCTTCCGTCAGAGCCTTCTTCAGTTTCGCTGCAACACAGACCGCTACAGGAAATCCTTCCTGCCCAAAGCCATCATGATCTACAACAACTCCTTAAAGAATTAATTGTATGAGCTACAACTACACTTAGTTTCCCTCTGGGATCAATTAATTATTTTTGAATTCAATTTGAAACAATATATTCAAATTGGTAACATGAGGGGTGCTTAAATAAAAACGGTTTATTTTAGTTATTTTAAGTGAATAAGTAAAGTATTCTGTTGTGGTCTTATTTTCTTGAATTTTATTTATGGAAATGGACACTTGCTGCTGTTTGAAATTTTATTGATTTTTATGCATTTATTGTGTATTATACTTAATATTTAAAAGTCTAAAAATACTTCCATATATGTCTGTTACAGTTTTTTTTGTTGCCTTAATTGAATTTATTTAGAAAGCTAAATTTCATAAATGTCATTTCATGACGCTTTACTGGGCAAACCGGTCCAATTAATATCTAATTATATAAAACCCAATGCATAAAATCCTACATTTACATGCAGTTCAACAGTAGTTGGTCAAACAATATTTATTAAATCTTTCAGATTGTATTAAATCTAATTTACTTTCCATTTTTGCACAATATGGAGATTTGTTTTTTTACATAATTCTTGATTGCTGTTTTGTATAACTAACGTTATCAGTTTTTGGTCCCTATTTTTTTCTCTTATGTGAAAATATACCCACACAAGTTATTGCTACAAACAGGAATATTTAATGAAAATTTAAGTGATTAAAACTATATTATAGTAGCAACATAAGAGCAGCATCCACATTTTCAGTTATTTCACATATTTAGGGAATAAAATAAAAAAAGGAAATATCTTAAATCACAGTGCTTACGTTTTACTCATCTAATTTCAAAAGCAGATATCAAAGCTGAACTATTTTGAATATAATTATCTTGTCTGCATTGTGCTCAGGCACTGAGCTCTTTAATTTTGATTAAGTTATAACCTAATAGTTACTCTGACATCATGTCTATTTATTTGTCTGTTATATATGAAGTATTTAATAGGGTCATGTTTACCAGACTTTCTTAATCTAAATGTAACATGCGATGTTGAAACAAATGGCTACAAATTGATATTTCTCTCCATGTTTCCTCACCCATCTTGTGGTCAGTATGGGCAGTCTGTGGTCTGAGGGCCACTCGTCTTCCATCCTCTGTGCTGGTGCATCTCCAGGCCCGGAGGGTCTGATTGCTTCAGGCGCTGAGGCTGGAGAGGTGACGGTGTGGACTCAAGAGGGCGCCATCGTCGGCCGTCTCGCTCTCCCTGGACAGGAGGACGTCACCAGTGCAGCGTTCTCACTTGCAGGTTCGGCCCACCTGTACGTGTCACATGGAGACACGGTGAGTGTGTTCGACCCTAGGAACCTGAAGGGCCCCGTGGAGGATTTTCAGGGTGCAGGAGAGGAGGAGATTAATGCTTTAGCTCTGAACGAGACTGGTTCAGCCGTGGCCGTGGCTGATGACTCTGGGGCGGTGAGGATCCTTGAGATTCCAGGTGGGAAAGTTTGCCGGAGTCTTCGCAGACACACAAACATCTGCTCGTCAGTGGCTTTCCGACCTCACAGACCCAATAACCTCGTCTCCGTTGGACTGGACATGCAGGTGACGGAGCAAGATATGAGTGGGAATGTTTATACATGGTTTCTTGTAATAGTGTTTACACCTCTTGAACTTTTCACATTTTATAATGTGACCAACACCTGCTTTAATGTATTTTATTGTGCATATCATTGCAAAGTGGAAGGAGAGCAATACATGGTTTTCAAAGCTTTTTACAAACAGCTATCTTATAACGGTGTCATGCATTAGTATTCAGGCCCCTACAGTCGGGACTCTATAGAACGACTTCTTTCTGTAATTACAGCTGTAAGTCTTTTTCTCTAACAGGTTTGCACATCATGCTGAAATTGTTCTCTACAAATTGGCTAAAGCTCAGTCAGACTGGATGAATAGCATCTGGAGACAGCTCATCTCCAACTCTTGCTGTTGATTCCTAGTTTGATTTAGGTCTAAATTTTAGCTGCAAAATGCCAGCACACGACTGAGAGTTGAACTAAGCCAGGAGTGCCCAAGTCCACTCCTCGAAAGTTACTACCCTGAAACTCTTAGATGCCTCCCTTCTCCAACACACCTGAATCAAATGGCTCATCAGCATCTTTTAGCTCTGCAGAGGCCTGGTAACGGGCCATAGATTGGATTCAGGTGTGTAGAAGCAGGGATGCATCTAAAAGCTGCAGGATAGTAAATCTTACTTGGACTTGGGCACCGCTCATCTGAACCATTCTGTTGTAGCTGTGGATACTAGAGTTTTATTTCAGGGTGTCAGAGTAAATAGGAGCTTAATGCAAATACATGGCTACTTCTCTGAGTTTTTACATCATACATCACTTCATTAATGAAGCTCTACTTTGTGTTATACTATTATGTAAAATCCTATAAAATATATGGAAGTTTGTGGTTGTAATGTGACTGACAGAATATGAAAAGTTCAAGAGGTACAGATACTAATGCTAATTTAGTACCATAGCTTTATATCGTAATATCTCTTTACTTTTCAAGGTGATTCTCTGGGGTCTTCAGAAGACCCGCCCACTGTGGACCCTCAACCTCCAGGACGTGGCAGAAGAAGAGGGCGACCATCAGCAGCGCCCGGGTCAGCTTTTCAACCCTCCTCTGGCTCACTGTGTTTCAGTGTCGAGCTGCGGGAACATGTTGGGCTGCGCTGCAGAGGACGGCCGGGTCCATCTGATGCGGGTCGGCGGCGGCTCTAAACTGGAACAGCAGGGAGCCATAAAGGCCCACACTCAAGGAGCCTCCCAGGCCCATTTCATCAGTTTCTTCTCCCACCCTTACTGGATGGTCACAGGGGGGAACGACGGCCATGTGGCCCTCTGGGACCTCAGTAAGCACCCGGTGGTGGCTCCAGAGGGAAAAACGCAAGCGACAGCACCTCAGCGCCGGAAAGGTAAGAGCAGCAGCAGCAGGAGGAGAAGAGAGCAGGATAAATCAAAGCAGAAGGAAGAAATGGAGGAGGTAGAGGAGGTAAATGAAGCTGCTGCAAAGGAGCAGGAGTCGTCGATGGAGAAGTCTGGACCTAAGCTGAGCATCAGTCACGGGGAAAAAGTGAACTGGTTGTGCCCTGTTGTGCTGAAAGGAGAACCGAGCGTGATAGTTGCAGATCAGAGCACCAATCTGACCATCTACCCTCTTTCTCACCTTTAGATCCATGTATGCTACTTTTTGTTTTATTAAGAAAAAAATCTTTTTATTTTTTGGTTCGTGTTGGCTCGTTTTTGTTTCCAAATTTTCTTTGATCTCGGAGAGGTCTGTATTTGGCTCTACATCATTAAAACTGTGGACATACATTTCTATATATCTTCAAGTAATATTTAACAATATGCATTACTTTGCTGCATGTGTGTGGGCTTTTAAAAATGTCATCCTTGAAATAAACTGTTTGACATGTCTTAAATGGTTTTGAGTGTAAAACGACCACATCAGACTTCAGAAACAGCTCCTTTTACAGAGTGAAATAAGATGTCGATTAAGAACAGATGTTAAGATGAAAGCAGAAAAAAAGCTGCTTCAGATCACATTTAATGCAATTTATTGGCTCTACATGTTAATGATTTATATATTTTGCACTCCCTGGTAAAAATACCTAAAATAGATTCAGCTAAGGTTACTTTCGCATAATCTTTCTCAAAGATTTAGAAAAATGCAACCTTGAACTTGAATGTTTATTTTAGAAGGGGTAAACATTTTTGGCCAGCATTAGGCCTATTAAAATCCTGTGATAAGACCGGTGATTACTTTTTCTCCGTTTTTGGGGCATTTGACTTCATAATCCTACTCCAAATGTCAATATAGACATTTCCAAATTTAAGACAAACACCTGCCTTACTTGGAATAGCATGTTTCTATTTTGAAGAGCGGTTAAGACATTACCGTAAAGCAGGGGTGCCAAACCTGGTCCTTGATTTACCATAACTCACCTGAATCTACTGAATCTACTCACATTCAGGGTTGGAGTTTTCAAAATGTACAGTGTGAAATTATGGTGCTGCAATAAAATACTCTATCATTTCAAGGCTTCTGATATTTGTTGTGATATGCGAGTGTAGGACACTATGAATAATGACCATCCTGCTGTTTAAAGTGTACACTTTCTTTTCTAATGTACAAAACCACACAAACTTTACTTTTTTTAAATATGTTTGATTCAAACAAATCTTTTACTAAGGCAAAACTACAGTAAAGGCATACATTTATTTTAAATGCAAGGTATTCAAACAACTGAGCCATTTCTTCTGCAAAATGACAACATTTCAGATTGAAAATAAGGACAACAAAGAAAGAACATGGCAAACAGTCAAAGGTAAAGAAGAAATGCAATGAACACCAGTCCATCTTCACAAGGCAGTTTAGAGCTCAAACTTTAGATAATTCATTTTTCTCTTTAACAACTGCAGTCATATAACAGTAAATTCCTTTTTAAAGAGTTCCTAAAGAAGCGAAACAAACGTTTGCACTAAAGCCAGATCAGAAGAACCATACTGTCCACAAATATCCAATTGTCTGTTAAACTTGTGATGATTTCCATGATTGAAAATCTTTCCTGTGGTGCACAATGTTTGAATGGAGTTAAGAGGCTGAGGTCGCACAGACCCAGAGAAGCATTTGTCACCCCTCCTCTGATTATTGAGGAGGGTGGCAGACGTTCCAGTCCGAGGTTTGTGCCTTGTAAGGCAGAACTGCTCGTCTGCTGAGGTGAGCTGCAGCTTTTACAGTTTAGCCAGGCTCTTCTCCAGGTTCTCCACATCAGCGTCCCCATCTTCACCCTTACTGCTGCGAGCGCTGCACTCTAGGAACTCCACTTTCATGGGAAGCTGGCTGAACTCAAAATCTTTGCCTTTTTTCCCCAGATACACACTGCCGCCCACAGAGCCATCCTGAGCACTCAGAGCTGCTGAGCGAGTCACTCTCAAGGTGTTCCTGCGGGAAAACAAATATTTATTAACAGAACAATTCGGGAAAATTTACATGTCGTCAAATTCATCCCAGGAAACTTGTAGCAATTCTTTGGTCTCTAATAAGCATGGACTTGTTACCATTTCAAGTCATAGCCACAATATTGCAAAAGCTATTTACTCATCTTCCTTCACAGTCTTAACTTGAGTAACATCCCATTCTTAACCCACCATTTGCAGCCATGACAGCTTCAGCTCTTCTGGTAAGGTTTTCTAAAAGGTTTGTTTGTGTGTGTGTGTGTGTGTGTGTGTACTTATGGGAATATATGACCAGTCTTTAATGTACACATTCTTGAGGTCAGACACAGATGTTGGACAAGAAGCAATCTACATCCTGGTGCACCGTCAAGTTAGATCAACGAGGAGCCATTAAGAAAATGGTACCACAAAGCAGCAGGGAGCAGGAAATTGTCCAAAAGGTCTTGGTTAGCTGAAGCATAAGACCCGTTTCCATTAGACGAGTTCTGGAACATTTCTCATCAACGGCTGACTACAAGGCACAGAGAGTGGTAACTGAGAAAAGTAAATTTGCAACATCACCATGCAGCTGGGGGGGGGGAGAAGGCTGTTACCAAGCACCAGCTTTGGCCCTGCAAAAAGTTGGGTGTAGGTTAAGCACAGGTGCTTTGGTGGTGAAAAACCAAAGAACCAGTTCCATGTCAGGTAATGGTACTGAACTAACACTGGAACCAGCTCGGTGGAAAAAATAACTAAAAGACGCTTTCACTGGAACCAAGGGACGAACCCGACTCCTGAAGTTTTCTGATGGGACTTATTGCATCCCATCATGGAACCATGCTGGAATTCACTGAGCTGAGGGTGACCCATTGTTTCACAAATGATTGTAGAAGCGGTCTGTATGTCTGGGTGTTGGCCACACCTGTGGTCGTGAAAATGACTGTAAACCTGAGTTCAGTGATTCAGATGCTTAAGCAAACACTTGAGGCAATATTGACTGTTCGTATCGAGTTCCTTTAAAGAGAGACCAGAGAAAGCGACCTGGGCTCTCTGTGGTAGCATATATCATAATTTTTGGCCTATAAGCCAGTACTTTCCCCCCCCCCACACCCTTTGGACCCTGCGTCCTATACAACGATGCGGCTAATTTATTAATTTTTACTGGCTAACGGCCTCTAGGGGGCACTATAGCAGGAAGCAAAAAAGTGAGAGAGATGGGAAAAAATGATGTGTCGAAAAACACATTGCTATAGCTTTCCATCTATTACAAAAAAGAATATCCAGCTGTTTGGGAATATTTCTAGTTGAATTATCATACTTTTAAAATATCACGAGTCATTCCTGATTTATATACAGAATAAGGAGGAAGCAAGCTGAACACTAGCAGGTGTCAATGCAAACCGTATGGATTTGTTATAGCAGGTTAATACGTTATCAGCAAGAGCTAGCTGGTTCAAAGTTAAGAGTAAAGGTGGAAGCTTGTATTGTAAAATAGACACCCAATAACAGAATTACTTACAGTTCCTTTTCCAGCTGCTGCTGAATCAGTTTAGCAGATTTTGCCATTGTAATGTCTAGGCAGAACAAGAGATCATTAAATGAGATGACCGTGCTGCAGATAAGACAGTAGGATCAAACCTGATATGAAGAGTAAAAGGTTGAGCTTAATGGTTGTTAAAAAGTGTTGTGTCACCTTGTTTGTTGCATGCCACCAGCAGAGTTGGAGCGTTTCTGGAGATCACCGTGTCCGTCAACAACATGTAGAGAAACTCTGCCACATCTCTGACCTCCTTCTGGAAGATGGCGCTGTCCACCACAAACACGATAGCTCTGAAAGGATGACAGGGGAGTTAATCCAGAGATGATCACATCAGGATTTTAAACATTCCTCTCTGACTTATTACATTATTTGTTTAAACTGTTTTTATTTATCTATAATAGTCAAAAGAGTAGAAAATAGCATATTTTCAATATTTTGTTGTCTTAATAGGATGGATGGATTTTACTTCTTGACCTTGAAAGAAAGGAAGCACAATATCACAGCAAAATGTGTGTAACAACAACTGAAAAGGCCAACCAATAAGGTAGAGGACAGCAGCAGGATTAGACACGTTGTTGGGTCCTTCAAAGTTTAGTCTGTTGTGGAGAGTTTAATCTCTTCAACCATCAACTGCTGGGGTAGCAGCATCAGAGGCAGGGACTTAAAAAGGCTCAACAAGCTGATAAAGAAGGTTCTGGTTCTGTTCTGGGGAGAACTTTGGAACCTCTGGAGATGATAATGATGCAAAGAATAAAATCAAGAATATCATGGACAACCCTGAGCATCCTCTTCACGAGACTGTCATACAACAACAGAGCAGGGTCGTGCAGAGACCTCTGGAGGGGCAGATGCTCAAAGTGAAAAGGGGGCACATAGAGCAAGATTTTAAAACAACTTACAACATAACTTATAATATACCATCCTGAATAACAACAACTGGTATTCATCAAGAATCTAATAGGGAATCATAACATAATATAATATATGAACGTCATTAGATGGGGACAATGCAAAGTGAAAGCAGCCCGTTTCTTTATCTGATGGGGAACAATGTTGCTGTCGAGATGCTGCTGCTGGGCTGTGTTGATCTGAGACTGTAGACATGGGAGAGACCATAGGGGAGCTGGTAGCTCATTAAACAAGTGTTATAAAGTACATGATGGAATAATTACCTCCACCAAGGAGGTTATGTTTTCACCAGAGTTGTTTGTTAGTTAGCAACATAACAAAAAAAGTTATAGATGGATTTTGATGAAGTTTTCAGAAATGTCTTTAATTGGCCCAGGAACAAGTGATTAGATTTTGGGGTGATCCGGACCACTGTCTGGGGGTGGACTGGTCTGCGCTCTCAGAGTGCTTTTCTAGTTTAACTTTCTGCTGTGTCTCACTAAACAAATCCTGATATCTGACTGGTTAACTTCCATAGCAACTCAGCTGCAGACAACTTTAAACATCAAAACAGCTCAGAGGGGCTAGCTCTACTTTTCTATTGTAGTTTAGCACATTAGACTTTTAAAGTGTAAAGATAAAATACATTTATGATATCTTCAGCACACAGCCATGAGGTATAATTATCAAAATTTCAAATAATTGAAACAAAAAAAATATTTATTAAGGTAAACAGATTAATTTATTTAACAAATCCATTTTAAGTTTTAAAAACATTTTCACGTTTAATTATAAAGTTTTTGACATTTTGACTTAATAAATTGTGGCATGTCTGGCTTCCCATACCTGAAGTACTCCAAATTGTCTGTACAGTGTTTTTAGGCTGTTTGTCACACTTTTAAATGTGAGCGGCAAATGCTATGGGCTGAACCTCAGTTGGAGGCTTCTTCAGTTTCAATGCAACACAGACTGCTACAGGAAATCGTTTCTGCCCACACTCATGAGCGTTCACAACAACTCCTTGAAGAATTGAACAGTTAGAGCTACAACAACACTTAATTTCTCCCTGGGATCAATAAATTATTTTTGACTTTAAAATTAAATCATTCCAATTTTTTGTTTCATGGCACCTGAGTGGCTAGTTCAACTTCAACACATTTACAGACATTTCACTAAACCTATTTAGCTGAGAGGGTTAAAACTGCAGATTGGCTGCTCACAAATATCCTTTCATGATGCTGAAGGGGGAACAAAATATAAACAAATCAGAGTATTTTAGAAATTGTAAAAAAAATTTTTTACTTTAAAGCAAAAAGGTGAACACAAGGATGTAACTACTAAAGCAGAGCTGAATAAAATAAAATATCAATAAACACTATAACAGCTGTGTTGATTTTACATAAGAAAATTCTACTTATAACCAGTTTTAAGCATCAAAACTAGGGCTGGGCCAATTTATTTCACTTCATTTAAAAATATTTGTTTTATCTTTTTAATTTAACAGAGTAGGAATAAATCTGGAAATGCAAATATTTCCTTTTGTCAGTTTTCACGCTTATCCACCTCTGGAGACAAAAACATACTTCAAACCTTTTCCCAGACAAAATGTGTAGGAATCCTGTTAACGTTATTATATTTACAGAAATGCAAATGTTCAGCTGATTTGTTTATGATCCCAACAGAAGGATGGGAAAACCACGAAGACATTTCCACGCTTGAAGGTTCTCACCTGGCTGCAGACTTGAACTTCTCGAGGTACTGAGACCGCAGACTGTCATGTCCTGGCAGGTCTATCAGAGTCCAGGTGCTGCCCTGAAAGGAAGAAAGGAGGGAGGGAAAACTGTGGATCATCCTCAATATGAACTAAAAGAAACAATTCACACTGCCATAATGTTTTCTGCTAATTGTGTAACCACCAACTTCAAGTTTTGGGGGGAATTTTGACACAAAGCAGTCCCTTTTACTCTCATTCCCTAAATAACATCCAGCAGAACAGAATGCTTTTAGAAGTCACTGTAATTTAACCTCAGTATAAATCCAGCTGTTTGGTAAGAGCCTAAGAGGTTTGTTAAAGAATATCAGTGAACAAACAGCATCAAGAAGACCAGGGAACACAGCAGACAGGAGTAAAAGTATATAGCAGAGTTAGGTTAGAAACCAATATCCCAAGCAACTCACGGGCCTCGTTTAACCCACATGCAAAAAATAGCTACCAAGATTTGGCCATCAACCATAAACTGACAAAGACCATTAATTAGAGAAGCAGCCAGGAGGCTAGTAGTAACTCTGGAGGAGCTGCAGAGATCCAAAGCGTAGTCTAGAGAGTCTGTCGGCAGCAAAACTATAAATCGTGCACTTTACAAAGTTGGCCTTAATGGAAGAGGAACGAAATTGCTGAAAGAAATCCTGAGCAGGTTGTCATAAGCCTTTGAAGGGAACGCAGAAAACATGGAAAAGGGCGCTCTGGTCAGACAACACCCATATGGAAACTATAGCACTTCAAATCATTGTGAATGTGACCTGAGACATGGTGGTGGTGGCAGCATCATGCTGTGGTGATGCTTTTCCAATTTTTTATTTCTAAAAAAGAACACAATTAAACTACACTTGTGTAAGGCAAGGCAATTTTATTTGTATAGCACACTTTTAACAACAGGGTAATTCAAGGTGCTTTATAGGGATGTAAGAAAATATTGATACACCGATATATTGACATATTTTATTTCCCAATATTGTATTGATATTCAAAACAAATATCGATTTTTTTAAAGGATTTGAATGGAACCATTAATGATGACAGTAATTTTGTAGTAAAATTAAAAGCATGACTGGTAGTTGGTGGCTGTTTTCACCTTCTTCATTCCAGTGGATCAACCAGATCTAGTAATAAAACGGGATGTGTTAAAGTATGAAACAGGTTGGAGCGTCTAGAATGCTGTGACAGTTTTCCTACTGTTAAATTGAGTTTTAAATATCACAATATATTGTCTTACTCATAGTATCGCGATATATCGTATCGTCTCCCCTGTATCGCGATACATATCGTATCGCCAGATCTTTGCCAATACACATCCCTAGTGCTTTACATGACTTGGTGATTAAAAACAAATCAAAACAAAGAAACATGGAATATAACATTGGAAATTAAAAGTAGCAAATTAGCATGAAACACACATTACACATGATACACAATAAAGCAAGAGAAAGATCAATATAGCAAGAGAGCATGAACACATTTCATACATATGACATCAAGCATTTACTCAAAGGCAATTCTAAACAGATGGGTTTTTAGTCTCGATTTAAAGCGGTTCAGAGTTTCAGCAGCTCTACACTCGTCAGGAAGTCTGTTCCAGATAAGGGGAGCATAGAAACTGAAAGCTGCTTCTCCATGTTTAGTTCTGAGTCTAGGGATGTTTAGTAGGCTAGAGTTGGAGGACCTGAGTGGTCTTGGTGGTTGGTACCATGACAACAGGTCTTCAACATATTTTGGTGCTAAGCCATGTAATGATTAATAAACTAGTAGAAGTATTTTGAAGTCTATTCTCCAGTGTAAGGACTTTACAACTGGGGTCATGTGCTCTACTTTCCTGGTTCTAGTGAGGACGCGAGCGGCAGCGTTCTGGATCAGCTGCTGTAGTGTAGTTTTCTTTCCACCTAACAATTATGCACCACATCGTGTTGTACCAGATAAATGTGGATAACTTTAATTTTGTCAACACTTATGCAAGTTACTTATGTTGTCAGTGTTACTCCGGCAGCAGTGTGTGACTTACCCTGTCGTTTTTAGCTTTGTACGGGGCACTGCTATCTGTGATGGAGGTCTGTGTGCGCTTGAACTTCCCTGACAGCAGCTGCAAGGACATTCAGACAGGAGAGCATAAAACAGAGGAACCCCACAGCACCATTTATTGGCTCGGTGTCCACCTAAAAAGCAACGTGGTCAGGGCTCCCGCGGTGATACTCACCCGGATAAACAGAAGGGTTTTCCCGGAGTCACACAGCCCCACTAGCAGTACGGCGCTCCGGACTGCTTTGCTGGTTAGAAAGTACTTCAGGAAGACTGAAAGAAATCATAAAGTAGACATAAAGTTAGTAGACATAAAGTTAGTTTGGTCGTCTATGAGCAAAAGGCTACTTTCTATCTACCTGAGTGTTTTCACTCACTAAGCTACATGCTAAGCTAACAGGCTAACGTGTGCAGCAAGTTCTTACCGCAGGTGATGAGAACCACCGCCAGAGCCACGATGACTCCGACCAGAACCACGGGGTCCTGCTCCTCCAGCTGCTGACGAACGGACTCGATGTAAGGCTCGAACGGGTTCTCTGACTTCTCCGCGTCCGTTTTCGCCCCCATGTTTTCTCCGGGCCCGTTACTGTGTATCTATGAGCCCGTTCAAGCTAATCGGCAATGGGACACGTCTCCTTCTGGAGGCTTGTAGGGAGCGTGAAGAGGCACCAGGGGGCGCTGCGGATCTGGGTACAGTACCCAAAAATTGTACTCGAGTAAGAGCAGCACTACTTCAACACATTTTTACTCAAGTAAAAGTAAAAAATGACCGACCAAGATATTACTCAAGAGTAAAAAGTATTTCGAAAAAAGGTTACTCATGAGTAACTGATCATAACATCTGATTTAATATTTACAAATATTTTTTTTTATTATTAAAAAGAAAAACAACAAAAAACAAAAATTACAAAATAAGAAATTCAGGTAGAAGAAAAACTTTTCCAAATCAATTAGTTTCTATATGAAACATGTGAAACTAATAGCCACAGTAATGGCCTGTACTTGTATAGCGCTTTATTTGGTTCCCGAGGACCCCAAAGCGCTTCACACCACATTCAGTCATTCACACACACATTCACACACAACACCCACAGTAGATAGTGTATGTTAAAACAGGGTAAAGTACTTCCAGTGATATTATATAGTGTTTACTAAAAATAGCACAAAAGACTTAACAGATAGACAATTATATTAGTACAACAAAACATAAAATGTAGGTTTTTGTCTGCACCTGGTGCATAAGCAGGTTTGTTCTTCATTTAGTGACATTTCTCATAGTGTGTAAGGTATCAAGATAATGTACTCAAGTAAGAGTAGAGATACTATAACTCAAGTAAAATTATGTCGTGGTAAAGCTACTCCTAAAAGTAAATTTTCTCCAAAAGGTTACTGAAGTAAATGTAAATAGTTGCCCACCTCTGGATATGGCTACACTGTACCATTCAAGAAGAGGATTACAGCAACTGAAAGAAGGGAATCAGATTTTTTTTCTCTCCTCAGAATTCAGAATTTTCTTTTCCGAACTCCAAGAAAAAATTCTGAATGGCAAAAAGTCATAATTCTGACTTTAATCTCAGAATTCTGATGTTTTTTTTCTGACCTACTCAAAATTTTGAGATTAAACTCAGAAGTAGCCTATGACTTGTTCTTGCAACTCTGTTTTCTCTCAGAGTTCTGACTTTTCTCTTGAAATTCCATTTTCCCCCCTCAGAATTCGAAAAGTCATAATTCTGACTTTAATCTCAGAATTCTGAAATAAAAAGACAGAATTATTTTTTTTCCAGTGGCCTTAATCCTCTTTCGTAGCTTTCTCACCCTGTCTGCACATACATCAGTATTTCCCTGTTATTCTTCCCTCCCAGCTCCATGTTCAACATCCTCTATCCTTACAATTACAATTTTCCACATCTTCTCATTGCACTCATTTGTTCACATCTATAACAGGTGCAAATATAATCCCTTTCTGTAATCAATTATTACTGCTCTGGAGATCCTGCAAGCTGGTCATTGGTTAATGACAATAATCTTAGAGCGGTGCTTTGTCTCTTCCAGCATACCTGTCAGGCATAACATTACGACCAGGTGAAGTGAATAACACTGGTTATTGTGGAACATTTTATCTTGAAAGTTGAAAGAGTTGTTTTTAAAAGAAGAAAAAAAAATGGGCAAACTTAGGGATTTGAGACAGTTTAACCGAATTGTGATCACCAGACATTTGGGTCAGAGCATTTCCAAAAATGCAGCTCTTGTTTGGCGGTCAGTATCCATCAATAGTGGTTCAATGAAGTTACAGAGGTGAAGCAGCAGGTAGGGCTCAATGATAAGTAATGGCAGAGATCAGCCAGCTTTGCATGCTGAAGAGACAGATTTACCTTCTCTCTAGAAATTTGCCCAGAATTTGGTGGAGTTCATTCCTTGTTGGATTAGGGCTATTTTGGCAGCAAAATAGGGACCAACATGCTATCAGGCAAGTGGTAATACTGTTTTGCCTGAAAAAGCTTTTAAAATAAACCCAGCAATTTTCATAGAAAATCGGTTAATTAGAATTAGATCTCTGGCTTTCACTCTCCACCTCATCCTCTTTCTTGAAACATTTATAGAGTAATAAAAGCATCACATCTACTCACATTTAAGTTATTTCCACATTGTGAAAAGGGTCTCCTTAGCGAGATTTTTTGCATGAAAAGTAGAAAACCAGCAAACCATAAATGAAAATCTTTTGTCAAAAATGTTGGTGCTTTTTGTCTTGCTTTGCATTAAAGATGAAAAACAACCAATTCTGATAGCCCTTTCAAAGTGAAATATCACCATATTAAACTATTTTTCTTAAACCAAAACTACAAGTTGAACTCTTCAAAAACTAAGTTAGATAAAGGACAAACATAAGAACATTTGACAACTGCAATTCTGGAAGTGATGTGTAATTATTAGTCACAATAACTGGACTTTTGTTTATTTATTATAATAGTTTAAAAATAATTTTAAACATATCAATTGTAAACATTAACCAACATATTAATGCTTAGGGGGAAAAAAACTTATGACGAATTTGGACACCTTTGGGTTCCAGAAATGTGTAGCGCAGTTACTCTGACTGGCCTGTGGGTGGCAGTATAATTTCCTAAAATAGGTTAAAATATTAATACATTATTAGAATAGTTGAATAATTTACGAAATTTGACGTGAAGGAACCGAAAAAAGAGTAAGATAAATGTGAAGACAGGCAGTTCGTTTTCATTTAACATTATAGCTGCATTAATGAATGCAAAAAGTTTAGTTAAGTTTCATACTATATGTGATACTCCTTTAAACTTATTCCTTATCAGCCATGGGAGTTTTTGGTTTCCAATGGAGACCAGATGCGCCTTGACGCACGTCTCCAGCCTCACAGACGGCGCGCTTTTTTATTTGCTCTCTGGATATTTGACTCCTCGGTTTTCGGCACTATGTCAAACGTCAGAGAGCCCAGTTATTCTATAGGAAGAGATTGTGTGTCATTCATATCGGTCTCTTGAAGGGGGGCGAGCTTGTTTTTAATCGGGAGCAGGAGATGGCAAAATCCTGATGGTTTCAGTGGGACTTCTGTAGTGTTTTCTGTTTCCATTTCAGTACTGTAACGGGATTTACTTGAAAAACCATCGGTATCTCTGGGATATCTCCGTCAGGGATCATTTTAAACATGGCTCTGTGTTTCCTCTACGCGCTGTGCGTGTGGATATGTTTGTTACATCCCTCACTTGGAACCGGGTTTGTTTATCGCTTTCCAGGGATCGCCCTACCGCGCCAACGCATCCACTCCGAACAGACCAGCAGTTCGGGACCGCCGGGAGCCGGGTCCTCACTTCGGTGCCTGCAATTTACGTGCATCACAGCATATTTGCCCTTCCTGTAGTGTCTCTCTTTCAGCTGTTATCAGTAAGAATTGTATCTCTTTTACTTTGCATTTTAGGAACTGGTGTCAGTACACTGTTTCCAGGACGGTGCCCTGCAAAGTGCACAATGGGACTGAAACCACAGTGCAGAGGGTGATGCAGGGCTGCCGGTGGCCTGGACCATGCAGCAAAGTCATCAGGTAGAGACTTCAAAGAAACATCCCTCACTCAATCCTTCTTCTCCTAGTAGCACTTTCTATTGGTAGAGCTTTAATCTAAAAAATAAAATAAAATACAAATCATGGAGTCCTGCGCCTGCGCAAAACAGGGGCGTATTTAGTGTTATAACGGTCTGGGGCAATTGTATTCTAAAATATGTTTAACTGTTTACAATTTTTTATAAATAGGGTGTAAATTCTATATTAAACATTATTTGTGTAATTTTCTTACAAATTATTTACAAAATGTATTATAGCTTTTCAACAAAAGCTTCTTGCAAGTACAATGTACAAAGTGACGAGAACCTTTGGAGAACATTCTGTGAACATTTGTTGAAGGTTGGTGGAATACTGGGGAATGATCTTCAGTGAATGTTTTCTGACTGTACTCATTAAACGATTTCCTTACATTGTGCCAGTATTCATTTTAGGGACAAAGAACCATTTGGGAACCATTCCAGGTTGAGCTTATTGTTTTTCCCTATTTAGGCTAAATTTTATTGAGCATTTTCAAAGGGTTACTTTTAGCTTTCTGGCGAACTTTAGCCAGTGTTACAGTAACATTTGCTGATACTGTTAAATTTACAGTGATAAGTTAAGTTGGGCTAGATTGAAGCTGTAAAAATAGTAAAATGTGGGGGGAAAAAAGTTAATTGGAATCTTTAGAGAATACTCCCCGATTGTTGACAAAAGGCGTCACAGTCAATATTTATAATGATCGTGAGAGAACCTTTGAGGAAATTTCCTCAAAGGTTCTCTAGCTGTTACATTGTTAAAAGCTCTAGAATCTTTTGGAGAACATTTAGGGTACTGAATGTTCTCTAAATATTATGTTGTGAATGATGTTGTAAATGTTGTAAAAGTCGTAGATACTAGTCAACTAACCTTAGGGAATGATCCCTTAAGGTAAATATGTTCTAAGAAACCTGGGGCCTGTACCATGAAGGTGGCTCAACAAACTCGGGGTTACAGGATTGGTTTTGAATCGACAAAACCAAACCGATGCAATCAGGCTTAATTGGTACCATGACGCAGGTTATCAACTTTCTCTGTCAACTCAGGCTTTGATCCTTAAGCTATGATTAATCCACAGGCGCGTGCACATAAAAGAGTGACGACGACACTGAACAACCAATCGCGTTCGATATGGATAGAGCGAGAGCTATCTACTTTTCAACGGAGGAGCAAGAGATTATTCTCCAGAAATATGAAGAATTTAGAAATATTTTTCAAGCACGCAGTAACACTGTATCTGCTGCCAAAGCAAGAGAACAATCGTGGAGGAAGATTGCTGATTGTGTTAATGCGTGGGTTAAACAATTAATGTACATTTAAGTAGGCTAAGCATATTAAAATATATTAAATGCTAAAATGAAAATGTATTCGTGTTGATATATATATATATATATATATATATATATATATATATATATATATATATATATATATATATATATATATATATATATTATGTGTGTAGATGTATGTGAAAGTATAGGCTATTACATCCTAAGAAAGATTGATATTCATTAATTTTTAGATGCAACCCCAACTCCAAACGGTCTTGGCAGCAGATCAAGAGAAAATATAAAAATATAATTCAAAGTGGTGAGTATTTACCATATTTTTTATTATTTTCTTAGAACATTTAATCACAAACACTTGTTTGCAGCAAACAGAAATAAATGTGAAATTAGGAAAACTGGGGGAGGGCCACCTCCTCAAGATTACACTGTGGCAGAGGAGCTGGCTCTGAGCAACAAGGGGCGGCCGATTATGGATGGGATTGGATGTGCTGTACAGTCAGGGCATGGCTTCGACGAGTCACATTTGTTATGTGCGGGTCAAGAAGCTCACAGAGATAAGACATTCCTTCCGCGGAAAATCTGTATCTTTCATACAAGTACGCATCAGGAAAGTCAAATGGATTTTGTCTGTCCCTAAAAACTCGTTCTCTACGAAGTGCTCGTCTAACAATTTGCGCGGAGATGTCCACAGGATTAGGGAGAAAAGGTGAAGCCATTGCAACAGAGAACAGACGCTGGGAATTAGTTACGTCACATATATATGTTTCTTTGCTCACAGCTGATTGGTCAAACTTCAGTCTGAGATCGCGAATCCAGAACATAACCTGCCCAGGAGCAGGTTAGCCGTGCAGCGTAAGATACCATGGCAACGAACACCGATCAAAGCCGAGCCACTTTCATGGTACCCAAAACCCAGGGTTGGTGGAAACTAAGCTGAAACATAGCTGGCTAGCCACCTAATCCGGCTTCATGGTACAGGCCCCGGGAGAACATCCCCTGAAGTTCTCAAATAGACACATTGTCATTGTTGGAACTATCCTCTAGAAAAGCTTTAGAGATATTTCCCAAGAGGTTCTGTAAAAGTTATATTGTTAAAAGTTGCTGACAATCCTCAAGTAGTCTTTGGTGAACAATACTTTAGGGTTTTCTAAAGGTTCCTTGGTTTAAGTTGTAGATAACCTTTAGAGAACCTATTGGATACTTTCCCTGAACATTCTCTAAAGTTAACTTTGTGAAATATCTAGATAGTATGCAGAGGATGTCAGGAAATGTTTCCTAAAGGTTACACTATAAAAGTTGTAGATAACCTTCAGATAATCTTTAGGTTATGTTTCCTGAAAGCTCTTTGAAGGTTACAACATGAACTTGTATTTAATTGTCAAGGAACCTCCAGTGAGGGCAATCTTTACAGAACATTCTCTAATTGTTCCCAGTGCACTGCCAATGTTGAAACTAATCCTCAGAGAATCTTTAGGAAATGTTCCCGGATGATTCTTTTTAGGCGAAAAATCTGTAATCCTCACAACACCTAAAGGTAATTTGTAACCTTCAGTAAACATTCAGCAAATATTCCCCTTAAGATGAATAGTGTATTTACATTTGTATCATATGCTCTGTGTGTGTTTTATGATTTATTGCTGTTTAGTTTATCCCCTAATCATGTAAAGCACCTTGAATTACCTTGTTGTTGAAAATGTGCTATACAACTAAGTTAGCCTTGCCTTGCCTTGGACTGCACTGTATATCTTTTAGAGAACCTTATTCGAATGTTCCCTGAAGTGAAAGTTGTAGATAACATCCAGGGAACCTCCAAAGAACATTCCTCGTTAGTTACCAAAAATGTCCAATCCCACTGTTGAAATTAACCTTCAGAGAACCTCTAGGGTATATTCCTATGAGGTTCTCTAAAGGTTTAAACACAAAAGTTGTCCATATCTGTCAAGGAAACCTCAGCACGTGTTCCTTGAAGGTTTTACACTGTGAAAGGTGTTGATAACATTCTGCGAACCTTTAGGAAAGATTCCCCAAATGCTCTCTAAAGATTAGAAAACTGATAACATTCAGAGAACCCTTTTTTAAAAGTTGCACTGTGAAAGTTGTGAATTATCCCCAGGGAACTTTTAGAGCACACTCCCTTCCCCCAAAAGGTTGAAATTAACCTTCATAGAGTTTTTAGGAACCCGAGGGTTCTCAAAAAGTTAAAGTTTTCATCCCCAGAAAATGTCCAACTTCCCTCATAGTTTCCAGAAGGCCACCATGTCAATGCTGAACTTTACCTTTAGAGAACCTTTAGGAAATGTTCTCCGGTGGTTCTGGTAGGGTTAGTGTTTGCTGGATATCTATTTCATGTATTAACCGTAATATATCCAATTAGTCTGGATCTTTGCTTGTTGTTTTCCTTTCATCCAGGTAACATTTTTTGGTTCCTCTAATCCTTTCTGCCAAAAAACAAACGTTTGTGGTTCCTTCTCATCCTGTGCAGCTACAGAACTGTTATCAAGCCATCGTTTAAGATTACATACAAGCAAATCACCACTCTGGAGTGGAGGTGCTGCCCTGGATTTGTCGGGGTGGAGTGTCGTGAAGGTGAGTTTTTTTTCCTTTAAAAAGTCAGTCTTTGGGAACAGAGTTATCAGAGACTAATTTTCTCAAGGACCACATGCTTTGCCTGAACACATCTGTGTACTTTTAGCAACACCAGGCAGCCTTACCCACATCAGTACCCTTTTCATGTGAGGTGGTGTGTATCTGGTTAGCTCGCTAATCACCCCACTGTACTCTGAACCAGTCGGCCTCTTAAAAGTGGGGCTGAATTAAGACAGAAAGTCTGTGTTTGATTACTTTCAGGAAGAAGGACTGCAAAAAAACCAACAACTATACTTTAAAGGACTCTTGTCCTCTGGAAGGTAGAACCACAATGTTTGTCTTTTTTGGGCCTTGCCCTCATTATGTGTGCACTTAAACACATTTTAGCGCTTTTACAGCAACGAGTCAGTTTTGCCTGCTTCCTACATATCACCATGGCCATTACAGCTATATGAATGAATGAAAAAAAACTTGGTTGGGCAGCTTGTAAAGTGGATAGTTTCTCGGTAGTGGAGCACTCTGGCCATGGATGCCACAAACCGCAGACGTTTGGCTAGAGAAAAAGACCCAAAACCAGTCGAGCCGCAATGGTGAGCATGAGGAAAAAGAGCCGGAGCTGTGGCAGGAGATTCATATAATGTGTTTTAAATATCACATTTGCTTGTAAAAAAGTCTACGTAGGTTGAAGTAATTTTAAATGCACACTTATATGAACAATTTCTCTTAAAATTGCTAGGTAAAGACATCAGCTTGGTGGGGCTGTGCAATAAATTCAAATTTTATTGAAACTCATGAGCCTCTTCAAGTTTGGCCAACATTAACAGTTAGCTCAAAAAGCAGCCTTTGCTTATTGCACATAATTACCACACCTGTTTTGGAAGATCATTCATTGCTGCCTTTATATGTAAATTATTTACCACAAAAAACACATTCAGAAACAAATGAAATAAACATAGACATTATTACAAAGCCTTTGGAAACCATTTTTTCTCACCTCTAGATTTCATTTTGAATATAGCTTTATGTAATTCCAGAGATCATGGTTCTCTTGAGACCAAGGTGGTGCAGCAGTGTAAGGAAGTAATCAACTGTTTTATTTAACGTTAGCTGAGATGTGTTTGCAGTCTCCGATGGCTGCAGAGCAGCGAGGTAATCATCTCCATATGGAGAAATGTGGTTGGAGACATAAAAGATGGAAGTTGATGTCACACTGAGGGGTGGAGGCAGAGCTGGCAGAGGTCAAAACTTCAGGGTGAGACCACAAAAAAAGAAGACGTTATGGAGGGAAAAGTTAGTGCAGACATAACACTGGGGTGAATAGAAATGTCAAGTGTTTCTGTCCCATAGGATTCAGCTGCTGTAAACTGCACCGTCCGCTGCGAGGCACAGAGTTACCCCACTGAGATTAATGAGCCGAACATCTCCTCACCAACGCTTTGTAGCATATGTGAACATACCAAGACATTTTTTACGTCTGGTTCTCAAAGCCTGGATCTGGACCTAACTGTTAGCATATTTATAGCTTGTTTGTGTTATAATTAAAGCAGTTGTAAAAGTGGATAAAATACTAGGATTATTAAGACTGCCTTGCCTTTATACCTTTTTTAATTGGCTTATCAGCAATGTTTTTGTGCCACATCCAGTAATAGTCAAGGTTAGGTGAGTGCTGGTATGAAATAACTTCGTTGGGGTGTCTTTATTACTTTCAACCTGACAAATACTTAACACTCTCCAAACATTTTCTGGTGCGTTAAACAATAAAGTATATTTGGTAAATTGGGGATTCATTGTGCACCTCTAGTTTTCAAGGACATATTGCTGAGAATATTCTCCATCCGTACCATTCTGCTCCTTATAGAGTGACACAGGTATAACAAGTTGATATTAGTTGGTTATTTAGTCCGTCTGTCAGTTCAGGTAGAGCATGCAGACCGGATACGCTGCCCTTTGCCACTAATAGTAGTTTTAGATCAGCATTACCTTAACAATGGGGGTAAGTGGAGCTCCTATAGTTTTCACGCTATTGCTTCTCCAGTTTTTTTTTTCAATCATTGTATTTCTAAAAAGTTGAATCTATTGTTTTATGTTGCCTAGAGAAACATGTAGCAGCATTAATTTATCCAGCTGGCAGGCAGTGCACAGCAACAATTTGGGGAGGGACAGCTCCATCTTACTCTACGTTGCCACGAACAAGTGAACATTCTGGTCGCTCTGGAACTTTCTCTGGCATGTCATTAAATAGCTTTTAAATCGCAGGAATCATATGGTATACAATATCTGCACTTTTTAAACTTTAGTCTTGTTCTTTTAATAATAAAATTATATAAAAAATTATATATATATATATATATATATATATATATAGCCCTGCAATTGTCATCATAGGTATACCTCAACTATAAGAGACGAAAAGAGAGAAAAAATCACATGGTCGGATTTTTAAAGAATTTATTAGCAAATTATGGTGGAAAATAAGTATTTGGTCACCTGCAAACAAGCGAGATTTCTGGCTCTCACAGACCTGTAACTTCTTCTGTAAGAGGCTCCTCTGTCCTCCACTCGTTACCCTTATTAATGGCACCTGTTTGAACTCGTTATCAGTATAAAAATACACCTGTCCACTACCTCAAACAGTCACACTCCAAACTCCACCATGGCCAAGACCAGAGAGCTGTCAAAGGACACCAGAAACAAAACTGTAGACCTGCACCAGGCTGGGAAGGCTGAATCTGCAATAGCTTGGTGTGAAGAAATCAACTGTGGGAGCAATTATTAGAAAATGGAAGGCATAAAAGACCACTGATAATCTCACTCGATCTGGGGCTCCATGCTAGATCTCTCCCTGTGGGGTCAAAATGATTACAAGAACAGTGAGCAAAAATCCCAGAACCACACGGGAGGACCTAGTTAATGACCTGCAGAGAGCTGGGACCAAAGTAACAAAGGCTACCATCAGTAACACACTACGCCGCCAGGGACTCAAATCCTGCAGTGCCAGACGTGTCCCCCTGTTTAAGCCAGTACATGTCCAGGCCCGTCTGAAGTTTGTTAGAGAGCATTTGGATGATCCAGAAGAGGATTGGAAGAATGTCATATGGTCAGATGAAACCAAAATAGAACTATCTGGTAAAAACTCTACTTGTCGTGTTTGGAAAAGAAAGGATACTGAGTTGCATCCCAAGAACACCATACCTACTGTGAAGCATGGTGGTGGAAGCATCATGCTTTGGGGCTGTTTTTCTGCAAAGGGACCAGGACGACTGATCCGTGTAAAGGAAAGAATAAATGGGGCCATGTATTGAGAGATTTTGAGTGAAAAGCTCTTTACATCAGCAAGGGTTGAAGATGAAACGTGGCTTTCAGCATGACAAGGATCCCAAACACACCGCTCGGGTAACAAAGGAGTGGCTTCCTAAGAGGCATTTCAAGGTCCTGGAGATGGCATAGCCAGTCTCCAGATCTCAACCCCATAGAAAATCTTTGGAGGGAGTTGAAAGTACGTGTTACACAGCAACAGCCCCAAAACATCACGGCTCTAGAGGAAATCTGCATGGAGGAATGGGCCAAAATACCAGCAACAGTGTGTGAAAACCTTGTGAAGACTTCCAGAAAACGTTTGACTTCTGTCATTGCCAACAAAGCGTATATAACAAAGTATAGAGATGAACTTTTGTTATTGACCAAATACTTATTTTCCACCATAATTTGCAAATAAATTCTTTAAAAATCAGACCATGTGATTTTCTGGATTTGGCATGGTCTCTACCTGTTGACTTATGAAGATTAACACTGGCTGATGTAAAGTGGTTTGTAGCTCTTCTAAAGCTCTGGTTACCAAATCCCAAGCTTGAACCCCTCTGTAGCTCAAGATCCCAGCTTTATAGGAGATCTTCCAGTGATCTTCAGTAATAAAGGGCATTTGAGATATCAATGTTTTTAACTCTGCTGTTGAGAAAAATAAAAGGATTAGCTATAAATGTATTAAAAATGATTCGGCTATGATGCGTTTATATCTTTTAACTGGCTCATTAGTAATGTTTGCATACTTCAACCAGAGATAGCTGGGGTCAAGTCTCAGGGTAATTTTGCGGGTCGGAGGTCAAACACTTTGGGAACCACCCCTCTAAGTTACATCAGGTTGCTCTGGGATTTCATGTTATATTACATGTCTTGCTCTTTGGTTGATCTTAGTTGGCCAACTGCTCCTTGGGGGGCTGACATTGCTCTCACATTTCATCTAGTTTTACACAATCTGTCCAACCGATTGTAACATTTTAAAGCTTGATGAGCATGACAAACATATTTGTCTGAGCCCTTAGAAATAGCAATTGTTCTTGCCACAATAACCTTCCACTATCATGCATTAAAGCATGGATAAGTCTCCTATCTTGAAATTAAACAGGAGGCCGACTCACAGCAGATTGGGATTTGCCTGACTGAAAACACATGACTCTGATTATACCTTCAAATTAACTGCTAATCGCAGCAGTTCCCATATTCTTGACTAACATACATAGACAATTTTGGATCAACTTTCCCAGCATATAAACAACCAAGGATAATGTCTTTATGAGATAGCGATATAGCTGGGTTTCATGTACTTTCATAATGGATTAGATCAAATTCCAGGAAAAATGTGACTTAGCTTGTGTGCTAAGCTAAGCTATCAATCTTCTTGTTCTAGCTTTCTGTTTATCAGGCAGATAGGATACATGTTATCCATTCTCATATGACGCTTGGCAAAAAAACACGAGTGTATTTCCCAAACTGTCAGACGATTCTTTTGACTAATACCAGAACTCTGTAAATGTGTTTTTGCTTTCATGTTTGGGTCTTGATGTGGCTAAACCGACACTGAATGTGCAGCTCTGAGCAGCTGAAATCTGCTGTAATGGGGCATTGAGCCAGCGGTTTTATCAGGACAGCCTTAACCAATGAAGATGACATCATCTCTGGTTTTAGTTTGATGGGGGTTCTGGCTGCCCTTCACAGGGACCCCCAACCCACCCAACCAGACCGGGGCCCTCAGAGATATACACCTTCTTTTACTTTTTGGACTGTTTTATACTAGAGGTACATAAAAGTCAGCTGTTTTTTATGTCTTACATCAAGTTAACATATAAAACAACCTATTCCACATGATGATATTTTTGTTGAATAGAAACAAAGCTAAATTAGAAAACCTTTGTACACCTTTTTTGCTTAAAGAGACTGACTTAAAATGAGAAATTTTCCAAGAGTTACATCTCAGACTTTACAGGCCTCAGACAGCATGGAAAACGTTAGGGTTTGTGAGAGCGTAGTTAGAAGAAGGTAAGTATGCCTAGTCTGGACCGGTCACCAGGAAAATAGCAGCAGGACCTGAATTAAAGACAAAACATTTAGAAAAATTACTGTGGGACAGATGGGACCAAAAGTACTGATGTTTGCTCGACGCTTCTAGAAAACTGAAGCATATCCGCACAAAAACCCCGAAGCAACTGCCAGGCATGGTGATGGAGAGGGCATGATTTAGCACCACCATGATTGTTTACATATGTGAGGCCATCTTTTCGCCAGGTAAAACTTGCCTAAAAGTGGGCTGACAACAGAACATTGATGTCAAACATTGTAAAAGAATGGTTTAAAGGAAAAGTGTCAAGATGTTGCAGTGAGTCCAGGCCTCAACCTGACCTAAATGCCATGGCAGGACCTTAAGAGCTGAAATATTTAGTTATTTTGTGCTCCGGTACAGAAAAGTAAAAAGAAAACTCAGTTTGAATATCTTCACTCAGAACTTTTAAAGAATTTGGGAACATTTCTGTGTTTTTATTTGCTGATTTTACTGTGTTTTGTTTTTTTGGACTGTTGCTTGGACAGGTAATTTATTTATTTTATTTAATGTTTCTGTGAACATTTACAGCTATTTTCTGACTTTTATGAACCTCAAATTAACACTGTATGAGAATAAAAAAATCAAAAAATCACAGGTGACTTTAAATGTTTGGCATGTAGCACTATAAACTGTAGAAGTCTGATAAATGCTGGAATGATGTGGTGAATCCAGCTGGTCGATGACTGAAGCATTAAATGGTTTTCATGATTTCCGTCTGCTTTACAAGCCCTCTGTGTTAAGAAAAGGGCTGTAAAATCCTGATGCTTCTTGTCAGACCCAGAGGTAAAGCAGGTCTCACAGCCTGATTTCTTGTGGTTTGCTAATGGAAACTGGGTGTTTTCTGAACACCATGGCCCGTCACTATTTTTGACAGCCCGGTTTGTGCTGGCCGAGCACAGGGCATCTCTCCGGCCCTGCAGTTTGCTCTGAGTGTAGCTGTGCTAACACATGACGGCATGGAACACATTTAAGGGAAATGTGTTTGTAATTTGCTCGCCCTCCTCCACCTCCAGGCCCGTCCCTTTTGCACCTATCTCCACATGCGATCATATTAACTTGTGGGTATTTGCGTGTGCTCCCTGGGGGAGCATGATGTTAAAGGATTCAGAGCCAGGACCTCCCCTGAAGAGAGCAACAACCTTTGATTTCGTGAATATACTCAGAAAAATTATTAGCAAGTTTAATACAGCATGCTCATCTGGTTTTTAGATAACATATGGCTGAAAGTTAAACATTTCAGATGCTTTAATTTGGTGAGTCAGCAGCTGGGAAGCTTCTCATTGTTGATGGATCAGAAGGAAATCTGCCGGATGGATTATCTCCGACGCCAGGTTTATTATGTTCGGTATAAAAGTACCTTTGAGTTTTTCCACTTCTTCCACTGCTCTCATCCCGCTCTTTTGGCCTTGGTTTTCCTTGCCACTGCTTTCTTCCTTTATCTTCCACGCTCCGTTCTGCTTTCCACTTATCTGACTTCCTGCGTCCTTTAGATCTCCCTCTCCTCGGAGCAAAGCGATAAAACAGAACCAAATCCCACATGTGCTTCTCCAGATCTCAACCTGCGGTGTGAGGATGTGACTGATGTCTCTGTTACATCCCTGGTTGTACTCCAGTATGGGTCAGAGGATGTCCTTTGACCTGCTGGGTGCTGTGGGATATCTCAGCTGCACCCTCTCCTG
The DNA here is from genome assembly GCA_963556495.2 of Valencia hispanica. Lineage (NCBI taxonomy): Eukaryota > Metazoa > Chordata > Actinopteri > Cyprinodontiformes > Valenciidae > Valencia > Valencia hispanica. The sequence goes on along the minus strand of OY747700.1, from coordinate 25,838,667 downwards.
GTCTGATCTGCCTGATGGATGATGCTCCGTCCGTGCTTGTTCTGGGCTTTTTCACTTCTTTCTCCATTTTATCAGTCTGTCTTCCTTCCTCTTGGTGATAGCTTTCTTTTCAGCTGTCAGTTTGTCTGTCTGCAGATGCACACATCTGTTTATAAGGTAAAACAAGCCCCAGAACTTATTATGTGTCCTGAAACATCATTCGTTTTTTGTTTGTTTTTGTGTGAAATAGCTGATAACTGGCAAATAGTATCCATGCTGATGCTTTAACTTATCCCCCCCCCCCAAAAAAAAAACACTAATAAAAACCAGGCAACAGTCATGTCAGTTTAAATGATTCTGTGTCAGGACAACAGTTCTGCCTAGACTGCAGTAAAACAAATAGATGAAATGGGTGAGCGATAAGGGAGAATGGAAGCAGAGATGAAGGAGGTGGAGATGAGGAAAGGTAGAACTGAGTAAAGGAGATAGGTGATTGATGAAGTAGGTAGTAAGGAGGCAGAAGGAATAGTTGAGGAAGAGATGAGCTACAACCTCATTCCTTCCTCCTTCGTCCCTCACCCTTTTACATATTTGTTCTTCTCTGACCTAGGCAGGATCTGGGTCCTCCTTAGATGGCAGAGTAGAATTATATCCTGAGTTCGTCTTGGTTGCTTAGACGCAAATCATAAAAAAATAAACAGGTGACATAGCAGTTTTACGCAGTATTCTTATTCCAACATTTGTTGTCATTTCATTGATGCAGAAAGTGTCATTTTTAATGACAGGGAGTTATTTTTGCTATTTCCCCCCCCCCCCACAATTGATATCTCCGCCTTTTTTAATATATACTACATCCCAGGCCAACCTTCAGAACCTCAGAAAATGTTGGCTTTTATTTAACCTAACCAGCTTTCCTTAGTCGTTTCACACAGTATCATCTCATAGTATGACACCTACTGCATGTCTGGGCACCAAGATACTCAGTGATTTCACACAACTGTGATTGATGTGTTGATAAAAATTCAGCTCCAGAGCTGCAGTCAGCCCCTTCCACTGATAGGCTGGAGTGATGCAGGATGATGAATCAATTTATGCAGAATAAGCAAGTAACAGAAAAATAAAGCGGATCCTTGGTTTGGGAATGAGTCAGAAGGTTTCTTCTTTTTCTCTTTTTTGTTGTGCAGTTCACAAATTTTACAAATTCAAAAATCTAAGTTTTCATCAAATCAAATGGTGACATTCTGATCTATTTACATTAAGGTCAATTCAGTTTTACTTACAACAAAACACAGTCAAATGCAGCTGACCATTCAATCTCAACTGGTAGGAAGTGATCCATTTATGGAGGTGCAGTCGATCACATTGTTGACTTTGGATCAATCCCTTCTTATGAGAAAGCATGTGCCACAGTAGACGTAAAGAACCTCCAACAGAACCCAGCCCGGTGTGAAAAGCTTTTGTTAGTTTTTTTCCTTTTGTCAGTCACTTTTCTTTCAGAAAATAAATACAACTAAACACAGAATATTTATGATTATGAATATTTTGTATGGGAAGAAAAATACACAGTTAGTGAAAGAGATCAAGATTAACACAGCAGCACTGAGTGAGTAGTTCTTTCTATGGGAGGAAAAATAAGAAAGAGTGAACAAAGTTAATGCAAGGAATAGCTTTTCTAAGAAAGAGACACTGCTAAGCGCAGAAGCTCCTAGGTAGGAGTACTTTCTATGGGATTAAATGAAAGAGTTGTTCCTAAAAAGTCAATTAGACAGCTGCAGCTGCTCGTGTTCCTCACTAGAACCAGGAAAGTAGAGCACATCACCCCAGTTCTAAAGTCCTTACACTGGCTCCCTGTAGCTCAGAGAATAGACTTCAAAATACTTTTACTAGTTTATAAATCATTGAATTGCTTAGCACCAAAGTATGTTGATGATCTACTGTTACTATACCAACCCTCCAGACCACACAGGTCCTCTAATTCCAGTCTACTCAGCATCCCTAGAATCAGAACCAAACATGGAGAAGCAGCTTTCAGTTTCTATGCTCCTCTAATCTGGAACAAACTTCCAGACCACTGCAAAGCTGCTGAAACACCTAGTTCTTTTAAATCACAACTAAAAACGTATCTGTTTAGAGTTGCCTTTGAGTAATGTTTTGTTGTATCATGTTTTGTGTATTCTTCTTGTTTTACTGCTGTTTTTACATTATATGCTTTGTCTGTGTTTTACTGCTATTTTTATTTTACTCCTTAATCATGTAAAGCACCTTGACTTACCTTGTTGTTGAAAGTGAGCTATACAAATAAAATTGCCTTGCCTTGCCTTTATAAACTGTTAGTTCTTTATAAACACCTTTATTAGCCAATATAGTATGAGTTTGGCGCGATCCCATCACTCCATAGGCATACTGCTAAACATGTCATGGAGTGATGGTTGCATCTCTACCTCTGATCATGTCTTCCACAGAGAAGGATGCAAAGGCAGGAACAACCACAAAAAAAGCACAATAATAGAACAGAGAAAAAAATAGTAAAGTGGCCACTAGATTGTTATACCAGCTTTGTGTTTTAGGAGCACTGTAGGATTGATAGCTGTCATAAAATGGCCTTTGTTTTGTCACATTTGGCTTTTAACGTGCTCAGTCTATAGAAAGATCTGTGGTCTGGCAGCTTTCATCATGGTGACGCTAAATAGCCTCACTGCACACAACAAGACATCTTGGTTTTCAAAAATAAAATCCTCGTCCCCCCCCTTCCTCTTTCGGCCACCCGCCACAGTCAAAGTGGGTGTGTTATTTAGCGAGGGAGAGTTTGTGGCTGGACAAATGTGTGTGTGTTCATCTGTGCATATATATGTGTGTGTGTGTGTGTGTGTGGGTGTGGGTGTGGGTGTGTGTTGTGCCAATTGTTCTTCATGCCAGCAACAGCTGACCACTTGTTGGCCGGGTCAGGCACACTGCAGGCTTTCTGGGGCTCGGCCAGCTCTGGAAGGTTTGTGCACACACACATACATTGAGCTCATTTGTCAGTCTATCCTGGTGATGTGACAGCAGTTGTTAGGATGCTCCAGGAAGATGTTTCACTACATCATCTTTTATACAACTCACACATTCAGACGGAGGGAATGTCTTAGTGGGTTTTGAAATTACTGTCCCCAGCTGTGTGCGTCATGGTTTCTTCAGTGGTTGAGGATGTTTATGAGGATATGTCTGCGGGTGTGCTAAAATGCAAAACAGAAAATAGGGGGGGAGTATTTTTGATCTCCTTCCAGGACTGATGTAGAAAACGTATCTGTCTCAGCAGACAGTATCCACAGTTGGACTTGAATGCGTTCCAAAAAAACCCTGTGCTGTCTTGTCCTGTAAATCACACGTTAATGGTGGGGATGATTCCTTAATCTGAGTTGTTTATGCAGTTTTGAGATGCAAGATATCCCCTGTTTCTGATCTATGTTTAAATACAGCGTATCTCATGAGTGTTTTGCAATGAGAGATTTAGATCCAGGCACTCAGCCTGCTCTTCTCCCTCCGTTTTCATTCCCACACTCTCCAGTTCAACTAATTGTTAGCTTCCCTGCCATTATTTTAATGGGTGTGATCCATTTAATTTGATGTATTATACACTGGTTTGACTTTTGTTATTAATTATATTATATGTCATTTAACTATCCTTATTATTTTAACCTGCAAAGTTAGGATGTAATTGGAAAAGAAATGTCTCTGCATAATTTCAAGGAATCTGCAGTTCTGGAGTTCAGACAGTCAGACAAGATGTAACATGTGAATATTTGGAAAAAAACTGCAAAGACACCCAAATTCCTGAATCCCATCAGAGCAGAAATGCTTTCTGTTTTCTTCTGTTTATTTGGTTTTCCTCTAAAAACAACATAATTATGATTTGTTCCCATGAGCTCCGCACATCCAAGAAAAATGACCGTCTGATATTCCAATGGTGTAATTATGGATCCAAACAGACTCTATAGTTGTGGTGTTGTTCTAAACAGCTCAAGCATAGCGGAAGTTTGGTTTTCCAACCAAACATGACTGAATTCCAACTTTAGAAAACTAAACTCCAGCCCAACATTAGAAAACTAAACTCCAGCCCAACATCTTTACAAACCATATGCTGTTGTTCTGCTCGGCTTCACATCAATGGTGAATTACTTCTTGTGTTTTCCCATTGTGTGTCTTTATGGCATAAAAGGAAATAGATGACTTATTTGTGGTCCTAGCTTGACAAAAGATGGAGGCTGGTAAAGTTAGGGTAATTTGAGGTTGAGAATAGTTGTAAATATAGCTTGTTTCGGGATGTGCTGTCCCTTGATCTCGTCCCTACCAGTCCTTCCGCTCGCTGGGTCCCATCTGGGGTGCCAAAATTGTTGGCGAATCCAGTGGGCATGAAGAGCAAGCACCTGGTATCTATCTGGACATTGTAAACCAGTGCACTGAAGGCGGACAGGGAGTACAGGTATGGAAGGGGTGAGAGTGCTGGTGAAAAAAAAAGTGGAAGTTAAATACTATAATGTTTTAGTCTTCCTGGGTTGAGCAGAAAAGTCCATGGAAATGCTGTTCCTCCTTGTTAACAAGCTGCAGTATATATACGACTGAAGGAGTCTGTTCTCATCCTTTATTAAGGAATTTCCACAACAAAGGAATTCAAATTCAATTCAAATTCAAAATTACTTTATTAATCCCAAAGGGAAATTAAATGTTGTTGTAACTCATTATGCAAGTTCCTTCAAAGATTTGTTGTAGATGCTGATGGCTGTGGGTAGGGATGATCTCTTGTAGCGCTCTGCAGATCTGAAGAAGCCTCTGACTGAAGACGCTCTGTTGTTGTATGACAGTCTGATGTAGAGGATGCTCTGGATCTATGGCGTCTTCTTTTCAACTCATCAGGGTTTTGTGGCTGTAGTTGAGGTATTATTTGAGCTTTTGTGATGTTAATCAGCTGCTGCCAGTTGTAAACCACCTTGTTGCCATGGTTATGCATCATAACAAATGTCCAAAAATAAAAAGTATCAGCAAAAATCCCTCCAGCTGCACAGCATTCAAAACCAGAGAGAACAGTTGTCCACAAAAACAATGTTTCTACCAGAAATGGAAGAATAAAAGTTTTCAAAAAGAAAAATATATGAACCAAAGTAACAGAGCTACTCCAACATGCTGCCACCTTGAGCGGCGCAATTCCGGAATAAGCCACCTGGAGGATGAGGGACCCTCCTCCACTGTGTCACTCAGAAAACAGTGTGATCTTGTCCTGCCAGTAATAGTGGAACCTATGAGGACCATCAAGATAAAAAAAAAATTTGATCGGAGACAACATTCTTCTCCTTTTCATTGTCATATGTTTGGTACTCATGTGGAATCAAAATAAAGATGGTTTTTAAACATGCAGGCAATAAAAAACTTAAATTAAAGTAAGAATTCATGAACATTAGAATTTCAACAAAAAGGGATTTTCTTTTTATTTGAACCATGCAAAGCAAATGAAATGAGCTGCCATGACAAAATGAGACTCAATATGATCTTAATAGGTCAACCTTTTCAAATTGACTTGCTGCACTCCTACCTTCCTCCTAAAGCTGTTCTTTTTAGCAGCTCGTACAGCGATCTGCACACATTTATGTTTTATGTTTCTAGCAGCAGCTTGGAACTCAAAGCAGCAGATGTTGGCTTTATGATTTTAGAACAAAAGCCAATATCTAAAGTCTTTACCATGCATAATCTGAAAAGCAGAAACATGGAATATAAAAGTCTAAGCCTAACAATTTATCATTGGATTTGTAGCCAGCACTGCTGTAGCTTGGCTCCTGAAGGAGTGTCAGCACATCATCACAGAATAAGTTTCACAACGAGTCACAGATTGATGCTTTATTACAGTGAGAGTGTCTGAGGGTGGAGACTTCCTCTGGGCTGATGATGAATAGCAGCAGAGATGATGTATGTATATCATCTTATCAGTCCTCAAATTATGGAGCCCATGATTGGCCGCAGTCATACTGGTGTGTGCATGTTTAACATCCCCTTAGTCACAGCAGAAACCTCAGCTCTCTCAGTCACAACAAACAGATCATGTGGGGTCATTTTATCGTCAGATGTTCCTCAGTATTTGGTTTGAAAAATCTGGAAAAAATGTGTTTTAGATTAAACTGTTTGATTGTGGCTTCCCTCCAGGTTGAGATTAAGCAATCTGACAAAAAGCATCAAGATACCACATCCTCTCTGGACTAAATATACAGATCCATACAAAGTTACTCATGCTTCTTGAAGTTTTTCATATTTTGTCAAACACAACCACAAAATTCAATGTATTTTATGTGGTACTCCAGCACAAAGTAAAAGTGGAATTTATTGGGGGGTTACTAGGAAAATCTAAAAAGTGTGGCATGACTGTGTTCAGCCACCTTTTAGTCAGTAGTTTGTAGAACCTCCTTTCTCTGGGGTGACAGTTGCCAGTTTTTTGGGGGGTATGACTCCACCGACCTCACACTGAAGACTGAAATGTTTGCCCATTCTTCTCTGCAGAAAAACTCAAGTTCAGTCAGATTGTGAGCTCTCTGAACATCAACTTTAAAGTCTGTTTAATACATTCAAAGTCAGTAATTTTGAACGTGCACTCTAATGAGGCTCATTTTAGATTAAAAGTACCTTAAAAAATACTTCATTAAATAATGCATTTCCTGCATTTCTGTAATAAAATGTTTTTTGTATTGGTTTGAAGCATTTTCTCATTTTCAAAGTTATTTTATTAGCTGTAAATTGAAAATGCTCATAATTAACCAAAATAAAGAGTTTAAAACATCAGTCTGTGTGTAATTAATCTTGGCTCCATCCATCTTCTCAGTGCCTGCTGAAGAAAATCCTCCTACTGCATGATACTGGCACTACAGTGTTTCATAATGTGCAATGTTAGCTTTCTACCATAGACGTAGAAGCGTTTTTCATGAATATTCAATCTAGGTGTCATCTGATCAGAGGACCTTCCTTCACGAGCTTGCTGTGTCCCCTACATGGCTTGTCGGAAACAGGACTTATGGCTTGCTTTAAACAATCTCTTTCTTCTTGACAATCTTCTTTCAAAGTAAACAGGGCTGGCTACAAATGCGGACTCTCTTCACCAACTGAAACATAAAATCCCAATAAAACACATTGACGTTTGTGGTTGTATCATCACAACATAATGACCATGTCTTATTATAGTGCAGCAGAAACCTCAGCAACTGGTCATACCGGGTTGCTTGCAGCAATCTGAGACCGAGCTGTTTGGGTCATTTTTGTTGTTTCTTCAGCTATTTATGAGCACCAGTTGTTTCGCCTTCTGGTTATTCCTGCAGTGACCACAGTGTGGGTGGGTCCCATCTGTGGGACTGACAGCTGACATTCCACACTTGTTATGAGCTGTGGAGCAGTGTATGGTGAGATTTAAGAGAAATGTGTGGTTTATTTCAAGGAAATTGGGCTGTTTTGTGTTTTAGATTACAGCTAAAGGGTCAAAAGGCCTGTGTAGCCAGAAATGTGTATGTGTGGTTTAGCAACAGGTAACCTAGATGTTGTGATATGAATAAGAACTATAAGCAGAAAAAACTCGGAAGATAGAACAAGATCAGTTTGTGGCAGACTTGCATGACAGTGATATACATGAATCTAAAATATTTTTGCAGGTCTTATTGGAAAAAATCTATTATAGAAACTAAAAAAAACCCACTTTTGACTTGTGTTGTCAACGCCGCCTCTCAGAGATTTATTATGTTGCCTACAAATCTCACTAAATATAAAAAATTTTTTAAAGTTTTTTCTTGATTCTTAATACAAATCTTAATAAAAAATTAAAAGCAAACAAAAAAACTGAAACATTTCAAACAATTTTCAATTTCTCTGCTGGTTTTGTACAAACTTAATCTGTGTGCAGATTTGGCCCTCTTTACACAAAGTTTTGGCTTTTTTTAAACTCCCCCCAAAATGTTGTTTTGTGCTACATGCCACTGCTCTGATAGTATTACTGTTTGGCTGCAAAGGCAGCTGTTGCCAGTAAACATCTGAAAACCACACCTTTTCTACCCAGAATACCAGACAGAAACTGTCTGGGACTTAATGAGTAAAGTGCTATATTTCATAGCTAAAATTTCCAACATTTATTTCAGAGAGTAAGAGAAGGAAAACAGTCCCTGAGTAATACCTTAATTAAAACAGCTAGCCACAAAATGAACATAGTATTTATTCGTATGTGTGAATTCAAATGAGTGACAACGGTATTGATTCTTTAAGAGCTGTTCTCTGCCTTGCAGGTTTTAGACAGTATTCTGGTCTGTACCGTAAGCTGTCGGTACTTCTTCCTCATTATGTCACATATGTTGGGCCAAACATAAAGAAAGGAAGAACATATGGTAAAATATCAAGTGCTGTCAAGCAGATGAAATTTGTGTGTTGCTTATGATCCAGTTTAGTTACATGTGCTTATTGCTAACTAAGATGAAGGTTGTAAAATTCACTTTGACATCACTGTATCATATCCCCCCCTTTTTCCTCACTTATCGGTCCTCTGACCATCTTGGGCTGAAAGTTCATAGTTCTATGCAAAGCCTATTAGTGCTCCAAAGTGATCAAAAAATGATTACCTGAACTATCTGCATGGTGTAGTGTGACATTAGGTCCATTTCCACAATCAGACCTTCAGGGTAATTCTACCAGAACTTCACAGTATGCGCCTGGCTGCACTTCACAGGACAGCACCGTTTTCAAAGCCATTACAGGAACCAACCGAGTATACGTCTTGTGTTATGTACTCAGAAATGGCCCGGTAGAGTTGCTGGGTGGGAGCTGCGGTTAACTCATGCTGATTGGTTGTAATTCAACAACCTCTCTGTGTTGGGCTGCTCACACCGCAGAATTTTTCAACATTACCAAAAAACGTGTGGCAGCTTGTTATGTCTGCTTGAAACAAAAGGCCAATAGATAATAGTGTGACAGAGATAGAAAAAAAGCACCTTTACTTTGTTGTTGTTTTTTTTTTTTTAGAAAGGTAAGAGTTACCTTTCAACACAGCTGGCATGACTTGGAAATTAACATTTTATAACAAAATGTGCTGTGAGATTGTTGTTCAGTTTTTGTGCCAAACTGTCAACACTAAACTCCTTAAATGGAGGTTTCACATTTTTCTTTGGAAGTGGAATATTTTGTTAAAATGAAAACTAGTTGTTAGTTCTGCTTTTGCTGCGGTTTTCCTAAAAGAATAAAATCATGCACTACAGAAGGAACAGACAGAAAATAAACAAATTTGGGACACCAGAAAATCTGTGTATAAGAGCGGATAGTATAAAGACATGATTTAAAGGTTTCAGAGGTTTGGTTGCATGGCTATTTTTTCTTGTGTAACTTGGCTTTGTTTGCACCGTGACATAATGACGTGTGGCTGATGCTGCCAGGATGAAAGAGAGAAGAACCAGCTGGAGGAGATTTGAACTCATATGTTTACCTTTCTTATTTTCTTACAGAATGCATGAACTGCACCAGTTTCAACGACATGAACAGCAGATTAAATGCCATTGAATCAAAGGTAAAGATCAACCTTTTGAACCACTTAATTAAATTTAAAACAATTTTGTAAGCTGTAAGTTGTTAAAGACAACTTCTGCAATCTGCTGCTTTCACTCCAGATCATACTGCTAGAGAAGAAACGATCAGCTCCGCCTGAAGTCAAATTACCAGACAGCTCAACAGGAAATGAGGTGGACACACGTCAACCCACTCCACCGCCGTACCTGCCACCAGGTGTCAACACATCACAGAAAACAAGCTTATTAAAAGAGATGTTGAAGAACTGCCTCCTTTAACAGAAACATAACAACATGAAAAGGGTTTAGCTTTAGCATTCATTTATCGAAACTCACCCTTCACTTTTTTTGTCAAATCTTTTCTGAATTTTGCTGAACAGAAACTTACACAACTCCAGGGCTTACCTTGTCATGGATTGTTCTACTAACAAAAATTAAAGCTAATTTTTATGAAGGTAAAAGATTCTGGTCTGTGGACTTTTATTATATTCTTGATTTGATGAGAAGCCCAGGTCAAAGTTTCCACTTCGATCTTTAGGATAATACTCTCCAAGTTGTAATTATTTCCCTAATTCTTATTTTAAAAATGGCTTAATCAATAGAAAGCAAAATAAAGTTTTAACCATACTCATTGTTTTTATGAGATTTAAAATATACCACAACAGGACTAACAATATCTATAACATTAAAAAATTCAATTTAAATATTCTGTCAATGATATATACAATGTACTGAAACCCAAAGTAGGATTTTGTGAATAGCCCTCAAAATATATTTGACACCCCTGTTAAGGATGTGTAAAAGGCCTTAAAATAGCTCATCTTTTATTGTAGTGACATAATCTCACATTTAACCTCTTTTATATACTGTTAATACTTATATGGTACAATCCTCTTTTGCCATTAGGGCAGCAATGGGTCTTCTCCTTGGTTGGAGCATACAGAGAGAGGGATCTTTGATCACTTCTCTTTTGGATAATCTCTTTAGATCGTCCTTGATCCTCCATCCTTTCTTTATATTATCCTCTCTCCAGCTCCCTCCACAGATTTTCAATAGGATTTAGGTCTGGGGTAGGTCTTGAATTTATTTCTGATAAACAATTTCTGTGCTAATTTGGCCACATGTTGTTAATATTATTTTGCAGAGGGTTTAACAACACATTTTTAGTTAACCAGATTCCCATCTAAATTGTCCTAATATTTCAAAAAATACTGAACGCAATGTCCACTGCTTTTGAAATCGAGACAGGCCTACAGTATCAACCGTGGGCGTATTTATCTTTTGTTTTCCACTTGAAGTGTTTGTTGTACAAAGTCTAAAATGATCTAATCTGACCAAAGCCTGCATCTGAACATAAGGTTTCAGTAGAGTTCAGCAAACTCGACACATTTATGTTTGTGATGGTAGGGCAGAAGATTTGGTCACTCTGAGACGTCCCTCTTTGCTGTAGCTCTTAAAAAAGGATCTTTGGAGATTAATTTTACTTCCTTTACCCTTTTTCTTGTGTGTGGACCCACTGTGCCACATCATATTTGATTAAAGGGGAGATATTATGCAAACGTCACTTTTTATCATCCTTTGTGTTGCCATTTGGGTCTGCTGCCTCTATAAACACTCCAAATAAATACACTTTTTTGTCAGAAATCCTGGGCTTCTACAAGCCGTTTGAAAAAGTGCTTTATTGTGACTTTACAATAAGCATAATTTGCATATAACCGCCCATCACCTATAAAACCCCGCCCACCATATCTAATTACATGCCATTCTCATGTGTTTTACATGGAGGACTGATCCTGCCAAAATTAAAAATAAATAAATAAACAAATAAATACGGAAATAACTACATAAATTAAATAGGCTATATGCAACTTTTTCCCCAAAATAAACGTAACAATAACCTTTTTATTTGACCATTTATGACTCAAACATCTCCTGATGAGCATACTGACACCTTGTCAGCTCACAGTGGGAGCACCTATAAGCCTGTATCCAATTTTTTCTATTTTCTGTCAGGTCCGATTTTCCCGCGCTGTCTGCGGATGTGACGTCAAGCGCGTTCATGTTAAACGTTTCAGATCACTCTGCCACCACCGCTAGTCAGCACTCACAAGCAGTTCAATGGATTGTGTGTATATACAGAAGAGACCAAGGACAACTCTGACACCAACAGTAACTCCACATAAGACTAAGAAAGTTAAACCCCTGATAAGTGCCCGAAAAAGATAGAAGATTAAGAGCGACCGGCGTACGAGCGCACGCTGCGCGAGCGAGCAGAGAGGAAGAACAGTTCCGTTTTTAGGTGTCAGTCGCGAGTTTAAATTCCAGAAAATTGCATTTAGCCCCTTTAATACATTTGGAAATACAATTGGAAATAAGTAAATTAATGTGTAAGTATACAAATACATTTGTAAGCAAATAAATACTGGAAATAAATAAAATTTATGAGGAAATAAAATTGAAATACATAAATAAATATATGTGGAAATATATATTAAAAAAAATTATGTATTTCCACATTTATTGTTTCCACATTTATTATTTCCAATTGTATTTCCAAATGTATCTTTTTATGTATTTATTTCCACATTCATTTATTTTCAGTTTTGGCTGGATCATTGGCAAGCCCATAGCGTAGTAACAAGATGGGTGGGCGTGGTCTGCAGCCGCTAATTTGCATAAAAGTGACAGAGCTCTCTAAACAGCTCATTCTGAAAGAGATTGAAATTGTCAAGAATTGACCTGGTGATATCGCTTTATGCGAGATTGATTTTGTGCAAAGAACTTCATTAACATGTTTTGTACAGACCATAGACCTATTATAATATGTCCCCTTTAAAGCTGCTCTGTGGATTTTCCTGAGAGTGACGGAGAACACCGCCTCTTCGCACGGGTACGAACGTCCGTCATTACTTCACGGCACGCGCTCTCTCATAAGCGCTCCCTGGCTTATGAGTTCTATTCGGACTCCTATCACATCAAAATCACTGGAATAGCAACCCCTACATGCCACCGCAGCAAAAAGTAGTGAAGTCAATCATACCATCAGGACATGAAAAAATGGACTATTGATTAGTCAATAACTTCATCTGGATGGCATTAAATTGGCCTACATTAATAACGTAAAGAACCTCAGTGTTATTTTTGACCAAGCCATGACATTGAAATCCCATATTAAACAGGTTTCTAGGATTTCCTTCTTTCACCTCCGGAATATTGCTAAAATTAGAAACATCCTGTCCAGGAGTGATGCTGAGAAACTAGTCCATGCATTTGTTACCTCAAGGCTGTAATTCTTTACTATCAGGAAGTCCACAAAATGCCATTAAAAGCCTTCAGTTGATCCAAAATGTTTAATATGTTCCTAACAGAGCCCTTCGCTCTCAGACTGCAAGTTTACTTGTAGTTCCTAGGATATCTAAAAGTAGAATGGGAGGCAGATCTTTTAGTTATCAGTCTCCTCTCCTGTGGAACCAGCTCCCAGCTTTAGTCCGTGAGGCAGACACTCTGTTTACTTTTAAGGCCAGGCTTAAAACTTTCCTTTTTGATAAAGCTTATAGTTAGAGTGGCTAAGGTCATCCTGAGCTATCTCTGTAGTTATGCTGCTATAGGCTTAGACTGCTGGAGGACAGACTTACCAATTTTCTTCACTCTGCTACTTTTCTCTTCTACTACTCCCCAGTTGCATTATTTGCTGTTATTTCGACTGTTAACTTCCTTATCCTGCTTGGCTGCAATGTCCTGTTGGACCGGGGGCATCCCAGTAACTGACCATCCTACGTGTCCTGTTATCAACTTTTTACTTTCTTTAACATAGAAAGTTCTCTTACAGCAGTTCTTCTGTTCCTTCTGTGTTTCTGCTCTGTCTTCTCAAACCACCAGACGGTCGTGGCAGATGGCCGCTCGTACTAAGCCTGGTTCTGCTGGAGGTTTCTTCCTGTTAAAGGGGAGTTTTTCCTCTCCACCGTCGCTACATGCTTGCTCAGTATAAGGGATTGCTGTGTTTGGAGTCTGCAACAATGGGGCGCAACTTCCAGTCAATGACTCGATGCAATCTGCTGGGATTCCTTAAATAGAAAACTAAAAAAAACTTTAAACTGATTGAAATGTTTGTATTGAAATTACTTTCTTGTAAAGTGCCTTGAGATAACATCTGTTGTGAATCGGCGCTATATAAATAAACTTAATGGAATTAAATTGATTACAAAAACGCCTTTTTTATTTTAACAAATATATTACATAATGCAGCGTTAGAAATTTAACCAACCTTTCTTTTTTCCATATTCCACAGTACCAGGAGCCAGAGGGCCACCAGGACCTGCTGGACCTCCTGGGCCTGCTGGACCACAAGGGATTCCAGGTCCTCCTGGAAAGACAGGTAATCGAGGAGCTCCCAAGAAAATAAATCCTCAGGTTTAAAATAAATCCTCAGGTTATTAGGTCTCATCTGTTTAGTTAAGATAGTTTGAAGGTCATTGTTAGTTCCTGTTCACTTGTCTGTTTGTTTTTAATGCTCAGGAGAAAAGGGGGACAAAGGTCTCCCAGGAGAGACAGGTCTCCCTGGTCCTCCAGGCCTTCCTGGTCCACCGGGTCCTTTAAGAACAGGTTCTTTTCCTTTACCCATTCGGGGAGACGTTTTCCATCCAGGTAAGATGACTAATTTTTAAAATTTCAACCCCCAGAGTATTAAATGATAATTCAATAGCAATTCATTTTAGATCTTGTTCCAAAGTTGTTTTAACATGAATCCTTGTTGATTCATATAAAAGTAGGCAAAGTTTCATACGATCAATCAAACATGGCATTAAACACCATCCTGAGTGATCAGATCACATTTACCTGCTACCATTTAAATAAACTCATAGCCATGTTGCACAGTGGGCTGTCAACTGAGCAATAAACAGGACATCAACAGGTTTCCTGTCACACCACTGTGTATTTATATGTGCTGCTCAGTGTCAGCGCACAAACACTAAAGATTTTATCCCAAAAACATGGCGGCAAGAAGGCATTAGCTGCTCTACAGACTGTTATTGTGCAAATAATGCTGCATAAAAGTAAGTGAACATGCAACACCCTGATGTAGGATGATATAGTACCACGGAATAAATGTCACAGTACACAGAAAACTCAATCACTCTTTAATCCACTCATCAGTATAATCCTAAACTCGGACTGTATATCTTTTTGCATCAATGAGGGTTCTAGTAATGACTATGACTGCTCTTGATAGAAAGAATGGTTCTTTAACTGCTGTTAGATGGGAGTCAGATAAGGTCAGTGGATGATCCTTCGGGGCGGATCGGTTTCAGACTGCTGAACTAAGGCAGGTACAAGAGTCCCAGGACACCTCTGACGGTGGTCTGACGAAAGCCGTCCTCAATGCGTTTTGAGGCTGTTACCACCTGTTATTGGCGCTGTCCTTGTGTGATCGGATTACCAAGGATGGGTGTGAGTGCCAACTCTTAGCGGGTTCTCACTCTTATGGTTTCATTTTGACCCCTGAGCTGCCATAAAAACCTTCAAGTGTTTGGGTGGTCAGAAAGAATTGATGCCAAAATTACAAGCAAGTATCTCATGCATTATTCTTATTACCAGAAATAATTTTGTCACACAGAACATGAATTCTGGTCCAAATGGACTCATGCTGAAGGTGGAACAGAGACCGAAACATAAGCTGTTATCAAAGGACTTTTCTTTCTATTGAAGAGAGACTTCCTTTCTCTGAGTATGCCTTGCAATAGTATTCAAACCCGTTAACCTTATCCTTATGTTTTGATATTACAACAATAACTGATATCCTAATAACTGAACTTATTAGGATTATAATGGTAGACCAACACAAAGTACTGTTAGTAAATGATACATGGTTACCAAAGCTTTGGGGAAAAAACTGTGAAAAGTGTGTTTAGCCCATCAGGGGGAATACTTCGTAGAACGTTTTGCAGCAAGGACAGTCCTTTCGGGTACAGTATGGCCCTGATTTATCAAAGGTTTGCGATTGTTAAAACGTGCGCAACTCTCACAGCGGGCGCTAAATTATGCAGTAGATGATTTACTAATCAGGCCTGGTAAACGCGCAGCAAGACGCGTGCAATCCCTTTAGCGCCTTTGCCAATTGATGAACATTTAATATGGGCGTTTCTGTCAGAAGGCACAAATATTGGGAGGAGAGCATACAAGGCGTTCCTTGCGCAGTATGATTGATCAAATATGAAACTGTCTGGGCCGGCTGTTTTTGCGCCTATTTTTACTGCTTCTGAAAGGCATTGTTTTAACTTTACGCCACCAAGATTAAAAATAAGTTTATCACTAAAAAACGAAAAATATTCACACACATTCTAACCTAATAGTAATTAACACTTTAATGGCCATAAACCTGAAAGTTATGTTGATTTTTCCCCTTTTTTCCCAAAGACGCTCAACACCTTTTCTCCTGCTGTCTCTGGAATATGGCGCCTGCATGGATCAGAGAGCGGCACATGTACACCACACGCATTAAATTTATTAATGACAAACAAAAAACATTCACAGTCCTTCTAGGCTAATAGTAATTAACTCTTTAACAACCATAGACTTGACAGTTATGTCGTTTTCTCCCCTCGAAGATGCATCATGAATCCACTGCGCCCATTCCTCCTCTTCCTGGCTGTGGCACAGTGCATGGGGCAGAAAGGCTGGCACACACAGCAGAGGATGGAAAGTCCTCATTTAAATACAGCTCTTAGCACCTGTTGTGATTTGCGCACACAATCTTAGTAGATCACCCACAAATCAGGAACGCTATAGTGCAATTTTTTTGCGGTGCAGGCAATTTTGCGGTCTGTATTTGGAATATTGATAAATCAGGCCCCATCTCTCTACCAGCTTAACACCTCTGGAGACTAAAATTGGTTCCCATTCTTCTTTGCAAAATAGCTGAAATTCAGTCAGATTGGATGAGGAGCATAGATCTGGGATTTGTTTTTAAGTATTTTCACACATTCTCAATTGGATTTGTGTTTGGACTTTGACTGGGCCATTCTAACACAATGGGAATTGACTGTATAGTTCCACTATCGGAACTTCAGGGTAATTTTACCAGAACTTGAAGGCATGCGCTCCACTACACCGTGCCTGGCCAATGGGGCTGTTTTCGCAGCCATTTCAGGAACCAACCGAGTACCAGTCTGGGGGTATGTACTCAGAAATGGCCCGGTAGAGTCGCTGGGCGAGAGCTGTGGTTAAGTCACGCTGATTAGTTGTAATTCAGAGGGAAATGAGCAGACATCAGGGGTTAGGATTAGGTATAACCTCTGACCCTACGTAAAAATAAGAAGAGTTACTGGCGAAGCGGTCTATAACAACATAGCAAACAGAAACACGGCAACAAACCCTGCTTCTTCCATGTGGATCTCTTGTTATTTTTGCTGCTGTGGGCGCCCTTTGGCACTGATAAGTGACACTGCTGTCAGCAGAGAGAGTTGTGATATGAGGACGTCTTAGCTGATTCCTTAAAGGGTCAATTTTGTATTGAGACACGACGGCCGTAAGGCAACAGATTACCCCATCAGAAAAAAAGATCCGGTAAAATTAGTTCTGATAGTCCAGACGTACGCCCCTTATGTTTAGGTTGGTTATCCTGCTGCAACTCTAACCAGGTTCCTTGTCCCTGCTCTCAAAAAGCATTTCCACAACATGATGCTGCCACCACATCGCATTCAGGGACAAAGTGTTAGTCACATATAGTGTTTTATGTGTAGGCCAATAAGTTAACCATTAGTTTCATCTGATCAGAGCACCTTCTTCCTCGTGTTTGCTGCGTCTCCTACGTGACTTGTGGCAAACTCTAAACCGGATTTCTTATTGTTTTCTTTCATAGAGGACAAAATTGTTGAGAGCACTACTAATAGTTGTTCTGTTGACAAATTCCCCCCAATTCAGCTTCCAATCTCTGCAGCTCCTCCAGAGTTACAACGGGCCTCTTGGCTTATTGCTCTGAATAATGTTCTCCTTGACTGGCCTGTCAGTTTAGATGGATGTTCATGTCATGTGATTGACCAGGCAGAGCTCTGTGAGATGTTCAAAACTTGGGATGTTGTTTTAATACGTAAACATGCTTTAACCTTCTCCACAACTTTCTCCTGACCTGTCTGCTGTGTCCCTTTTTCTTTATGATGCTGTTTGTTCTCCTTTGAGGCTTTCACCAAACAGCAAGTTTTATACTGAGATTAAATTACACACTTTTGAATTCTATTGGCTTATTAAATAACTTCTAAATGCAGTTTGTTGCACAGGATTTCATTTAGGGGTATCAGAGTAAAGGGGATTTAATATAATAAATCAGTGAATCAGACCGTAATTTGTAGAATATTTTTAAAACTATGGTCACATAAAATGCATTGAAGTTTATAACGTGACATGATGTGAAAGTCTTTTGCAAGCTGCTGTAGTTTATTTGGTTCTGTGTGTTATGTTGCTGCTCAGCCACTGTACACAGGGCTTTAATGAGACGCACAGACACCAACAACGAAGCTGAACACCCAAGTATAAATCACAAGATTAGCTGTGGCTGCTTTGAAAAGATTAAAACTGAGCATGTTGTCACAACTTTCCTTTACTGGATCGAGTTTCATAGATCCTGGTTTGTTTTCTGCGTTAACATGGCGTCACTGCCTTGTCTCAGTCTGTCACATCAAAGTAATTATTCCTTTTGATCTAAATAAACCCCACACACATCAGTTTTCACACATCCAGTACTGGAGTGTTGCCACAGGGAGGCAGCAGGAGTCTGTGTAATAATCATTACCTCATGAGGCCTGCTGGCTCTCATTAGGCTTTTTGGCTGCGCCTGCCATTCAGAGCCCGGGACTGTGTCTGCGGGTCTACAGCTATGTAGATTTGGGTCTGTGGGACCATGTAAGTGAAGGCAGAGGAGTGGGGGTGGGGGCAACTGGCTGTAAATCAGGTCTAATTTGTTAGCTGTCAGCACAACAATCTGCGTTTCGGGTAGGGGGGACTGGCCACGGCCCCAAGCCAAGAGCAGGGTTGGCTTTGAACAAGGGAGGAGATATTCTGCCACTCATGTGGAGTTTCTCGGGGAGGCAGCCAGACTGGAGGAGACTGTAGCATTAGAAAATTAGTTCCAGAGGGAAATCCGCTCCTTCTAGACCCCTTTTTCTGTGGACTGCAGCCATAATGTAACAGGGCTGTCTCAAGATGGGGGAAAGACTGACACTGAGCATATGCTCAAGTGGTGAGGAAGTGACAAGTGGTTTCAGACTATATCTATTCCCACAAATCTGAAATAGCCAACATGCTTTAACCAAGACAGGACTTCCATGTCCTGTGTGTTTTCTTGAAGGTTTTATGACGTTGGAGCGTTTCCTGCTACGTGAAATAGGGCCTCATTTAGATCACCCAGCTGTTCCTGGTCATCACCGTCAGGCTGGATTTTATCCAACTCCATCATGCTCAGGAATCTCCCCGGTAGCTCAAAACGTCTTGAATCTGAAGGAACATTTCTTCTGCCGGTTAATTTTAAATGCAAACAAAGAATATGATATGTTTTATATATTTTATATGTATGTTGACATGCTTTCTATGTTATCTGCTTAGTAACAGATAACATCTGATGCATGTAAATATATTCTAACAAAGAATATGATATGTTTTATATATTTTATATGTATGTTGACATGCTTTCTATGTTATCTGCTTTGTAGCAGATAACATCTGATGCATGTAAATATATTCTAACAAAGAATATGATATGTTTTATATATTTTATATGTATGTTGACATGCTTTCTATGTTATCTGCTTAGTAACAGATAACATCTGATGCATGTAAATATATTCTTTGCCTACCTTTATGTGTCTCAATTATTAGTTTCTTGCTAATGTGTGCATGTCTAGATGGTTAAGCAGATTTCAGGGCTTAAACAGAATTTATTAAAAATCTTAATCAAAATACATATCTTAATGCACATTAAAAAGCTTTACATTTTAATACACTGCAGATGTGGCAGTTCTCAAATTTGCTTTTATTATATTATATTTAAGATAGCTGAAATACAGGCAACATGGTAGCACTGTTGCTTTGCAGAAGGAAGGTCCTGGGTCGAAATCCCAGCCTGGGATGTTTCTGCATGCAGTTTGCCTGGTCTCCCCATACATGCTTGGGCTTTCTCTTTGCAATCCAGCTTCCTCCAGTCTAAAAACATGAGTATTAACTTTAATGGTCTCCCTAAATCACCTCTAAAGTGTAAGCGGATGGTTGTGTGTTCTGTGTTGCCCTGTAAGTAATTATGCCCGACATCCTGTCATGTTAAAACCATTAACTTGTATGTGTTTTATTGGGATTTTATGTGATCGACCAACACAAAATAGTGCATTATCGGGAAGAGGAAGGAAAATAATACATGGTTTTTACCACGTTTTGCAAACAACAATCTAAAAAGTGTGGCGTGCATTTGGATTCAGCCCCCTCTGATACCCCTAAATACAATCCAGTCCAACCAATCGCTTTCAGAAGTTACCTAATTACTATAGTTTGCATTTTTGTTATGTAATCTCAGCATAAATCCAGAAAATCACTGATGCAATAAGCCAAAAGAAATTGTTTGAAACTGTTTGTTTCCTGCAGCTTGATGCAAACCATGGAGGGGATAGAAGGTGCTCTGGTCAGATGAGACCACACTTTTGACATTCATGCAAAATACCATGCGTAGTAGAAAACTAAAACTAGACATGACCCTGAACACCCCGCCATGCAGCTTGGTGGTGGCAGCATTATACTGTAGAAAAGCTTTCATTCAATAGACTCAAGTAGGCAGGTGGATGGAGCTAAATGCAGCCTAATCCTGGAAGAAAACCGGTAAGAGACTGAAAAAGACTTGAGACTGGGGTTGGCCCTAAACATACAGCCAGACCAAGAAAGGATTGGTTTAAATTAAAGAACTTTAATGTGTGTGAATGGTCCAGTCAAATTCCAGATCTATATCCAATTAAGAATCTGTGACTTGAAAATTGTCACTCCATTCACTTTGACTGGATGTGAGGTATTTTCTGTGTTTTGCTTAAATGCTATAACTGGATGTTGGTTCAGTACAGAAATTATAGCCGTTTGTTTCGTGGACTTTCCAGTTAGATGCCACACCTGTTTGACATTGTTGGGTGTTTCACTATGAGTGAGTTGTACTTTCATTTTCATCTCTACCTTGTAGTTCCTGAGGGTGTATGTTGGATATACTTGTGCTTGTTTGTCTGAGTCTAGTCATTAATGCAGTTCTGCTTTTCAAAGAGCAATTTTACTATCTTGGTCCGGCCATGTTGGAGTATCCCAATAAAGACTTAGTACTAGTGGTATGTGGTCGTAAAGTGACAAAATATGCAAAGGTTCAGTGGGGAAGAATACTTTAGCCAGGCTCTGTATTAAAACTTTGATGAATTGCCACTTTTTCATACAAACAAAACTAAAACTAATGTAGGCTCTGCTCTTTATGAGTCACTTCTGTATGATGCTGTATGATGCAATAAAAAAACTCAGCTTGTGTCTGAACTGCTATTAAGAATTTGAAGCGATACAGCTGTGTTAAAACTTGAATCATTTTTCTCATTATTTAACTTTATCTCCACGTTTTTAAGCAAGGAATAAATAAAACTCTTTGACTCAAACTTGAATCACTTTTACATACATGTAAACACTGACTCAACATGCTTACTTTATCACATAATGCACTTTAGTGACCAGACTGTATTAATAGTCATGCTTGATAAGTTATAACTACTCATATTGGACATTATATTGTTGTTTGACTCAATGACTATAACAAATCTACACTAATATACTCTAAAATGGTATATCGTTGCCATTTCTGTTCAATAAATCATTTATAACAATCAATATTGAACGATTATAATTAAACTGCATAATTTTGTCATCTGCTTTTTGTTTTCTTCATACAGCCTTTCAGTTTTTGATCTTAGGGTTAGTAACACAGAGACAGTGGATTTATAGATAATCTGACTTTTACTTTGTGACCTGAGTCCTCTTAGTAATGTACCCTATGCTGATTCATGGAAGCATTTATTTAAGAAGCTGTTTATCTTTGTGTAATTTTCTCTGGAAATTTATTTGATTTTCATCTTAGCTTGAAATAATTTGACTCATGAGGGACATAATTAAACTTTTAGTTAAAATATTTGGGTTGCTAGCTAGCAGCATTAAATTTATTACAGTGAAGCCCAGTTCAAATGTTCACATGTAGCTAAGTTGTTATTAACAATCATGTTTTCCCCAGAAGAGGACCTGAACCGTTCAGTTCTCGCTGCTCCTCAGATCAGAGTCGGTTCTCCCGGTCCAGCTGGTCCTGTCGGCCCCTCGGGTAGGAACATGAGCTGCTTCCTGTTGGAGTAAAGCTGCACATTGTGGCTTCAATACAATATCCATGTGTATAATATCATGTCCTGTAGGAATCTAATCCCTGGCTGAGTGCACCATTACAAACACATAGTGTCAAAACTGCAGGATTTTCATCAAGCAAATAATCCAAGTGTTGTGATTGTGACTCTGTAACACAGCGACATGTGTTTATTATTTTCTGTAAATGTGCATGAATTTTGCATCACAACAGACATATGCAGTTTATACAGTTCAATTTATTTTATCTATATGGTGCCATTTCATGCCAAATGTCATTTCAGAACACTTCACTAACTAAACTGATTAATGTACAACTATTGACAACACAGTTTGGCCCAAATTCATTTCAGATTCATCTAATTCATTCTAATCTAAACCTGTCACATGGTCAGATTCAGAATAAATTACATACATTAATACATAAATTACATTAAAGACTGCAGAGTTTTTAAATGTCTGTCATTATAAAGGGAGTGGCTCAGGAGTGAGGAGTTCGTCTTGTAACCGGAGGGTTGCCGGTTCGAGCCCTAGCTCAGTCCGTCTGTCAGTGTGCTTACAATGTTGCTTGCCATCACCAGTGTGTGAATGTGTGCGTGAATGGGTGAATGACTGAATGTAGTTTGAAGCGGTTTGGGGTCCTCAAAGACTAAATAAAGCGCTATACAAGTACAGGCCATTTACCATCTATATAAAAAAGCAATCCATCTCGAGCTAGCATGTGGAGAAGAACCATTCAAGGAGGACTGAACCAGGAGTACTCCCTATGGGAATACAAAAACAAAGAGGGTACGCATGGCTATTGGCAGCAATAGCTTCATCTATGGTTCTCTTCATTAAAGAGTTGAAGCTTATCAAAAAATCGCTGACCCAGGAGTATTGTATATGGGAAAGAAAAACAAAGAGAACACACATTGTTAGCTACAGCAGTAGGCCCGTTTCCACTATCGAAACTCCCGGGTAATTTTACTGGACCTTCACGGTATGCATGTGTCTCTATTTCACCGGGCCGACCGAGCAGATTTTCATTGTCAGCTTCACTCCTCCCAGAAATGTCCTTGAACCCGTCTAGTGGAAACGGACCTAACAGCTCTACCAGTGACTTCGTCTAGAAAAAAGGCACAGGTAAACATAGAAGCACTAACCCAGGAATACTTTCTGTGTGAAAGCAAAGGCAAAGAGAGTACACATGGTCAATGATATACACCTCTGTTAGAGGCTCTCCCGAAATAACAAGAGTACACACAGTTAATGTTAGCAATAGCTTCGTCTGTGTTTTCATCCAGGTTGTTGACAAAGTTAAACACAGCATCATCTGTCCTGCTGTATCCTATAGAATGATAAACATGGAGAAAACACTATGTTAATCGTAATATATGGACATCTTTCAAAGAGATTAATAACAACAGAGTGAAGAAAAGTCAGCAAGTCCTGCACTAGCCTAAGCCTTGGGCAGCATAATCACAAAGGTGGCTGAGAACAACTATATTAGATTTTATTAAACAAAAAAAAGATAAGCTTAAATATCTTTCCTATTTGAAAATGTAATGAAATCATTGCTTTTAAAGGAAGTACTGCTATAAAGTTTGTAAAGATTTCAGCATATTTTTCTAAATGGTGTCAGCATTTATTAATAATGGCTTGCATTTATATAGCGCTTTTCGAGACCCTCAAAGCGCTTTACAGCTCCATTATTTATTCACTCTCACATTCACACACTGGTGGAAGCAAGCTATGATTATAGCCACAGCTGTCCTGGGGCAGACTGACAGAAGCAAGGCTGCCATATTGCGCCATCGGCCCCTCTGGCCAACACCAGTAGGCGGGTAGTTGAAGTGTCTTGCCCAAGGACACAACGACACAGGAATTCGAACCCATGATTTCTGGGTCGCAGGCCGACAACTCTACCACTGAACTACAGCCGCCCTAATGATTAATGATTACTTTCACTCTGGTTTCTGTATGGGACTACAGGAACCCCTGGAGAGAGAGGACCTGCAGGGACACCAGGTCTTCCAGGACAGGACGTAAGCTTTCTCACTTTGTTATAATTGTTAATTTATCTCAGACATCATTACTAGTACATATGCCTTTGTTTATCTGATACCAGGGTAAGGAAGGTGATCCAGGCAGACCGGGCAATTCTGGCCCTAAAGGAGATCCAGGAGAAAGGGTATAAATGACGCTCATTATTGGATTATCAGGCTGTCTGAACATATTTCGTGCTTATTAATAATCTGAAGTCTTTTAGTTTTGTAAGTGGTCCTGTCAGGCAGTCTTGGACACATTAAAGCTGAACAAGCTTTTCTTCTCTCCAACCCGGGACTCTTGTGTGATTTGAGATTAATGAAGTGCTGAAGAGCCAGATTACCTCGCCTCATTAAGATTTCGAACTATGTCTGACTGATATTGTTCCTCTTCTAGGGGCTCCCGGGTGCCAAAGGCGAGCAGGGCCTACCTGTAAGTTTACAGTTATTGTGATGCAAAAGCCTCACACATACAAACATGCTGAAGATGACGATAATATTGTTTTCCACTCACAGGGAACACCAGGGCCAAAAGGAGAGCCAGCAATGGGCTTGAATGAGGTAGGCGACATTATAAGGCAGGTCTTTTTGTTTTGCAAGTTGTTCCTAATAAAGAGGATGGTTTCGTGCAGGGGGAAGCTGTGCAGCAGCTCAGAGAGGCCCTGAAGATTCTGGCTGAGAGGGTCCTGATCCTGGAGCACATGATTGGAATTCACGGTGAGGAGAACCCATACTTCCCCAGAACCTAATGGTTACTTAAACCAAAATTTAGAGGTTACTTTCATGTAAATTAAATGTTACTTCCCCTGGAATAAGAGACCACTTTCTCTGAAATTAGAAGTTACTTTCAGGAACCTACTGGGTACTTTTCAGAAGTCTTCATGGAAACTGCTCTTTACTTTTGTGAAACATAGAGGTTACTTTCCTGCAACTTAGGGGTGGCTTTCTGAAACTTACCCGGTACTTCGTGGAACATAAAGATTACTGTACGGACGGAGCAGTATGATACGTACCGGAGCTTACCAGGAACCTTCTTTTGTAACTCAGTGAAAATTACTGGTTACTTTCCCAGAACTTACCAACTTTTAACTTATTGAGTACTTTCCTGGACTTTAGAGGTTACTAGCCATAACCTAACATAACAGTTATTTCTCTCTATCTTTCAATGAGCTTTCTGGTTACTCTCCTGAAACTTAGTGGGTACTTTTCCAAGCTTAGAGGTTCCGCTACAGGACCTACCAAGTACTTTCACTGAACTTTTATTGAATTTAATGGCTACTTTCTCATAACTTACCTGGGTTTTTGCTGGAACTTACCAGGTAGTATCTGGAAATTTCACTTAGCTTTTTTCTTGGAACTTACAGGCTACTTTCCTTCAACTTAGAGGTTGCTCTCATAGAACTGAGAGGTTACTTTTTGAAACTGACCAGGTACTTTTATGGATCTTTGATGCAACGTAAAGGTTGCTGTCCAAGAACCTACCAGATTACCAGTTTTGTTAAAGTACTGGCAAAACTCTAGAAACTACTTGGTAAGTATCAGAAAAAGTGACCTCTAAGTTCTTAGAAAGTATTGGCAGCATTACATACTCCTAGTAAATTTTAGGTAATTACTGTACTTCTTTACACATTTGGGCCACTGGTAGGGTTGTAGACTGCATGGTTTCCTCGCAGCTAGAAGATTCTGGGTTTGAATGCTTGCTGAAGACTTTGAATGTTCTCTCATGTAAAAGCATAAGGTGCCTTTCCACTATTGGAACTTCAGGGTATGGACAGTTTCTCCACTACACTGGGCTGGGTGCCGTTTTCGGGGCCATTTCACGAACCAACCGAGTGCCAGTCTTGGGGTATTTACTCAGAAATGGCCCAGTAGAGTTGCTGGGCGGAAGCTGTGGTTAACTCACGCTGATTGATTGTAACTCAAAGGGAAATGAGCAGACGTCGCCAATAACCAGCTTTGTAAAATAAGAAGAGTTACTGGCGAAGCAGTTTATAACAACAGCAAACGGAAACATGGCAACAAGTCCTGCTTCTTTCATGTTGATTTCTTGTTATTTCTGCTGGTGCAGGAGCTTTTTGGCGCTGAACAGATGATGCTACTCACTGCCGAAACGGTCGTGATATGCGGACATCTTAGCTAATTCGTCAAAAGGACAATTTTGTAGGGAGATATGACGGCGGAGAGCCGCTGGCCAACAGATTTACCCCAATAGAGGAAAATCAGGTGAAATTACCCTGAAGTTCCGTTAGTGGAACCGCACCTATAGTGTTGGATTTACAGGGACTTGATTGCCATTAGGTGTGAGTAAGTTCATGTGTGGTTGTTTGTGTCTGACTTGCTCTGTGATGTATGCCTGCTCTCAACCATTGACCATTTTAGATAAACACGACCTTGTAAAGACTGAGTGCTTATAGAAAATGGATGGAGAGTAGGCTTTTCAGGAAATTGTGGATTCTTAACAGAACTATTCACACTGCATCCACCTTTTCCTACTTTGCTAATATTATTTTTGCTTCACGTTTAATGTAAACCTGAAACATTTCTCCAGAATCTCAAACTGTTCCTGTAAACCAGAAGAACACCTTCCTTGCTGATTGATTGTTCTGCCTGCTGTTATTTTACACAGAGAACTCTGAAGGATCTGGATTCGGCAGCATTTTAGACCCACTTGGTTTCTCCGGCCTGAAGACAAAACGTCGTCAAGCCATTCAAGCCTCTCCACGGACTTCAGTGCTGAATGGGAGGCAGAGGCGGGTCCCTCTTTAATGCTGCTGTATTATTTTTCATTTGTGTGAATATTTGTAAGGGAATTTTGCCTGTTTTTTATAACTGGACGTACATTTTCTGCGAACATAACTGTTCCTCTTATCTATATTTCTCAGATTTATATTTGTTTTTCTTTCCTCTTTCACATAAATAAGTCCTGGTATTAAGCGTTCGCTGTTGAAGACAGATGTCGAACATTTCCACCACATCAAATGATTTATTCACCTTTATCACCCTGCTGCTGCCTTACATAGAAACATATTATAATTTACGATGGAGGGTTTGGCATCTTTCCTTCATCAGATAAAAGACAAATGAGTAAGTTTATCTCTTTCATGGGGCTAAGGTTGGAAAGCTTAACATTCTTAAAAGTTGGTCAAAATAAAAACTTTTTAGTGATTTAAAGAATCTTTGTTTTCCATCCTTTCTTATGTTTTACTTTGTGTTAATTCTCTTGTAGAGGCTTCTAAGAATATCAACCTTGACATAACATAGAGCCAACATTTGGAAGTCAGAAGAAAAAGATCCTGAATTTCAAGCCAAAACCTCTGCTAGTCCCTGATGCACCTGGAAGCTGATAGAGCTGTAAAATAGAAAGGATTACATCGACTTGGTTAATAAACTGCCTCTGAGATGTCTGTTTAAACTGACATGATTTATTGTGCGATATATCTCTGAGAGACCAAGGTGGGGGTTTCTAAAACCGTGTCTGGAACAATCTCTGTTTTCTCCATTACAGAGTTCATACAGGGAATCCTTTTGGGGTTTTTTTTCAACAAACGTGCTTTCCTCTCCTGGGAGTCGCAGAGAGGATCAATATGGCTCTCGCATGTTTGCTAAATATGAAACATTTCACCGAAGTTGAGGCGAACTGCAGCTCTGGTGAAAACAATGTTGAAAACAAATCAAAACATCTAAACTGCAAACAGATGAATGTGAAAATTGTTTTTGTCAGAGTCCAATTCAGAGTTTGGTATTTTAGCTATTTGTAACTATAAGTTTTTACTGCACTATAAAAAAGAACTACAAAACAATAAAAGACATCAAAGCCCCTCTAACACCAGACACTTTTTATTGGCCATTATCAGCTGTTTATAGTCCTCAAAGTGTTCAAATGAAACCCAGAAGGGCAGAAAAAACTGCTTTGGGTTATTTTACCCTCACATTTCAAAAATGCAAGACAAGCTGCTTTCCCAGTTAAAGAGATAGTTCAGATCTGAAATGTCTCCTTTACCTGTCCTGTCATTGGGGCAACTGTGGCTCAGGACTCATGAATCCGTCTTGTAACCAGAGGGTTGCCAGTTTCAGCCCCTGCTTCGTCCGTTACAATGTAACTTGCCCTCACCAGTGTATGTGAATGGGTGAAAGACTGAATGTAGTATGAAGCGCTTTGGAGGCACCAGCCCTCCCCATTAACCATTTTAAAAATGTTACTTTGTGAAAGTGAAAAATGGGGGTTAACTGCCTTGCCCCTGGGCAAGGGATTTTGCTTATTAATATTAGTAGGACCTAAAATGAGGATTGGTAGCAATATTGTTTTTGATGCATCTGTTCCCAATGATGAATAAGGTTACCTTCCTAAAATTGCTTTGACATATAATACATTGTTTTTAAAAAAAAGTTTACATAGCTCAACTAATTTGATCTTAAATAACCTGAAATAATTTCCTCAAAAAGATTGCAAGAGGCGGGATGCACAGTGGCGCAGTTAGCATTGTTGCCTCCGGGGTTCAAATCCCGGCCCGGGGTCTTTTTGCATGGAGTTTGCATGTTCTCCCTCTGCATGCATCGGTTCCCTCCAGGTACTCCGGCTTCCTCTCACAATCCAAAAACATGACTATTAGGGTATTTGGTCTCTCTAAAAAAAAACTGAGGTATTAGTGTGTGTATTAGTGCGTGCATGGTTGTTTGTCCTGCGTGCCCTGCGATGGACTGGTGACCTGTCCAGTGCGTACCCCGCCTCTCGCCCCGATGATTGCTGGAGATAGGCACCAGCCCCCCTGCAACACTGCAGAGGATGGACGGCATAGATAATGGATGGATGGATTGCAAGAAGCATTTTATTATTAATATTATTATTCCTATTCTTCTTACTATTAATCTTACTATTATTATGTCTTCAGATGTGTTAATGACTGACAGAAATATTAATATTATATAGAAGTTACTTTACTTTTGATATATATATATATATATATATATATATATATATATATATATATATATATATATGTATATATATATATATATATGTATATATGTATATATATATATGTATATATATATATATATATATATATATATATATATATATATATATATATATATATATATATATAACTTTTTAGCAAAGTTTCACAAATAAACAACACTACTGACGAGCAGAAGCATGATGCAGATCCTCTTGGCCTAATTTTTTTTCCTCTTGCTGAGATCCTATTGTAGGCATGTAAACAACTGATTAACCTGTTAGCAATTCTTTGTTTTCTTCTTTTTTCACAAGCTGTCCAATTTCTGTAGAAAGGATCACAGGTTCTACAAAATCAGAGTTGACTTCTGCTGTTCAATTAGCTCCTGAGAACAGAGAGATAAGCATGGCTACGAGTCGTCTTCACGCTCCTCTCTGGCCTCTCCATGAATTCTTTCATGTGTGTTTCTGTCTCCCTACTCGTGTGCCCTTCTCCCCTCCTCCTCCTCCTCCTCCTCCGCACTCTTGTTTTTCCTGTCTACTGAACAGAGACGTGTTGATGTGAGGCCCCCACTTGCGTGGCCACAAGGGAACAAGTCTCTGGTGCTTTTGATCGGCTGCAAGATCAGACATGTCCATCGTTCCCCAGCGTGCACTCCAGTGACTGATCATGCAACATGGTGCGGGCAGGGAGACAACCAAAAGATGCACACCCACTCATGTTCCCTCTGTTAATCATACAAGCATGGACACACATACACGCTGCAGAGCTGGGCCTGTTTTGGTCTATGTGTTGAATCTGCTCTCAGCGGGATGGCGTGTTCGCCGGACACAAGGGAGAGAAAGTGAGATGGTGTGTGTGATTTCCCCCACTTTCTTGCCCTTTTTTTTGCTTTTGACAGTAAGATGGATGATTGCAATCACAGGAGCCATCAGTGAGACAGAGCGGAGGTCTACAGGGCAGGGAGACACAGCCATGGGAAACCAGCCGTCAGATTAATGCGCCACGCTGCCATGGGAACAATGCACTGTTTATTTGTCTGGGGGGTTTTGTTGTTTCATATGCATTTTCTTCTCCACCCCCCACACACACACACTCCCTCTATCTCTGCGGCCTTTTCATGTACATTACATGAAAGCCTGCTCGTAAAACATCGGAAGGGGTCTTGTTTAAAAAGAGACACAGAATGAGATTGTTTATGTTTTAAAGCTTAGTAAGCCTACTGAAAGTCAATATGTCCCTGCAAACCAGCACAAATATGTCAGATTTCATAGTGATTACACTGGTTTCTTTGATCTCCTGAGAGAATGAGAGGCAGGCTTGTTTGCTGCAGAGTGAACGGATGTTTTTAAGAGAAACATCTGTTGCTGTACAAACGGGATTACTGTGTCTGTAGCCAGGGGCCACCAAAGTTAGGAATGGCAGTGTGGCTGACAAGGAGGTCTGAGAAGGAGCTTTGTAATAAGCTGTAGCAGGCTGTTAAAGTCCTTTTAAACCAAATGAAATTGCATTCGATTTCGGGTGTTCATCACTGCTCATTTTTAAATCAGCACTGCCTTTACTAAACATTCAAACACCTTAAAGTGCTCCACAATTTGTTACTTTGCAATCAAAACTACAAAGCATTTTATTGGTTTTTATGTGATAGACTGACCCAAACAGAGTATAAATTAAAAGGTAAATAATACATGGCTTTTTAAAGTTTTTGTTTTACATACGAAAAGTGTAGTGTGCATTCCTAAGCAACAAATGATATGGCAGTGAATTTTACATTTGAGACCCTCTAAGAAATGGCTGCCTAAACTGGCTGGCTGGACAGGAAGAGCATTAGAGACACAGCCTAGACAACTGTGGAAACTCTGGAGGAGCTTCAGAAATCCAAAGCTCAGGTGGGAGAATCTGTTGAGAGCACAAGTATTAGTCATGTACAGTCGTGGCCAAAAGTTTTGAGAAATACATAAATATTGGAAATTGGAAAAGTTGCTGCTTAAGTTTTTTAACTCAGGTGAGAATGTTGACGAGCACAAGGCTGGAGATCATTATGTCAGGCTGACTGGGTTAGAATGACAGACTGGACATGTTAAAAGGAGGGTGATGCTTGAAATCATTGTTCTTCCATTGTTAACCATGGTGACCTGCAAAGATACGCGTGCAGCCATCATTGAGTTGCATAAAAATGGCTTCACAGGCAAGGATATAGTGGCTACTAAAATTGCACCTAAATCAACAATTTATATGATTATCAAAAAGGAAAGAGGTTCAGTTCTTGTTAAGAAGGCTTCAGGGCTTCCAAGAAAGTCTAGCAAGCGCCAGGATCGTCTCCTAAAGAGGATTCAGCTGTGGAATCTGACAGCCACCAGTGCAGAGCTTGCTCAGGAATGGCAGCAGGCAGGTGTGAGCGCATCTGCACGCACAGTGAGGCGAATACTTTTGGAAGATGGCCTGGTGTCAAGAAGGGCAGCAAAGAAGCCACTTCTCTCCAAAAAACCATCAGGGACAGATTGATCTGCAGTAAGTATGAGAAAGTATGGTGAATGGACTGCTGAGGACTGGGGCAAAGTCATATTCTCCGATGAAGCCTCTTTCCGATTGTTTGGGGCATCTGGAAAAAGGCTTGTCCGGAGAAGAAAAGGTGAGCACTACCATCAGTCCTGTGTCACGGCAACAGTAAAGCATCCTGAGACCATTCATGTGTGGGGTTGCTTCTTATCCAAGGGAGTGGGCTCACTTACAATTTTGCCCAAAAACACAGCCATGAATAAAGAATGGTACCAAAGCACCCTCCAACAGCAACTTCTTCCAACAATCCAACAACAATTTGGTGAAGAACAATGCATTTTCCAGCACGATGGAGCACCGTGCCATAAGGCAAAAGTGATAACTAAGTGGCTCGGGGACCAAAACGTTGACAGTTTGGGTCCAAGGCCTGGAAACTCCCCAGATCTTAATCCCATTGAGAACTTGTGGTCAGTCCTCAAGAGATGGGTGGACAAACAAAAACCCACTAATTCTGACAAACTCCAAGAAGTGATTATGAAAGAATGGGTTGCTATCAGTCAGGATTTGGCCCAGAAGTTGATTGAGAGCATGCCCAGTCGAATTGCAGAGGTCCTGAAAAAGAAGGGCCAACACTGCAAATACTGACTCTGCATAAATGTCATGTAATTGTCAATAAAAGCCTTTGAAACATATAAAGTGCTTGTAATTATATTTCAGTACATCACAGAAACAACTGAAACAAAGATCTAAAAGTAGTTTTGCAGCAAACTTTGTGAAAACTAATATTTGTGTCATTCTCAAAACTTTTGGCCACAACTGTACTCTCCAAATCTGGCATTTATGAAAAAGTCACAAGAAGAAAACCATACAAAGTCCTATTTAAATGGCGCTCTGGTCAGATAAAACCAAAATGTACATTTTTGATCCTGCATGCAAAGCACTGAGATTTTAGGGAAGCACTTCCTGAAAGCACCGTCCTTGTGGTAAAGCATGGTGGTGACAGCATCATGCTCTGGGGATGCTTTTCTTCTGTAGGGACACGGAAGCTGGTCAGACTTGATGTGAAGATGAGTGGAGCTAAATACAGGCCTCCTGCTGAGGCTGAATACAAACGCATGCAACTGTCATGTTTTACGTGAAGGAGGACCCAAAACCAGCGAACTTGTTGACAAAAATAAAGGTTTTAATGAGGGAAATTAACCAGGGAACTTACACTGGAATACAACAAACACATGGAGAAATAAGACAGGGTAGACGACGAATCCAGCGAGGTGTGACTGAAGTGCCCCTTTTCCACTAGGGTTGGGTTGGCCCGGCCCGGGTGGGGTTAGCACGTATTTAGCACGTTTCACTACTATGTCTGACCACTTTTTTCGGACTACCTTGGACTCAGTCCGAAGCGGCCAAAACGCCCACCTATAGACTGATTCTGTTCAATATGTGAAATTCGCCTGTATCACTGGCAGCGAAACATGACCCTAATATTGGGACCATTTTACATCAGCGGTCTCCAAACTTATGATTACATATATCAAAATCGTCCACTTAAAGGTACTCAAAGAACACAAAAATTCACATTTTTCAAACACTCAAAATGTAAGAATAAGCTTAAAGTGGCTTTTTAATATTAATATTTTTACCTGCTGAGCAATAAACTAAACATGCAATATTTTTTAAATAGTAAAAATAGTTTACAATTTTTTAAAATACATCTGTAAACTGTAGACACATAATATGAACGAGTCCTGCATGTTTGTTATCTGTTTTCTTGGTTTGGAAAATTTCTTTAGTCTATCCTCAGCAACAAGAATGGATAAATAAATAGAAGCTCTCTGGTCCGCTTTTTTTAGAGTACAAGTTGCTGGGGTCATATTTACCATGAAATTAAATTCAAAGGAAAAACATGGTTCATAAAAGACAAACAATTTGTGTGTTAGCCTATCATTTTCAATCTTAAAAATACATTGTTTGTTTGTGAAAAATCTTTTTTAATAGTGTCTGTCTGCATCAACCTCTAGATTTTAACAACTTTTTGTTCTTGTTGTGAATTGGTGCTTAATAAATGAACGGAATCAAAATCATTCAAAGAAGCCACAAATAACCCATAGGCCGCTCTTTGGACTCCCCTGCTGTACATTAACATCAAATGTCATCAAGAAACAATCTAAATAATGTTTTATTTTGTATTTGCTTCATATCAGAGAATATTCATTTGTTTTTTGTTTTTATTTACTGTTTAGTAATAAAGTAACAGCAAATCAACCAAGGTTTTATACTTAATTACTACTATTTACCTTCATAATTTTAACAGAATTTCAACCTTTTGAACAATTAAACAGACATTTTCTGAAGTATTTTAAGCTTCCCAGTCAGATTTAAGCAGTTAAAAAGTACCTGTTTGATGTCTTTCTACCCTGCTCCACAAGGCACACTGCCCTACATGTTTTAGATGTGTCCCTGCTTCAGCACACCTGACTTCATTTGATGGCTGATTAACAGGCTTTTGTTGAACTGCAATCATCTGAATCAGGTGTTTTAAAGCAGTGAAACATCTAAAACATGCAGGGGAATGTGCTCTGAGGACCGAGTTGGGGAAACACTGCTGGTTCAGGTCCTTCTTGTTGATGTGACCAGAAGATTGCAGTGGTCTCAAGTTGCCAGAGGGGGCAGTACAGCTCCACACAACAAGCTCAGTTTATGTCCCCAAATCGATTTGAACTGTAAAATCTGGCTCCTAGCTTTGGGGACATATTTCTGTTTGAAAGGGTGAAAAAAAGCGAAAGGAGGAGATCTATTTTGGTTTCTTTATCCCTAATCAGCTAGGAAGTCAGCAGAAACATTAAAAAAGTTTGTAAGGCTGAGAGTTTTGTTGTCAGTCACATTAAAGCTGCTTAAACAGCTATAAAAGCAGTCTGGTCTGAGTCTCAGAGGTGGGCTTCTAGATGTTTTCTCTGTGAGTCGGTTTTCTGCAGGTTCTCCAAAAACATGCGTGTCAGTCTCGGTGCTCAAAAAAAGCTCCAAACCCTCCTTCAACCCTGTCAGCCTTCTGTCGCATGAATCTTCTTGCAGTTTCCATTTTGATGAGACGAGCATTTGGAGATACAGTATGAATTGTTCCCAGATCATAAAAATAATTTTGTTTAAGCCTGACACAGCAGAAACACATGACCCATCGTTTCAGAGACACTTTGTAGCCCAACCAGCTGTAACAGTACAAAGGCAGTGAAATAAATGGATCCATGATTAAAAAGCAGAGAGAGTGAATGTGACTTTAAGGTCCTCACTGTAACTCAGAGTGACTGCAGGAATGGGATTTAGATGGGATCTAGGGGTCTGGCTGTTCTGACCTTCTGAGATCATTACTGCTGTTAAACATCAACGGTTTCAGCATCTGTTGGAGCATTGGATCATTTACTAGGAGCAACTTTATTCCCTGCTTTTATAACCACAACATGTGTCTTGTTTGACAACGCATAGGTGTGGATCCTTTAACAATAAGAATAAATTTAGATATTAAAAAACGATTTTGTGGATGTCAAAAGACCTGCTAACATGTTCACCTCCTTTTCTCTGCTCTGCTGGAAGAGTTATATTATAGGGACATATAATGTATGCTGATACAACAAACTCAGTGAATGTAAACCAATTCATTACTAAGAAGTTAAATACAGGATTAACAAACAAACCCACATTTGTGCGAACCCTGGACATGGTTTCATTACTTGCAGCACTTTGCTCCCTTTATTGAGCTGTGTACCTTTCATTTAATAGTAATAATCAGTCCCTCCAGGATTTTCCGGCACTTGTTGGGGCCTAAAATGAGTGATGAATCTTTTATTTTATTTTACACCCTAATCACGGGAAAATAGTTTTTTTTTAATCCATCCATCCATATACAAAATGAAATGATACTGGAATAAATAAGAAAAGCAGAAAAAAACAGCAAAAATGCTGTAAGCTGTTTAAGGCTCAGTGCCTTTTTGTGGTATATGACAATAATGACATATTCAATAGTATTTATTTTTATTCATTTGAACTAATATTTAACACGAATAAGCTGAACAGAGAATTCACATCATGCCATCACATCAACTAGATGAATACATGCAACTTTTCCCCCGCAGTGACAAAAGTCATTGACTGTGGCCCCAGTAACTATATTTAAAAAACAAAATTAAACAATGGCACTTAAAATATGAACAGATCACCCGCTGGGGCCTGGAGGCACAGTCTCACAACTTGATGTTTAACCGGAGGCTGAATCCGTGCTTTGCTGCTGACTTGGTCCTGGAGACTGACAAGAGCCACTTCAGCCAAAGTTTTGAAACATTTCTCCAATTGAAGAGACCAGAAGTCGGAACTCTGAAAGAGTTGTTTCCTGATCCGCTAGCTATCGCTTCAGTGGGAGGTAGCCTGTATTGTTTTGTACTATAGTTGGCACAACACCAGGCTCTTTGGAGCGGGTCTGTGATCAGCGTACTGGTCACAGATGCACTGTCAGCTCCCAGATAGTGAGATGCATTGAGTACAGTGTCCAGGTCTGAGACGATGTTAAGATGCTCTCATGGGAATCTTTCTTTTTATTATTATTGTGGTTTTAATTAACTGTAGGCTACTCTGTGCCTAAAGTTGAAAACGTCTGTTTTGAGGTACAAAAATGTTTGTCATTTGATAACTTCTGTTTGTGTTGGACACAATCAAAACAATTTACCTCCACTTTCATGTAGAGAATGAGGAAACTAGCCTATATAACCTGGCCCTTGGCAGTGATTTTTGTTGGCAAATACCACATATTTCCTTCACGCTCCCTCTCACATAAGAAAGCGGATATGTGACGGCGTCAGATATAAGATGATGGGAAAGAGAATTGCAATTGGTCAAACATGCGTTAAAGTTGTGATAATTGGATAAAATTGCAAAACATGCAGAATTTGTGAGGATTGGCTGAATTTGCGTAAATATTTGCGATCGATGGAGAAAGTATTTCCTCTTATAATACATCCTGACCAAACCAGTTTTATAAAAGGGAGGCATTCATCCACAAATTCACATAGATTAATAGATTTAATAGATTATTCTTACTGTAAAAACATTGAAACTAATATAGATGAAGAAAAAGCATTTGATAGAGTTAACTGAACATCCTTATTTGCAATCTTACATAAATTTGGCTTTGGAAATTCTTTTATAAACTGGTGTAAAATATTATACAGTTCCCCAACAGCATGTTTTAGGACTAATAACTAAACATCATCTATGTTTTATCTTCAGAGAGGTACCAGGCAGGGATGTCCACTCTAACACTAGTAGCAGCAATCAGGCAAACTAACAATATAAAAGGCATAAAATGCAATAACATTGAACATAAAATCAGTCTTTATGAAGTTGATGTATTACTTTTTCTCCAGCATTCACAAACCTCTCTCTCTTAAGTAATTGAGTTGATAAACTCTTACTCAAGAGTTTCAGATTATTTTTGAAATTGGTTAAAATGTACGGTTATTCTTGGCAAATGGTGCCATTTGAGGGTGATAACCTGCCTACCTGCCTAACAAATTTCACATTTTAATTGATTTTATCATTTCATCTGATGCAGGACATATTCAATTATGAGAAGCATATATTGGGCCAGCTCAGGATGTTATGACATCAGAATTTTGATCAGATTTGTTGCACATGTGTATACACAAATGTCCCCCCGCGTTACTGGACATTTTCATAAACATTAATGAATATTTTTAATGGACAGTTATTATAATATTTACATTTTCTAAGAGCTCAACTGTCCCTCACCTTGCCCCTGTAAATATATTTTAAGAAGGTTTTAATAAACACGCACTGTATATAAAATACACACTCTGATTTAAGATTAGAATGTCCACACAATTGTTTTAGAAGAAAATAGGGAATTCTATGAAATTTGGTCAGATGTTTAAGATATTTGATTTAGCCAGTTCTTGTTCTGCAAGTAACCACAAAGATATGAAAAATATTTATTGATTTTATTTCATCAACATAAAAAACACACCGCAAACAGATAACAATGTTGGTAACGGGGTGGACAACATTTAAAAGGACAAATGGGTGGTCATGAAACCCCTGAACAACAATATATTTGAAAGGCAACTTACCTCACCCCCACCCCACCTTCAATCATGAAAGGTATTACACCATAAAGAAATAGCATGAACGTTTTTATTTCATATATTGCAAAGCAATGAAGCAGACCAGCAACCCAGGTGTTTTTCAATGAAATTCCACACCGTCTTCTCCAGTTGCTTGGATCTAGGCATGGGCCGGTATGAGATTCTGCCGGTATGATAACTGTAGGCAAAAATATCACGGTTTCACGGTATTATGATTACAGCTCTAAAAGGTGTATTTTGAATGTCTGTATTTTTTTTTAAAGGAAAAAAAACTTTTTAGTGAGACAGATATGGTAACTAACTAGCATGCTAAGATAAATCATCATTTGCATGCTCGTTACCATATCCAAAAAAAGTTACTAAAGGATAGAGATGAAGAAAAGATAAGATATAGTAGTTAAGGTAACAAGCTCATTTCACTAATGTCAGACGTTAATACACTCGTTCATTTCAAGACAGCATTAACTTTACCTTGAATTTAGCATACAACGATGGGTGGTGCTCCCGAACATGCGCTATCATATTCGATGTATTGCCTCCTCGGGCTGCCACTGTTCTCAAGCACGTTTTGCACCTCGGCCGACCTTCTTCTTCCAAGCCGTGAACGTCTGGCTTTTTATGGTAGCCGAAGTATTCCCAAACATTTGCTTAGAGACGGTGGTAAAGGTTCTGGGGACTCGCCTCCATCAGCCATCACACAGCCTGCAGAGCTGCCCGTTTGTCACTCACAACAAACGCAGGTGTGCGGGGGGGAGGGGCGCTTTACGCTGCGGCTTCACACAGCAGGGACGGTATGACGGAAGATTTTAGTGGTTTTGAAACCTTGACTTTTTCATTCCGCGGTATACCTTGAAATCGGTAACCAGCCCATGCCTACTTGGATGTCTTATTCAAAGGTTGTGGCTCTTTCATGAAGCACACAATCTGATCCTCTCTATACCAGCTAATGTCGTCTCGTAGAGTCGGCCAGCGGAACTTATTTGTGCCGTTCTTGTGCATGTATTTTACTTTTACATCTTCCTCAACCTCCATAATAACTCATAGGCATCACCATCATAATTCACAATGCACCACTGCCCAGTGTGTGCCCTGGTAATGACCTCAGGTCAAGATTGTTCTTCATGACCATGTGGGGTTGTCTCTCCTACCATGCTCACCTCTTTCAGCCCATAGCATGCACAATCCAGTATACCTCTGTCTGTCTGACAAAGGCATGTGATGCCTAAATAAAAATAAAAATGCATGTCAGACACTGATCAACACCCTTAACCCTTTAATAAATCACCCCATTTTATGTACAGCCAGGAGTAACGAGAGGGGACAGTAACGCGGTGGGACAAATCATGCTAAAGTCGGCCATTTATACTCATGTAATGAACAACAGGCTAGCACATGGTGACTACACAAGAAGATTTTGTGTATATTAATTAGCTAAATCTTCAAAATCACAAAAAAATATCAGTTTCCAATATAAATCTGAGTAACGTAGGGGCCATGTTATGCTTGACTGCATTAGTAAGCGACTCTAAAACAATAAAAAAAAAGTGTTGATTAAAGAGAGATACACACTCTGCTCCTTGTAGTTGCTTTCCATCCAAAAATGTATCCTACTTCCTGAGTGTCAGGTGACTAAAGGAACAGTCAGGTGGCGTGTCCAGAAGGATTTTCATCAAAGTAACGTGGGGGGACAGTGAACTCAGGGACAGACCATATTTTAAGATTTTCAATATTAAAATATATTTTAAATTTAACAAATAGCATGTGGTGAGATGTATTATCGATAGTTATTTGCAATTATTATTAAAAACATAAATTTTTTTTTGATTTTTATTGCTTATATTTGCAACTGAAGTCAAACAAAACTGACCGGGGACATGGCATTTTGGAGTGCATGCACCACAGTCAGATTATTAATTAAGAATTAATAAAACCTGATGGCATAAACCTTGTATTAAGTAATGTAAAAGGGTTTCATTTAGTAAGAAAGCTTAAAAAAATAAGTAACAACCCATTTTTTCACAACTTATACTTGATTATATCATGGGGACACAAATGGCACCATTTGCTAAGAATGACCCAGGAGCAACCCAGTCTCTCTCTCTCTCTAAAATAAAATAATCTCTTCCCTCAACTTCAATCTGTTCATCGGGAGTTTTTATGAGTGGAACCATCTCCTGAGGCTTTTCACTGTCTTTGTCCGTCCTCTGGTTCTCCTCACCGCCCTGCAGGCCGTGCAGTAGTGCTCCCCCCAGAACTTGGGCTGGTGCAGGCTGTGGCTCCTCCTCCAGTCCAGGTGCCGCCTCAGCCGAGCCGGGTCTCCCCTCAGCGTCAGCAGGTACAGGGCCAGCTCCTTCACTGTGGGGAAGTCCTCAACATGGATGAACGCCTCTGCGGGCAGGAAGCGCTCGTAGTTCTGCCGGGGCGGTCCCAGGACCACCGGTACCGCCCCGGCCAGCACCGCGTTCCACAGCTTCTCCGTGATATAGTCGGTGTGCTGCGAGTTCTCCAGCGCCAGGTAGAACATGTAGCGCCGCAGCAGCCGCACCACGCTGTCGCCGTCCCGCTGCAGCGGCCGCCCGGCGCGCCCGAACACATCCACCCGGATGAACCTGCGCAGGTGCTTGTAGACGCCCACGCGTGCGTGGGTCGCCGACCAGTTGCTGACGACCCAGGCCACGAAGCGTTTACGAGGGCGTCCCGAGTGGGAGAGCTGGTGCGCCACGCTGGTTGCCGTGCGCGCCCGGGGGACCAGGTATCCATAAGGCAGGGAAATATCCGAGTCTGTCCGGTAGCTCATGGTGAGGTTGAACACGCCCTCCAGGTTCCACAGCCCGGACGTGTGCGTGGGGGACTCGTAGTTCATCCATATCCATGTCTGCGCGCTGGGCCGCGGTTCTGGTGGGAGATACGCCTCACCGGTGGCAATTTCCCGATGATGGATGATCACGGCGTCAACCTGAGGGTACGTCCGTGGATCGTCTGTGAGCGTGCACCCACGGATCTGATAAAGCTCCAGACAGTCCGGAAGCGCACGTACTTCCCCGAAGGGATGCGTCCAGATCAGGAGGGTCACCGCAGACAGATCCGGCTCAGAGGTGGTCTCATCCGGCAGGTACAACGCAGAGGTTACCAGGAGGAACAGGAAGCCCACGGCGGCCACGCTCACGGACACGCAGGGCCTTTTTAGGACACGTTCCAAACATACTTTCTCAACACCTGTCCACCGGGATGCTCTGGAAGAGGGAACCCCCATGGACCCCTTTCACCATGCAGACCCCCTAATCCTGCCCTCAAACAGGATAAATATGCCTATAGGGAAGTGACCCTTGCGCTGCTGACGCACCCTCACAGTAACTGAAAACCTTTGGCCTGTCATTCAGTTGTGAGAGTTGAGATAAGGAAATTGTAGAATAAAGCCTGCAGCAGTTATGTAGCTCCAGTTACTTCCTGCTTATGGATTCTTTTAAATAAAATGAGAAGCATTAATCCCAGGGCTGTACACACCAGTATTCAGACGTGGCAGTGTTGGCTTCCAGTTATTGCTGAATGGGCCTTTTGTGAAGCCTGTTTACTGTTGGAGGGAGTGAGGGGTGGATAAACACCTTGACCCAGAATACAGCCTCCTGCTGCCAAAATAAGAACATCGTGGCTCATTTTTATCTCCTAACTTAGCTAAAGTATAGATATATTTTTATATATGTCAAGCTTATAATGGTCTAAGCAGGTTCTGTTGGGAACCCATGGTGATGAATTAATAATGAAATAAGCAGTTTAAAGCATGCAGGCTAAAGCCCTCAACCTGCCTTGAGAGTTGAATTAACAGTGATATTTTAAAACTAAACTTTTGATCCACAATGTCAGTGGTTGTAAAGGTGCTTCTCGATAAATTGCAATATTATTGAAAGAGTAGGCTAATTTATTTCAGTAACTGAGTTCATGAAGTAATAATAAACAAAAACTGACGTTTTCAAGCCTTTATTTCTGTTATTTATGATGATTTTCCCCTTATAACTTATAAAAACTCACTATTTAAAATGAGATTACATCAGACCATTAAAAAAGATTTTTACTACAGAGATAGCAAGAGAAAAGGTACGTTTAATACCTGCTTAGAGGGTATTTTCTTGCTGACAAATGAGCAGCTGGACAATACAGTGCCTTGCAAAAATATTAACACCCAATTAAATTTGCACACATAACAGGACATTACAGTTACACACCAAAGTGATAAACTGACACAAAGTGGAGAAGTGTGGTGAGCATTAGAATTCAGAACCCATTACTCTGGTACCCCTAAATAAAAACCAGTACAATTGCCTCCAGAAGCCAGTTAATTTTTAAATTAAGTCCACATTAATGTAAATTCATTTAAACATAAAGCCAGCTGTTCTCTGAAGGTCTCAGAGGTTCGTTAGAGAACATCAGTGAACAAACACCATCATGAAGACCAAGGAACACAGCAGAGAGGTCAGAGATAAAGCTGTGGAGAAATTTAAAGCAGAGAGAGGACAAACCCGTCGTCTGAAAATAGAAAGTGTATGAGATAGCTGCAAACCTATCAAGACATGGCTGGCCATCTAAACTGATATTAATTAGAGAAGCTACCAAAAGGCCCATGGTATAACTCTGTTTGCCATAATCCATGCAGTGGATGTGGCAAACATGTGGAGGAAAGTGTTCTAATCTGACGAGATGCAAAATACTGTGTGGTGGAAAACAGACGGATAACATCATCCCCACTGATGAAAAATGGCAGTGGCAGCATCATGCTATGGGGAGGCTTTTCTTGGGTTGGGCAGATGGATGGATCTAAATAATCCTGAAAGAAAACCTCTTAATATCATGAAGTGTTTGGTCAAGGTCGAGCCAAGCCTAAATGGTGCATTTTAAAGATTTCATAAAACTTTAAAATGGAAAACTGACAGAACATGAAACAAGGATGACATGAGATAGAGCACGGGCAGATTAGCAGCAGAAGAATCCAGCTC
Organism: Valencia hispanica; assembly: GCA_963556495.2. Lineage (NCBI taxonomy): Eukaryota > Metazoa > Chordata > Actinopteri > Cyprinodontiformes > Valenciidae > Valencia > Valencia hispanica. Next base: position 25,796,126 of record OY747700.1, on the reverse strand, counting down.
CAAACAATGAAAAATCAGGAGCTTAAATATTGAGGCAAGGTGGCAGAGTGACATGAGACCAGATAGACCAATGAGATGAAATGCGGTACAGTAGCAGCAAGAGGGCTGTAAAAAAAACTTTAGTCTTCAATGACTGCTTGCATGCACAAAACGGTACTTTTCACTCACCACTAGGTGTCTCCCTAGGCAAGCATAAAGCCTTTTCAGAGTGTAGTTTGTTTTTCTGCAAGGTGGTATTTAGATTTTTCTGCAAGCATGCATGTTTAATTTAGCAAATGAATAAACATCTCAGCTGGAAATGAGGCATCCAGCAGCGGCGCTTCGAAAAGGTTTGTCTTCAATGTTTTATGTATTAGATATGACCCAGCATCGCAGCACACCCTCTAACCACAAATGTTAATAAATGAGTCACAGATTTAATGTGATGATCTAGTATAAACAAATACAGGGATTTCAAAAATAAGTATATATATTCTCATTTAAACATTGAAGCAGCACAACACTCTATGTGTAAAAAGGATGGTCTGTTCAGGTTGCTGCATTTGTTTGAAGGTATTCTGATCAGAAGTCATGAAAAAATGATCAGGCAGCAGGGTTGTGTGTTGTGTCTGGTGGGCAGGAAAAACACGCCATTGCTGGGACAACATTATTCCTCCCCACAGACACGGAGGATGTCATGAAGTCTGACTGAGAGCAGTGGAAAAAAAAAAACCCAGGCAGACAACCAGAGGAGGGAGGAGATGAAGTAAGAAGCATGTGTGTCTCTCCACTGGGTCCTCCTCCTTCCTGCTACATCCATTCACTTTTCTTCACCGTGCAGCCTTTTTATGTGCATGTGACTAGTTATCCCCATAAGAGGCTGTGTATTCTTTCTGCATTATTTATCCTCCCTTTCATCTGAACGGTTCTATTTTCGGATGATCATTTAATGTCGTGCCTTAGGTTATTTTGCACTGAGGAGCAGCATGAATCAGCTTCAGGATGAGACCTTAATATCATAAACACATGTGCACTTCTCATCAGATAAGGCAACTGTTCCCAAGAAAAGATCTGGATGTCTTGTATCAGTTTAGCTTTACTTATATCAGTGATTTTGTGCAGCTCAGAAATGTTGCAAATGCACTTAGAAGACATGGTGAAGGTTGTTTTGTGACACACTGAGCTCAAATTACAGTTTTGTGCAAAAGTTTTAAACCAACCCAATCCCTTAGAGTTTGCTTCCAGTGATCCAGATTTTCCTGCAGTCTTTTAAACACTGATCAACAGATCTTAAGGCCTTCTCCACATCTTTCATCCTTTCTCTTTTAACTTTGACCATGACAGCATACTGTTAGCGAGGGGTTAAAATTATCAGGAAAGTAACCCATTTCCTTAAAGGTTAAAAGTTAAATCGTTCTTTGTTAAATTATCCTTTATGTGCTGCAACAATAATGATTTATTCTTGATAAATTTGGAAGCCTTTCTATGTATGACTGATTTACTGCTAAAATTTAGCAATTTAACAAATTATTGAATAACCTTTCCTTTGAAAATAATCTGACACTGGGAAGAAAAAATAGAGAAGAAGCAGCCAAAGTCCATAAAATAAAACTCTTGAAAAGTCCCCTGACCCTTGCAAGAAAGTCTGGCTAGTTGGTACCAGATTATAAGGATTCTGCACAATTTATACTAGATTTTCTTTAGAATAATATAACAAACTAACTTCTCCTTTTATGGTCTGTTCATGTGAGAAACATTCTGCCTTCTGAAATTCTGTTTGAGCAGTAAATTATACAGCTTTCTCCATTTGGATATGCTGCTATTAACTATATAAGGAGTTGCATTTGATAGACAAAATACTGGAGTTGAAGTATATATTTAAAAAATGATTTGTCCATCCAGCTTGTTTCCATCTGTAGTTCCAGACAGGCTGGTGGAAAATTCAAAGCAGAAATGAAACAAATGATACAATACACCAACAGCGAAATATCAGGAATAATCCTGCCCGACTTAGCCACAAGACAAAAAACACAAAAAGCAAAACAAAAGATTAAAGAAAAGAAAGGAAAGAAGCAAACAAAGCCTAAGAAAACTACAAGATAACGACAGGGTTACTTAACTTGTCCTCCACTTTCTTCAATACTGAATAAAACAAATGACAGACAGGAAGATGCTGTCAAAGTCCAAGCAAAAAGACAGTTTTAAAAAATCATTGATTAATACCCCTTTAAAATAGAATCTGGCTCATTGGAAGTGCACAGTACTTTGTAGTTTAAAATTGTATAATTTCTACTTTTATCTTCTTTTATTGTTGTAATAAACGTCCTGCTCTTTCACAACTTGTTTAGGCAGGCAAGTTTCTTCAGATATGCTGCATCTAACTACATGTGGACAACATGTCTCCTCAGCTAATTTTTGCATTTCCTCCAGAAACAGCCTTTCAACAGAGTTTGTCATTTATAGACATTGAGTTTTCAATGGTTTCTTATGACTTTGTGGCTTTGCATTTGCAGATTTAATCCACCCACCACCTTGTGTCTATCAGTCTCCTGTTTCCACCACTGCTGCTGAATTAATGTAACTTCCTATATCAAACTCGTAGTTTTCTGTAAGGAATTGCATTTTGTGACTAATAAATTACATATTGACTGAGTCATAATGTCATATTTGATCAGAGGTGACTTCCACAAATAGGAATCAGAACGACAGCCAATATAAAAAGGCTAAAATACTAAATTTGAAGGCTACAATACACATTTAAACTAAATTGTAACAGAGTTTTCATCACGTCTAATTAAGCTTTATCTCTATAATTAATCAAAACTAGCTAACCCGTAAGTAAAATAATATTTAACACAGTGGTTGAGTACATTTATACTGAAATGTTTGTTTAAAGTGAAGAGGTAGTAGTTTGGGACAAATTGATAACTCGGGGTTTAGAAATAAGTGCACAAATCTGTGAGGCAGTAAACTGATTATTCATCAGATCTGTGTTTACTCCTGTCTTTATGTATTTTAAGAGTGAGAACACTTTGTGTCGGTGTGTATTTTTGTGGCTGTGAGAATAGTGGCACAGAAAGAAGCATTCGGTATTTGAAGGGACCTCCAGGTCTTCACTCATCTTCCGTATTGATTTTCTCTTGCTTTCTGTTTTGCACTCCCAGGGGAGAGGATGTCTCAATTGGTCCCGGCTGACGAAGGAGAAGCTGAGCGATAGAGAAACAGATAGAAGCTGAGGGGAAGAGAGAAAAATGAAGAGGAAGCAGAAAGAGGAGGAAGAGACCGATCGCCGAGGCCTTGGCTGACCCCTGACCTTGATCACGACCTGGGAGGTTGCCCCGGAGGTCAGAGGTTGTGTGAAAGTGCCACCGCGGCGATTCACTCCACTGCTGGGTGATGATGATCTTATGCAGCCTCCCCAGCCTGTCTGACATGATCAGTGTTGCACTCCTGCCTGCGGCTCCCGAGGGCCTCACATCCGTCTCTAACCGGGCCACACGAGGCCCGCTAAAAGCACCTTACAGGCAGAGTCAATGAGCAGGAGGAACAGGGACACAAGCAGAGGAAACAGGGCAGGCTACGAGACAGAAAGGCTGTTTTATTTCATCCCCTGTAGCTCCAGCTGGGCTGCTGATCTTAGTTGTATGATGGCACTGACACGATGAATGTGTTTATTTTCTCTATATTTAAACTTTACCCAAATGTGCAAGAGCTGATGAGGCTTTTTTAAATCCCTGGGCGGCGACATGTTCCTGCTGCTATGTCCTTCATGTGGAAATGTACATACACAAAAAAAAAGATCAAAATATTTAGCAAATGTGCATTAGATGTCCATCGGCCAGAAGATCAATCAGTGCGTTACTTGTGCTGTGTTACACCGTGCAGAGAGCAGCCCCCCTACTGCTTCAAAGTAATTCAGATACTATTGAAGTTCAGTTAAAATCCTCATGGAGACTGCGTGTTAAATGCAAAGTTGAAATGCCATAGATGTGCCTTGCAGACTCCAACCGCAAGATGTGTTTCACAAAGGTTGATTCAAATCATGAACCTGCTGAGAAGATGAAGGGATTATTGTAAAAGCAGAAACAACATAAATCATGGATCGTTTTGTATCTTCGAAGAAGAGGTTAGATGTTTTTTTCAGGAGGCAAAGAAAGTTGACAGCTTTCCAAAAATAAAATACAACTGCTAAGCTTTTGGCTGTATTTTCCAAGCCCTCCCAATGTTGCAGCTTTGCTTATCTATCTGCATTGGTTTACTTTAAAACACAGAAGTCTGTTTAGAGTTCTGATCCAAAAGTTTAAAACTTCTGTTTCTGATGTCACTATAGGGTGTGGTAAAAAAGTATTTGCTCCTTTACAGATTTCTTTAGTTTTTGCTTGTTGTCCAGACTGAATTTCTATCGTTAAACTACATTTACCAGTTTTTAAAGTGTGTCTTAATTAATTCTGGGGGAAAGCTTTGAAATATTGAATTACTCTAATTGTTAAATCAAGAATTAACTTTTATCAACCACAGGCTTTAGGAAAGGGCAAGCTCAGTTTCACAAGGCATACCCATGCCTGATTACTGCTTGATCTGCAGATGCAAGAACACACTTAAATAGAACGTATATGACAACATGAAGTAGACTTAAACATCCCAAAAAGCAACACATGTCCTATAACAGATTATAATAACAGATGAAAAAACAAAACAAAGTCATTGGCATCCATCAGTCTACAAAGAGTTACAAAGTAATTTCTGAAGTTTAGGGACTACAGTGAACCCCAGAGCTTTTAACCATACAAACATGGAACAGTGATGAATGTTCACAGGAATCGGCTGGCCAACCAAAACTATTCCAAGAGTACATCAATAACTCATCCATGAGGAGGTCACAAACCAACCCAGAGCAACATCTAAACCTCTGCAGGCCTCAGCTGCCTCAGTTAAGGTCAGTGTTTATGATTCAACAATGACAAAGAGAGACTGGGTAAAAATGGCTTCCATGGGAGACTTCCAAGTAGAGCGCCACTGAAGGACTGAAGAAACAAAATGGAGATGTGTGCCCCAATGGCATCAAACTAACACAGTCAAACACGGTGGTGGTAGTGTGCAGAGGTAGGTAGTAACTACCGGTAGTTACATTTACTCAGTTACATGCACCTGAGTAACTTTTTGGAAAAAATTTACTTTTAAAAGTAGTTTTGCTATGCTGTACTTTGTACTTTTACTTAAGTAATATTGTTATGAAGTATCGCTACTCTTACTAGAATCAAATTTCTGGATACTCTACGCACTGTGAGTAAATTCACTGAATGAAGAACAAACATATTTTATACAGAAACACACCTGTTTCTTCACAAGCTTTGATTTTCTAATGTAATCTTCGTCTGTTGAGCTTGTTGCATTTTGAGGTCAAGTTAGAAATCAGTAAATACCATAAACACCATAAATTGTCACTGGAAGTACTTTTCTTTTATCTTGTTCAAATATATATTTATTCAGTACCTGGTGTAAGTATTGGTATTATATTGAAACGTTTTTCTTCTGCTTACAATGTGTTATTACGTAACTGTTTTATTTATTTATATAATTTTTCTTTTCATTTCAGTCTTTAAAATACCAGAATTTGCCCATAACTATATTTTTGTCTGTCTGATGACAAAATTTAAAAAAATATTAGATCAGGTGTTACTCATTACTCAAATAGCCTATTTACTAAATACTTTTTTACTCTTACTTGATTAATTTTTTGGAAGGCTACTTTTTACTTATACTTGTGTAAAAATATGTTGAAGTAGTGCTACTCTTACTTGAGTACAATTTTTGAGATCATGTCATGACTCCTCTGTGAGATCTTGAACTCAAATAGGGGACGTCCTGCTTTAAATTTAATTAAATTTCACGGGTTATGCACTCAATTATTATTTTTTTAAATCTATACCTTTTGAGTTTTGAATCAATTTCTTTCTTTATTTTCTCATGTGGTGCCATGTAAGCTGGGTATTTTGTGTAACTAAAACAAACAAAAAATCACACTTAAAATGAGCTTTTAGTATACGAAACATTCAGTCTGTATCATTCCCAAAATAATCCAACTGTGAAATGACATCACACTCATAATCACGTGCCTTTGTTGACTCAAAGTTTGAATTCATCCTTTGCTTAATTCCCTGTTTTATTCGAAGCCATGTCAGAGCCATAAAATGTATCATGTTCCTTTCAGTGTGCCTCCTTGTGTAATGGTTGCAGATAACTATACAAATACAGCATAATGGACACATTGCAGAGCTACTAAGCTTGTACGGATTATCTCAGACTCGTATTTCTGGTTTGGCTTAATGATAGGTAGCGTCACCAGTCAGGGGCCAAGCCAGGGAAACGCTGATTAACAAAGAGAAAGAAATGGCAGGATTAAACAGTGGATTCATCAGCTCATATGCAACTAAAGGATCAGCAGTCTTTGTGCAGATGAATTATAGAAAGTATATGAAAAGGAATTTGATGCATAATGTAAATCACATTGCTGTCATTACATCTTAATGATTAAATCAACACATATGCATCTGTTTTTCATACAGCCAGCAATAATTCAATGTATTTTATAAAACGCATGTGACCGGCTGTTGATGAAAAAACCACAGTCGACCTTTAATTCACTGCATTATACCCATAAATGAAGTATGAAATAAGGCACAGCTATTTAGGTTGCATATCAGAGTTTAGCACTGAGCCTTATTCATGCTTCAGGAGGAGACACAAACAGCTTCAAATCAAATCAAGTAATGGCCTGAAAGGCGAGGTAATTCCAGGCACAAGAATGCCCACCTTTGTGTCCACACATATGCAGCCAAAGAGGTGTTATTATCTATGGCAAATTCTCCTGTTATTTTTGGGTGAATACAATTAAAGTGCAATGGCTGTGAAGAAATTGGAGAAAAATAAAGCTATGAAATGCTATGAAATATTTTCGGTAACCGCTTTCAGCTAAAAAAAACAACAACAAAAAAACTAAAAAACTAAAAGCGTGAACACAGGCGTGGATTTTCCACACTGCAGGCCCTAACACACTCACAGACACAGGCACACTGTGGAAGTTTAAATTTGGGAAGCCACAGAGTGCTAAAAATGAAAACAATGTGTGCAGCAGATGTGTCACCTTGATAAACCTGAAGCAGCTCAGCTCGGGCTCGGTGGAGGCTGGTGGTGGTGGAGCTCAGGCTGTGGTTTTTAAGGTGAATTAGTCAGAACTGTTTGACACAGGAATCAGGGGGCACACCATGCATACACTGTAATTAGATTCTTTACATATTTCTCTTAGGCACATCGACATGCTGAGAGGGTCAGAGGACATGGTCTGCAGGAGTGACGCCCCCGGGGGCAGCCAGGGTTCAGTGCACTGCTCAAGGTCACTTCAGCAGCAGATCTGGATTCACACTGACAGTCTGACCACTGCCTGCTGCACCTCGGCTTGCTGCAACAAGATTATTGGAGAAACTGATGCATGTAGATGATTTTCTGGCTCAGTTGAAGTACTCTACACACAGAAAATCACATGTTTAAAGCTATATTTCTCAAGTTGTATCCAAGTCCATCCCAGTGGCAACACAAGGGGGGGGGGGGGGGTCATGGAGGGCAATGGCCACAACTATCAATGTGCCATTCTTTCTGGACATACAGTCTTTCATGCACAATATTTCTAATTTAAGAGAACAAGTTGCAACATTTATTTTTTTATTTGGATGTTTTACAAAAATGAAACTAAGACATCATCTTGGTTTTGCTTTAGTTACATTAATATTAGTTTATTTTTATGTTCTATCTAATTAGAGTAATTAACCATTTTACCAACTACAAAACAAAATGTTCATGTTTTATCTTTCTACTTTAGCCATAAATTAAAAGCACTCGCATCAAGTATTATAATTCTCATGTATTATTTAATTTCTGTTAGTTATTCATTTATGCGAGCAGTATATGACTATCTTATATATATATATATATATATATATATATATATATATATAATTCTGGGGTTTCCTGACTAAGCTGCATGGTTGCATTCTCTCAGTTCCCTATTAAGCTGTTTGATTAATGTATCTGTCTTATGTGTGAATGTCTTCCTGGTCCATTCCCTTATAGTGAGGATGTACAATGTTGTATTTGTGCTAAATGCACACAGATATGAGACAAAGACTAGCTGCTGTTTTCAAAAAGGACCAGCCGTTTTAGCTTAAATGTAACATTTAAAGGGAGTGCGCTAAAGAAAATCCAATGTTGTTTTCTTCAACACAATTACTTGTTGTTTGAGCCAAGGACTGTTAGTTTTCAATTTTTCCTAATCTATTTAGATCAGCGGTGTAAAAATATTCCAACTCCATGAACTTTCCCACATTTTGTCATTTTACAACCACAAACTTCAATGTTTATTTTTATTTTATAATTATATGTGATAGAACAATACATAGTAGCACATAATTCCAAAAGTGGAATGAAAGTGTTAAATGGGTTTCTTCTTTTAAAAAACCCATTAAATATAGAAATCTTAAAAGTGTGGCATGCATTTGTATTCATTTTCATGTAGCTTGATACTCTCAATAATGTCTAGTGCAACTAATTGGATTCAGAAATAACCTAATTGGTAAACACAGCACAATTTTATCCAGCAGCTGTTCTGTGAAGGCATCAGCGGTCTATTAGAGAACATTAGTGAACAAACAGCAACATAAGGACAAAGGAACACAGCAGAATTACAGGGAGAAAGATGTGGAGACATTCAAAGAGAGGGGAGGACAAACCTGTCTTCTAAAAATAGAAAGTGTGTGAGACAGTTGCAAACCTATCACACCTATGCACCTAAACTGACAGGCCAAGAAAGAAGAGTTTTAATCAGAGAAGAAATCAAGAGGCTCATGGTGACTCTGAAGGAGCTGCAGAGATCCACAGCTCAGGTAGGAAAGTGTTTTGACAGGCCTCGATTGAAAGCTGGCAAGAAGACAGCCATTGTTGAAAGAAAGCCATATGTAGGGAAATCAATAAACATGTCCAAGAAGGTGCTTTAGTCAGGAAAACATTGAAAACAATAAGAAAACTATCACCCTGAATACACACGTGTAAGGCATAGTGGTGCCAGCATAATGCTGTGGGGTTTTTTCCAGCAGGTACAGGGAAGCGGGTAAGGGTTGATGGGGAAATGGAGGGAGTTAAATAAAGGACAACCCTGAAAGAAAACCTGTTAGCAGCTTCAACAGACTGCAGACTGGGACATTAATTTAAAGGAACTGAATATAATCACACAGAGAAATCTAGATTTTATTGACATTTGAAAAACCATGTATTAGTTTCCTTCCACTTCACAAGTGTGAACTACTTTGCTTGTATAAAATAAAATCCCAATAAAATACTTGAAGTTTGTGAATGTAATGTGGCAAAATATGGGTTGAAACAATTATCCCAGGAAGAAACGAAGACAACCGCATTTGAACTGACTGGAAAAAGACATTGATTAAGATACTAAAATGACCATAAAGAGACTTAAAGATGAAAAACTGAGACACAAAAGGACCATAAAGAAATACCAAATGGCCATAAAGACTCAATAAATGCAAAGAGCTGTTAAGTGATTAAAATGGCCAAATTACCCGTACAACGTGTCCAAATGCTAGGCATAAACAATATTGAGATGCAAAAGTATAGTTGCATTATGTGTTATAAGTATGAAACTAAATGTCCAGTTAGTAAACCGTAGAGTATATAGTGTAAAATGTGTAGGACCCTAAACAGAATTTTATCGTGGGATTTTCCAAAAACCTCTGCTCACCACAGCTCCACTAATGTCTCCTTTAAATTCTCCTCATTTGTGCATTGTACATCCAACAATGTGAATGCTAAAGTTTACAACGGGAAAGAAAAAGAAAATCTGCTTAGAAAGCAAAATAAAGCAGTTATATACTGCACAATAGAATACCCATCGCTTAAAACTCATGAGACAGTTCAAATGGTGTGTAGACTGGTGGAACTAAGAATTACACTTATTTAAAAACATTTAAAAAGCTAAAATGATTGTTTTTTCCCTTTTAGTTAATTTTGCTGTTGCTTCTAGAGCTTAGAAATTAAAACCAGCTAAGTTTAAAAAGAGATGTATCATTTCTATTTCCACTTAATATTCTTTGTCTATCACTTAAATATCAGTGAATATATTAGTTTTGTGGCTGTAAGGTGACAAAATGTAACCGAGTTAAAGGGATATAAATACTTTTCCAAGGAACTTTGGACGATACTAGTGATGAGCAAATAAAAAAAACCCACCAAAACAAGACTTTTTATTTTGATTAAACAAAAGTCACTGTATTTACGTGCTCGTTTGGTTGTTTACCTGTAATTTCTCAATGTTAATAAAATGCTTTTTAAGCAATTACAATGACGTTATTAAGGAGACACTGCTGTGGGCTGAGTCCGCTCCACGCAGCAGCTGTCTCCGGGCCGAGCGGTGGATGTGATCCGGCCCGGGTCTTCCAGACGCCCGGTCCTCTCCACTGAACTCCAACCCCCGCGCTCTCTATCAGCATCTCATTCCTGTCTCAATATGTCTCAAGATGGCGGCCAATGCAGGATCGATGTTTCAATATTGGAAGCGCTTTGACTTACAACAACTACAGGTCAGTTCAACCTCCGTTTTAATCGTTTAGCCCCCGTCTTCCTCGGCCGCTTCTTCGCACTCCGGGGCCTGCGTTTTGTGTTTTTATTTCGGCGGCAGCCCCGTAGCTTGTTTCGGAAGAGAATCACGGACCTCTTCCTCACATTGATGAAAGTGGCTCTCTCGCTGATCAGAAATTGATCCTCTTTGTTCAATTCAACATCGATCGGACACTGCAACGGGGCAAGCCGGGGCGACGCCGCGGGGGGATGCGTCCGAAATGAAAGCTAAACGGCGGGGCTTTGGCGGTGGGGGGAGAGAAGAAGAAGCTCTCGGCTGGCTATCTTTATTGCGTGTTGTTCAACTTTTACCGGAGCGAGTAGTAGCCGTAGTTAGCCGCGACGCTTTAGCCGCTGTGAGGTTGGATGATTTGGGGGAAGAAAAAATAAATAAGTGCGACTCATTATACGGCGGCGCTGTGGTGACACCGACCATTGAGACGCACAGGAGCTTTTTATGCTGTTTGACGGAGACATTTGTAGCAAGTTTAGGACCCATTTAGCAACATTATCGGCTAACGGATTCGGAACAGTTTATCTGGAATTGGTTTCGGTGTTTATGCTTGATGAGCTCGGTCGTTCTCCCCCCCCCCCCCCCCTCTCTCTCTCTTCTGTCGGCATTCACACTAAACTGAGTTGTTTTTTCTTTTTCTTTTTTTGAAACAGACATTGCCACGTCTGTGGAAGTGGACGGGACAGTTGAGAAACGCGAATGTTGGAAATGTGTCAGATCGTGACCTTGTGAAAATGACAAACTCCTTAAAATGTGCCTCCCTCCTCCTCTTACTCCCCCCACGCGCTACACGCAGGGGATATGAAGGAAAAACACACAACATATTGGGCCTGAATATATTAGGCCATGTTTGACCTATCACAAGACGCGTGAGACAATGCCACTGTTGTGTGGTTTTTTTTCCCTTCTTCTTCCGTGGCATTTAACACGCGTTGCTGAATTTCAAATCATAATTTATGAATATTAGTTGCCCGCTCGCCGTCGTCATTAACATAAAGATTGCATTATGTAGACTGTAGCCCCAATTGTTCACACATTGTGTTTTTTTGTGTGTTTTTTTTTTTGTGTTTTTGAAGGTTGCTCTAGCTTTGGGTTTTTAAACTTTTATTTGGGTCATGATGCCCCGATGACTGGGTAGACAAAAGGACCGTGAGCACGTCTTCCCAGCGGGCTTTGTGTTGCACTTATGCCACATCATCAAGGCTTCACTTCTTCTATTTATTTGATCCTATTTGGTCCTCCTACTCGTTGCCCCCTTGTTCCTGCATTATGTAAATAAAAAAAACGGAGACAGCTTTCTCTTGTCTTTCCTCACTATCTTTTAGGCATTAGGCACAGTGGTGGTTCTTGCATGAAAGACTGCCTGGGCAAGCCCCCCTCCAAGAATTTGTTCCTGCCATAGTATAATTAATCTACACTTGACAAGTCTATGCATTTTCTTTTCCAAAATTGTCTCAATCTTAGAAGATCCACTTAGTAAAGGCTTTGTTGAACTCCAGCTTTATTTTGAAGGCTCTCTGTTTGCTGCACATCCAGTCCGTTTAGGTTTGGAAAGTTAGAATATTTTAGATTTTAACTAGAGTTGCTCAGAAGCAGTCAATGTAGCTATAATCCATGTTAGGGACGTATGCTTTGATGCATAAAATGGGCTAATCTTCTAATTCATTAATCGTTTTTGATGTAAAAGTATTGTCCAACCTGTCCAATATTATGTTGAAGATAACTTTTTGCACTGCCTTGCTTTTTTTTCTCTCTCCTCAAAATCCTTTACAAAAACTTGTATTTTTCAACTTTCAGCCAGTCTTAACAGTAGACATTTACACAATACTGGAATGTAAAACTAATTACTTTAGTGTGAAAAGACAAAAACAAATATACCAAATAATCTAGACAGTTACCCCTCAAAACCAAATAAAACTATTTTTTTCTTTTTCATTCAGATGCTTTGAAACTAAAAAACGATTTATTTTTTGGTCTGTAAACCCACGACCAAGTGGCAAGTCCTTGATCTATACATGGAGGCAATCAACCAATTCCTTTTATTTTCTCCTGGATTTTAAGGTACTGTCTCTGTCAGAGGACCCGCAGCACTTTATGTTCCTGTTTTATCAGTCCTAAAAATAAAAAAACGTAATCGGCCACTATTGGAATCGGCTAGTCAGACGACTAGGAAAAGGCTGATCGTTGCATCTCCACCATCTATCACCCACCCCCCTCCCAACATCCATGACTTCCTCTCCTCTCCTCTCCTCCCCCTCCCTTCCTTTTTCTCTCTCCCTTTTTTTCCCTCCTCTCTGGCCCTTCACCCTGCTTTCACCTATTTTGCTCTTTCTGAACCGCCGTGTGTGTGTGTCTGTGTGTGTGAGAGCTGGTCTGAGATCCGTTGTTGTTGTTTCTTCTTTCTTTTTTCTGTTTTTTCATAGATTGACAGCCAGCGCGGACAGTGGAGGCACTGCCAGCAGCTAGGACATGAAAAATGCATCGCATAAGTTTGCGATAAAGCCCTGGGTAATTATGGCAAAGGCCCCTATCACAAGCGATTAGTCAGGACAGTGAATCTGAGCGTGTGCAAAGAAGGGCTGGCGGTTGGCAGGCCTGTCTGCAGGATAGGAATCAGCCGGAGCTGGTGTGCTGTGTGTGTGCTGTGTGTGTGTGTGTGTGTGTGTGTGCAGAACCGCTCAGAACATTCACTTTCTATTATTGATGACATCTTATTTACTCTCCCTCCCACTGAGAAGCTCCTAGAGGAAAGCCTTCAGAGAGCAAACCTTTTCTTCTCATCTCTTTATTTCCCCCTGTTTTTTTTGTTTTGTTTTTGTGTGATTTTTCAGGGTAATATGTGGCTGGCATGATATGATCAGAACCTACGCACAGCCTTGTCAGCCCCTCATTCCATTCCTCCCTGTGATCGGATGGACGTGGCGAACCACACACTCGTAGCCTGTTTTCTTTTTCACCAATGTTTTCTTTCTTGTCTCCTTTTTTTGAAGATGAAGCTCCAACCCAGCCGAGATGTCAGTAGCTTTAAGCAATCGTAGCGTCTGTTCCTCGCTCCGAATGCTGATGTTCATTAAAATCTTATTTGATCAGTATGTCCCATTCCCCTCGTGTGGGAAACAAGCTAGGTGGTTGTTAGAGGACAGAGAGTGCTTTGAAACAGCAAAGTAAGCTGTTAAGTTGTCTCTGCATGAATTTTTTTTTCTTCCCCCCCCTACCACCACCACTACAAACACAAATGGGTGCAACTGTGATGCTTTTAGCAAGGTCTTGCACACTTGCAGAGTGGATCAGTGATTCAGAGATGATGGCAGGGTGACAGTGAATTACAGATGGAGGAGGTTTTAACGTCTGTAATCCCCCTCCGTCCATTACAGAGTTGAGTTTCTTCAGAGAGAGAGAGAGAGAGAGGGGGGGGGGGGGGGGTCATCACTCTTTTCTCCTCTTGTTTTCTTTTTACCCTTCCTTTTTCTTTCTTTTTTAAGACCCAGTCGAGCGGTTCGCTGGAACATCGCATGTCTGCTTGAGGAATGGCTCTTCGTTACAGAGGAGCGTTAATAAGATGGGGGGGTGAATAAACCCTATAGCTTGTATTTTCTGTGTAAGTTGAGAAAATTAAGAACAGACCACTCAGTTACGCACAAATCCCAGTTTAGGCCTAATAGCCCACGTCTCACCTCGTAATATTTCCTGGAAAAACACACCCCAGAGCCACTTTGAAAAATAGTCCTCTGCTTTAGCGTGAAGCTAAATAGCGACTTGAAGGGAAATTGATCTAGACGCTGTTCTGAATTCACCACCTCCTAATGGGTAAATTTAGGAAAAGGGTTTTGTAAACCGATCCCAGAGCTGTGGTCAGTGGCAACCTGAGTGGTATAAATCTCTCAACGACTGGCTCGCTGTTGTCTGCAGGAGTTTTAGTGTTAATTTATGAGCTGGTCGTCTGAACCCACTGGTGGGATATTTTTACCCCTCTTGTTGCTGCACAGAGGAAGAGAGGGGGGGGCATCACGTCATGGCTTTACTGTGGCCAACTTGCTGCTTTGCCCGGTGACAGAACCTGGCATCGGCACTGAAGTTTCACTGTGTGGTGCTGAGCGACTAAGCATGAGTCAGAGAAAAAAAAAAAAGAACAAGTGCATGTCAGGTCTCCAGTCTGTCCTTGGGTCTGCTCTGGTAGGGTCTTTGTCCTCCGTCTGTGAGCTTTTACTGTGAAGGCATTGGACACACACACACACACACACACACACACACACACACACACACACACACACACAGAGAAGTGGTTAACTATCACAAGATTAACAAAACAAACTTACTCCCTGTTTACCATATCGGCCAGTATATCTAGGTAGAGGTTGTGCTGTCAAACTTCTCACTTTTACGGACTTTATGCTCAGTTTACCCAACTTGCATGATATGATATACTTAAAAGAACCAATAAAAGACAGGACTTGCTTAACGGGACTCTATAAGTGATGCAGAAACAGATGGAGTCAATAGATTGGTTTTTTTTTTCTTTTTTTTTGCTTGTGACTAATATTTTACTGTAGATTGAATCATATTTAGATTAGACAACAGAGCAACTGTAACTTCATGTATGATGTTTGAATATTGTAAACATCTGTCCATAGATGTAAAACTCTGATAACGGATAACGTAATTAGAGTTGCAGCGATCACACGTTTCCTGGCCGATAACGATTTTCCTGTTGTCTTTGTGGTCTTGACCCGCCTATTCCAATATTAACTGAATCCAACATTTTTGTTTTTGGACTGTAGCATAGAAGTAAGAACGTGCTACCTGTTCTTTGATTGTAGAAAAGTAAGGCATTACAAGGTTGTTCCTATTTATGCACCAAGGCATATGTCCATAAACTGCATCTGATATTTGTCAAGAAAATCAGATCCAGATAAAAATAAAATAAAATAAAGCAACATGGCAAAGGGGGAATCAGTACAGAGAGGGAAAATTGTCTGGCTGAGTGACTCTAGTGTCTCTAGTAATTTACCATCGTTAAAAATTGCCAAAAATAAAATATCTAAAATGACAGCAAAGTAAAATTTCATTGTAGACTTTGAGGGCTTATAATTAAAATCCATTGCTTTATTAAACATTATGTTCAACACGAGTGATCAGAGAAGACATGTTGAGGCTAAAATGTTATTTCTTAGCACATTTTTTTCTTTAAATATCTTAATGTTTTCAAACCCAATAGTTTCACATAAACAGGGATATGAAGTAGAGATCTCCATGCAGCATTTCACCCTACAGTTTACTGTTGCTTTAATGACTGGTGGTGTAGTAGTAATAGTAATAAACAAACAACTGTTTCTTTTACAAAATAAATGCATGTCTCTAAAGAAATCTCACCAGTAAATGTTTCACTGATTTCACAGCCAGTGTAAAATGATATGTTGGCAGCTGCTTTATCAGTAAAATCAATAACGTCTGTTATAACTCTTTATAGACTTCTGTCTGTTTGTATCTTAGTTGCTGGGATCATAAGTACTAACAAGCAAGGGGGAGATAAGCTACAAATCTGCTCTCTGGCTCTTATTTTTTCACTAAACTGTGGCTATAATCAAAGTAAATTCCTGACCCGTACATATTTTCCTCCATAACTCTAAATACTAAACTCTCTCTGATGAACCTCTCCTCCACCAACCAGCGACAAGAGTAGAAGGGGAAGTTTCCAAGTGGCGGGCATCATTTTCCAGACCCACCTGGAGTCTCTCTCACCTGCAGCGTCATAGAGTTTCACCGTGCCTCATGACAGAAGCATCCATTATTGTGCTGCTCTGTATTGAGTCGAAGCAAGTTCCTCTTTTGATTTGAAATCTACTCTCATCTAAGAAGTTAACCAGAATTTAATATTTTCACGTGAAAGTGTGGCAGAGCAGGAGTAGACAGAGCAGTGGGCATGCACCAGCAAGTTGATGACTTCCCTTTCTAGTTTTTCTGGGTGGTTTGGTTAATAATTATTAGTTTATCAGGTAACTGCGCTTCCGCAGGTCAGATATATATAGTGTAGTGTGTGGGTATAGTAACGGTTCACTAATATTTTTACAGATGTTTCTTGTTTTGGATATTAACAGAACACGGTTAAAACCGATGCCTGTGTCTAAAAGGTAGATGGATCACAAGTTCTCAGGATTATAGATTGAGATATACATGCTGTGTTGTTTAAATCATTTGGTCTTTCTAACTATCAAAAAGTCATTCCTCATCTTTCAGTAGAGTATGTCCTGATTTGCAGTGATTTCTCTCATATGTGATCTGCTGACATGTGTAAACTAATCCTTCAATAATCATATGTAAAATAAAAAAAGGACAAAAAAAGGGAAATGGTGTTGCAGGTTCCTTGATGCAGTATTGTGGATTCCCCAAAGAAAGCAAGCAATTACATTATCTCCATAGATGGATCAAAGAACCCCCAGCTTCTCAAAATGTTTTAGCTTTGAATTATCTTGTATTTTGAGTGTTACAAAAATCTACTGTCAATTTATTTTCAAGATTCATTTTGTGCATTGTGAAGAGCACACTCGAAATTTTGGACAAATAAGTCACGAGTTAATGAAAATGTGGAGAAGTCAGGCAAATCCTACCTTCAAGAACCTGGATGTTTCTAAAGGCTCAGATTTCTTATGACTCAACCAGCTGATGCTGATTATAATTGTCACCATTTGAAGTGTTGAGCAAGATGTTGACGGGGGGAATTCAAGCAGAGGCAGTCGTGCAGAACAAGAAGTAGTCTGACTTCATGAGGGTATATCTAATATTTACACCCAAGGTAGCTGTTCAGGTGATTAAAAAACACTCTTTTTGGGAAGGTTTGGCTAGCATATTTATAGTTTTGTATTACTTTGCCATTTTGGTCCCTAAAAAATGTTCTTTGTGTTTAAGTACAGTGAAAATTGGTTCTCTATCAAATACTCTGTGGCCTTCAGTATGTTCTGAAGCCAACCTATTGGTGAGCCTCCTCTCCTACCTAATTTTAGTGTTGTTTATCTCACAGTTATCAAGGCGTCTGGGCTAAAAAGGGTCTGAGTGGCCTTATGTGGAGAGCTTATCCCATGTCAACCCATGACTCCAGTATCGGTGTACTGTTAGACCATTGACCATAGGTATTGAATTCCAATAGGCCTATTGGCGTGTCCTAATGGTCCAAGTATTGAATTATGATATTGGCAAGCGCTGATGGCCTCAGGATTGAATTATGATATTGGTGTGCAGCAAGCCTAATGGTTCCTAGTATTGAATTATGATATTGGTGCACTTTGATGGTGTAGGGATTGAATTATGATATGGCTTGCTATCTGCTAATAGCTCACTCTGTGTAATTTTCAATGTCAATCACGTCTTTAGTTGCTGGATCCATAGTCCGCCCTGAGGCTCGATCCGTCAGTCTCATGAGATGAGAAACGGCCCTTCACCTCTTCTGAATTGTTCTCAGTATTTTCAGCAGTTATATCTGCAATTTATTTATTTTTTTCTGTGGATTTTGGGACTCTTGCTCTCCACCTTTTTGTCGTACGGAGCCCATTGTCCTCATTTCAGTAGTTTACACCAGAGATGTGACGGTTCCTCTGGCCTCTCACATAGTAAATGGGCGGCTTGCTTCTGTGTCAGCCCTCTAAAAATAACGCACACTGCTGGCTAGGCTCAGCAGAAAACTACCACCGATTATGATGATTCAACTACCCTGTATTCACAGGTGCATATTTGTGTCAGATGGGGCGGGGAGGCGGGTTTTGCTATACGGATTTTGTCCTCTGCGTTGGGTATGGTCTTGGCTGATTTATTTATTTATTTTTTTGCTTTGCAGCTATGTTGGGCAAAACTTTGCTGAAGTGAGGGGAAAAATTTGAGCAACTTACCTCAAACTGCTTGTGTGTGTATTTACTGCAGTTATTTAAAGGAGCCTGCTGTTTTTCAAAGTGGGCATGGTATTGGTAGTAAATGCCATTACGCTGCTGTTGTCCTTGCACAGGAATAGGCTGATGCCCAAGCTGAAACTGATTCCTTACATTGTCCACGGAAACGTGGGGAATTCAGTACAAACGATGCCCGATAGCTGTTAAATTCATAGAGCGCCGCGAGACGCCACCTAACCCCCCCCCCCCCCCCTAACCTTTGGGCTACGCAGCTGTCAGACTGGAGCCACGGTTCAGAGGTGGCATGACCCTTATGGCCTCGGCATGACCTGGGCTGTCTGACAGGCCTAACCTTTAGCAGGAACAGATGATGACTTCACCATCTGGCCTGCATTTAGCAGGTCTAGCCTCCTTGAACTTGAACTTGTTTGAGCCATTATTGTGAGGGAACAAATCATCAGAAGAGTTTTAGGCTGAATACCAATTCCTAAGCATATTCTTCCCCTTACCACACCCTGTATCCCTTGACACTTGTACCAGGAAGTGAATAAAATATCTCGCTGAAGAAGTGGATACGCCATCTGTTTGCACTGATTACTGCTGCTTGAGCATTTTTTATATGCGTCATAAGCAATTATTATCTGTTATAACGGATATAAGCATCCAATGATTATTTTTTAATGCTTGGTGATAACCAAAAGTCCAATGCCAAATGCATCCTATTGAAAAATCAATCTAATCTTATTTTAAGTAATGTAAGAGTCAGAAAAAAAAAAGCACATTTTGTTGGTAGATGGTTCCAAAAGAAAGACTACATTTATCCTCTGACATACACCGAGCATCAGTCTGATTGCACGTGTTTGTGAGGGTTACAACAGCTTCCCATTTCCTAAAGACAAGAAAAATGACACATTTGCATGTTTGGAAATCTATCCTGGTGTGAAAAACACTGACAGTCATGGTGAAAAAAAACGAAAAATGAATGAGATGTCAATCTATGTCTCATTCAACAAGAAATGATATCTGAAACCATGGGAATAACAAACTGGCCCATGCCTACTTGATAGGCATCAAACTACATTAACACGGTGATAAATATTTAAAATAGAAAATATTAATGCAGATCAGTCATTTAGAGTAGTGGTAATTATTGCTATAGATGGAGATATTTCACGATTAACATATTAAAATATTTT
This sequence comes from Valencia hispanica, assembly GCA_963556495.2. Classification (NCBI taxonomy): domain Eukaryota; kingdom Metazoa; phylum Chordata; class Actinopteri; order Cyprinodontiformes; family Valenciidae; genus Valencia; species Valencia hispanica. The sequence continues at coordinate 25,776,384 of OY747700.1, read as the reverse complement.
TACATATGTAAATGGGTTTGTAATTGCAGCTGTTATATCTTTATTTCCTTGATTATAATGGCTAGCAAGCCACTCCCCTCCACAACTACACCACAACTATTGAGACACGCTGTCCCTTTAAAAACATACAGGGTGTAAGCCATGAGGGCCAAGAGGTGAAATGAGCCGCTTCTCAAGTTTAAAAACTTTATTTTTCTTAACCAAAATGACCAAATGTTATGTAAGAAGCTTAAATTTAGGCGTTTGTTTCGGTGCAGAATCTGTGTGCTTCATCTGGAGTTGGTTAATGCCCATTATCTGTGAGTTAAGTCCTTGAATTGGATTTTCATTGCTAAGCTGCGTAGCCGTCCATCTCATTTCCAAAAGTGAGAGTTGCCCTCTCGAGGATGAGGAAGGAGGGGGAGGGAACCGTGTGTTTAGTAGACACGGACTCATCCGCTGACTGCTGTCTGACCCGGAGTTCAGCGGTACGGTTATTAATAGGCCCGGAGGCCTCGACTTTCCAGGAGGCCCTCTGATCAGCTCCAGATGTGGAATGAGAGAGGACAAATCTGTGGGCCTATCCATGTTTCACATGAAGCAGAACGTGGGGAGATCTTCAGCGAGACTGATAAAGAGGGAGGGAGGGAGGAACGCAAGACCTTTCCACAGCAGGAGTGTGTTTTTTTGTTTGGTGTTTTTTTTTTTTGCGAGGCTTTGTTTTCATGTGTGTGTGTGTGTGTGTTTTCTCTGCCCTCAGACCAAAAAGACCATTAAAGACGTATGGCATCACCATGGCGACCATAATAACTACCTATAAAACAGCGTGTAAACTGTGAAATAAGACAAACAGACCAGAACAGCCTTGGCTGGCTGGCTGGCTGAATGGCTGCCTTCCGCCATAAAACTATTTGAGAGGCAGACTGAAGGAATGCCTCGGAGGCTGCTGTGGCTGTCACGACACATGAAAGGATTAGGCTCTGTGTTTTATCTCCTCTTTATCTGATGGTAATGGATAAGCCGAGTGTAGCCTATCACCCGACGCTCGGGCTGGGGGTTTGATGTTTTAGTAGGGTGACGGTTTGTTGAGTTGACCGCTTTGGTCTATTGATTGCTGTTTGATGGTTTTGATATGTAGGCTGCGTGGAACAGGTCAAGTCTTTTATGCAGTGAAGGCTCCAAATAGCTTTTAGCTGTCCTTCACTCCCCCCATTACTCCAGTGGTTCGTTTGATGTTTGGATCAATCAATAGAAAGAGCCTGAGCTCTTACACATGCTTCTTCCTACTTCCCACTGAGCTCGATTCTTCCTCCTCCATTGTGCAGCCCTTCTATCACATTTTCTCAACACAGAATAAATGATATAATTACAACTCATTACCTAGCCTTACGCAGGCTAATTATTCTGTCATTATGGCAAGGATTAGCTATGCTCATTCTCTCCTTCTCACTGTTTTCCTCTCAAAAGTCATGCAAGCGGTGCAGAAAAGTCTTGCTCATAAAGGCTGAGTAAGACGAAGCCCCCTGGACATGTTCTGTTGACGCTGATCGTATAGACCGCGGGTGTCAAACTCTGTCAGACGACGAGGCCACGCTACGAAGTAGTGACAGCACAGACCAGACGCATTAAAGAGTCCAGGCACAGAGAGATGCCTAACCTAATGGGGCAGTTTTGATGCATGCCTTTTAATTTATGCAGAGAAATCAACATGCTGCTTTTATAGGCCACGGCACAGCTCATGCTGATGTGTCATCAGGCGTCTAGAAAATTACTGGATGCAACAGATAGACGAGACTAAATTTAAAAGTGGAAAAAAGACATCATCTGATGTATCAGAGGCACATGAGTGATGGACACCCCACACCTTTTTTTTTGTCTTTTTCACCATGCTGTATCTGTGCCAGCAGCGTGAGGCTGCAGGTCGTCCTTATATAAAAGTCTAAGTGAATTACAACAAATGAAATGGGCTAACGAACTGAGAGCAGAACAACACTGAACACTGCTGTTGTTGAGGGTCGGAGGCTTTCTGAATCAGAAGTCGATTGCAGATGAGTGGAGGAAGGTGTGGATGTCTGTGATTCTCATTGTCCATTGATGCCATCTATGATGTACGTCTCATGTAGACAGATGCAGCTTGATGGTACTTAAAGCTACATTGTGTAAGAACTTCTCCCATCTAGCGGGGAAACAACCACCTGAATATTACGTTCTAGCCCCACCTCCTACCCCCCCATTCCGAGCGCCTTTTAACTCCTACGGTGGCCGTTTCATGCCAAGGTTAACATGGCTTCCAGTTCTACGACTTCGTCCAGTGTTCCTTCCAGTGATAAGGTTACTTTAGAAAACTACATTGCATTTAGTTATATAGTAGCCAAAGCACGAAAGGCTGAGCTAGAATTTTTCAGGAATGTCCCTCGTTGGCAAATGTATTTCAAAGATGGAGGCTCAACATGGATTCAGCCATTCGAGCGACTCGCGCGTATGTATTCTGAACAGCAGATTTTACACTTACGAGAATACTTTCATTAGTAGGTGGAAGTAATTACACATGAATGAGCACATTTTTGAGAAAACAAAGGGTTTTTTGCTAAGAATTAACTCAGAAAAATACACAATGTAGTAGGGCTGGGCGATATGGCCTGAAAATAAAATCTCCGATTTTTTTCACACCAAATCCGATTTCCAATTTTAATCTATTTTTTTCTTTCTCGCTTTACTTTCTTAAACAGAAATAACAAATGACAGAATCTATTTTTTAAACTCTTATTTTAATATCTCCTTTGGGAGTCTACCTCAATTCAAAGTTGAGTGAAAAATCTCGATTTTCCCAAAAATAAATCTTCTTAAATGGCAAATTCGAATTAATTGATCAAATCGATTTATCGCCGAGCCCTACAATGTAGCTTTAAGGTGTGAAAATCCTGTCATTAAATACATTCAAACTAAGAACTCCCTGTAACACATCAACCAGCAGCTTTTTTTCCCCCTTAAATAAACATATTTGTAGTGTACTAAAAAGTCTGATGTTTTGGATGGTGAATATATGGGGATAATCTTGGGATTGCTTTTTCTGTTTCTTCTATGAAAGAATCTCCCTGTGCATTTTTAGGTGTTTTACGCATGAAATTTTTTTTTAAAAAATGATAATCAGGATTGACCAGGAAGATCATATTTCTGTGCATCTCTAGCTGGGTCAGTTTTGAGAGCTACTAGAAAAAGGGCCAAAGTGATTAATGTTTTCTCTAGCTTTTTTCGGAGCATGAAGTTATTCAGCGCTGCCCCTCCTCCACCTGTTGCTGCACACTGCTGGTCAGCTGGTGGAATGGAGGCGACAACCATTTACTCCACTTACAAGAAAGACAATTTGGCTAGTTGGAAACTAACGGAACACTGATCTTAAAGTGTAACTGAACCCCCTGAAAAATCATAACCCCGCCCCCAGAGAACATAAAAAAATTCTACAAAGTGGGCGGTGCCAGGAAGAACAGAGGGGCGTGGCCAAGTGTTGAGGAAAAGCGGAGGGGGGAACATGGGGGTGTGTTCAGGAGGACAGTGACAACTCGCTTAATGTGACACTGAAACATGGACAGTGACCAAAGCGACGTTGGCAGTTTTGCGACTGATCGTTCTGATCAACATTCATCTGTTTTGAACGTTAGCCTATGTTAGCATTACCACTCAGAGACTGGACTCCTCCTGTCTTCCTCTGCCTCAGCAGCACCGAGCTCGGGCGGCGCTGGCTCGGCGCCCTGAACCAGCGGATCTCCTCCGTCGTCACCAGAGATAGAGGAGTAGAGGGAGGCTTTATGGAGCCCAGCGGCCGCGAGCCGGATCAATTAGAGCCGCTGGCTCGGGGCGCTGAGTCAGCGCTGCCCGAGGCTGGCGCTGCAGCTGAGGCGGTATGTCTGATAGTTTTATACCCAAACCCACGGGGCGTGTCTGTGAGACCATGGCTGCTGTGACACAGTCAATGCCTGTGACGTAGAGATGTACCGCTCTCCACCAATCACAAAATTCAAATGCAGTAGCCACAGTTCAACCCTAAGAGGGCAGCACTAAGACGTTTTTAGACCAAAAGGTGTAGAATTAAACAAGTTTACTCCAAAATGTAATAGAATCCCCAGAAACTGAAAGACTGCATTGGTAAAGACCCATTTATACAGTTTAGAAGCAAAAAAAAAGTTGTTTTGGGGTTTAGTTACTTTTTAATGAGGCGTTTGTGTTCTGAAACCGGAGTCAAGCAACAACAGCCGACTGCAGGCTTGCTACCTGAGCAGGTAGCCTGAATAGTTTTATAGAAAGAATATAATATACAAACCTTTGTAATCTTTTATTATATATGTAAGTACAGAAAAAATGTTGACATCAAAAGAATGATTCCCCCCCCCCCCCCCCCTTTCTCTTGGGAATCCATCAATCAAACGTCCAGAATTCATAATTGTCCTATAATCAGATCTGATTGGTTATTAGCAGCTCAAATACCTGTAAAATTAATTTTTGATTTTTTTGTTGTTTCCCTGTTCATTAAATACATCAAACAAATAAAATGTGGGTTTTGATGTAGAAATGTATCATACAACATTTTCTTGGCCTTTTTTAATGAGAAACATCAGATAAAGGTTAGGAGCATACATATTTACTGTTGCTTTCTAAACTTCTACCGCTTATTAATTAATCTGTTGCAGTTATTTTCTTTTATCTGATGTAGTGCATTAAAATAAAACTGGAATCAGGAGGTCAGAACTATGCCTGTATTGGCTAGCGTGATCAGTGAATCTCTAGTTTCCACTGTTTGCGTTTCACATTATATAAACTATTAACATCACTATAAAAGTTCACTGTCTCTGGTTTCAGGCTTGTGTATGTGCTATATAAGGCCAAGAGGGCTCCCCCCTCCCCTCCTCCTCCTTTGGACTTGATTAATCCCTATCACCCCCCCACTCCATGATCATGTTTCCATTTTTTTGTCTGTATCTGTTCACTCATCCCCTCCCCAATCTCACCTCACTGGCACAGAATGGCTTCCTGGCAGAATGGAGGTATTAATTCGGGGATGAGAGGTGTGATACTCTCTCTCGCTCTCCCCCTGTGTCTCTCTGGTTCTCCCTTTCTCTCCATCGGTGTCGCGTTTGTAATGCCTGGCCTTTATCGTAGCTGAAACAGCTCACTACCCTCTGATCCTATCTCGGATCTCAATATCCTAGCCGTTCCACCCTGTAAACGCAGGGATGAAAAATCTTGCCCTTTCACCAATGCATTACACCCTAGCATATCGCCATACCCCTCTCCTCCCATTGCGCTCTCCATACCACTCACCCTTTGTGACACGGGCCTCCAGCGAAATCCGAACTCTGCAAAATGAGACCAAGTGAGCTGCACTTCCTTTACGCCAGAAACCATCTTAGTCTCATTATATTTGTATTTAGGCTCAGTGCAGGCCCTTGAATCCCCCTTGTCAGACAATAGGTCAGGCAAAAATAATGACTAGCTCTCAGTAAGCTTCAGGAGAGTTAAGGCTTTGGATGTAGGGGAGATAAAACAACAACCGGTCTCTCAGCAGAGAAACATGGATCGATACAAACGAAGCAGCAGTGTAAAAAGGCTGTTTTTGATCCGGGCTTGCGTCAGCATCGCTGAGGTGAGTCTTGACAGCTCCGGCGCTGTTGGTAGATATGGGTCTGTGTTCAAAAAAAAAAAGGAGCAAAACGCTCAGAGAGCCCAAGCGTATTGTTAGGCTGTAGAGGGTGTGAGGCTGACCCCATCCCCCCCCCCGCCCATCCCGAACCGCTCTGCATACAAACACACGGGCTGAAATGGTTCATACCTCAGTTGTTACACTGAAACTGTCGCGCTAGCTTGAGAACTTTGTGGCTTTCGCTCCAAAGTAGGGTAGAGGAAAAGCAAAAAATGGAGGATATGACTTGCGTCTCAAAACCCGGTGTGGTTTTTTTTTTGTGAAAAAAAAACTGCATCTGCTGGCATATTTAGAGTTCTCTAACCTGCTACGTCAAAGGTAGGCAAGAGAGCAGGATGGCGGTCTCTTATCTTTGCTGCTGTTGTATTTTGGGGGGGGGGTGCCTGTGATCTGTGATCATGTACCGTGTCGTTGTAGCGAGCACGGCTGTCGCTCCTGACTGAGCCGCCACCCCACACAGTAGGTTTTGGCATACAGAGCAGTCAGCCGCCTAGGAGCTGGAAGAGTGGGGGTGGGGTTGAAAGGTAGGCTTCGGAGATCTTTAGATAAGACATCTTTCCAGACGCCTTTACTGTTTACTATCATAACCACATAACGCCCTCAGACATGTTGGAGATGAAAGGAAAGATTAGTGTCTGCTCTTGCAGGATAGAAAGAAAGAAAAAGGAAAAAACTTCATGTCTTAAACATCTGTGTCATGATGCCAAGTACAAAGGCTGTAAAAAGGCTCCTCACTTTGTAATAAAAACTTGACGTCTTTATTTTCATATATTGGTTTCCTCTGTAGTGGGGCTTCTATGGTAACCACTCCTAAAGTGCGTGTATTTTTTGATGTTGGAGTTAAATTTAGAGGTCTTGGATGTCGATGTAAAACGTGTAGTGAACGTGGAGATGATGGCCTACATGATGTTTGGATCAAAGGTACAGATCCACAGGTTGGGGGTTTTTGTTGACAGTTTCTGATTCTCTCGTTTTTGTAAAACTTTTACCTGCTGATGGAGATTTTGGTTGATTCTGGCTTCTCTTCAAGAACTATGATATAAGAAGCATTTGACACACAGCATTCTTATTTTTTTCTAGCCTTCTGCAATGATTGCGCATTAATTATTTATACAGTACTGGGAGTGGAGATGTCACACTGTGTGTGAGAGCAGTTACTGTAAAATGTTTTTTCAAATTATGATTTTAAAACAAATGCAGAATGAGTTGGTGTTGAGACTGTAACCTCTTTTGTATCCTATACTGCCAATTAGCATGGTTAGCATGAGAAATAAGGGCAGTCTTTGTGGGTATTTTAGATAATGTATATATATTTTTTACATTTTTAAATGATTTATTTGGGCTTTTTGATGTGAGGTTCTGTGAAGTTGTCATCGGTAATGCTCCCTTAGCTGTAGCAGAAATGGTTCTTATCATTGTAAGGATCAGCTGATTGTGGGTCTATCAGGTGAATTTCTAAATGACCAACCTGCTGCTTTGATGCAGCTGGCAGATGGACTGTAACTTCACACAGGAATCTGGATATTGTTCAGCTGAACAACACGGCACCAAACTTCACAATGGTTTTAATACCTGCTAACATACTGCTGTCTGTATAGTTTCAAAAGATTAATGTACTTTTCTTAAACTCAGTGATGTCTACTACAGGTGAGGGATGGATTACTGATAGCAACTTCACAGAACCTCACTTGAAAAAATCTGAACTAACCCTTTAAGATCTCTAAAAGGCTGCCAACGTTTCCAAATCCAGGATGTTCCCTGACAGACGCTGGGTGAAAGCTGTAAAGAAAAAGTAGTGCAACTGTGGTGTGGTCTGGTCTGCCTTCCTGTTACTTGCTGAAAGTATGGCTCTCCCTCAGGCTGAACAAAACGTTGCCATGGTTCAGCGTGTAATACAAAATCCAGTTTTCTTTGAAATAGCTTCTTAAACCTTTGCACTTCCTGACTTTATGTTGAACATGTTTATAGGTGGTGAAATGTCTTCAATCAGTCACAGCATCCACACCAAAGAGTGGTGTTAAGAGCCGCAGGATATCAGGAAATCGTGTGATTATGTTGGTGAATGTTAATGTCTTAACATTTTGAATTTATGTAGGTCACATATACTGAGTAGCATTGTATTTATATGTTGCCGAGTGTTTATTGCAATCAAAGCAGCTCTTTACAAGGTTAATAATGCCCACAATGATATTGAAAACCATGAATTTATGATTCAATGTGGAGCCCCAGTTTTGTCTCCGCGACCTGGTAGCACTTAGCAAGGTAATGGAAAACGTCGGGTGACGATCGAGCTGACAATCGTCCAGTTTCCGTCACCAGCCGATTTGCCGGAACATGTCCAATCGAAGGAGTGAAGGCAGACTCCTTATAATTTACTACAATAGAGATAGCAAAATGTCTCTTGTATTCACATTATTAGTTATTCTCCAGAGCGTCGGCACTCTGGAGCCGAGTGTGATAGTCTCCTTAGCTGAAGCTCCTGATCGCCATGGCGGTTCAGGGAGCAGCTGCAGATCGACTTCATACTGTGTACATAACAATAACTTTGTTGTCATTCCAGCGGCTTATCGGGCTCGTCATCGTCGGTGGATGAGGGCATGAGGAATTCCACAAAGTTTTGATACCAATTAAAGTGCGTCTGTCTCCTGTTATCTCATTTAGGCTGAAGTCAATATGATTGGCATAATCAGACATGCCTGATTGGGGCCTCCCATTTAATTAATCAGTCGCACTGTATCGTCACCTGTGGCTCATTAGAGTAATTAGACAGAATTAGTCGGATAGACGGCCTCTCTCTGCCTGCAGATGAGTGGAAGGAATTTGATTAGGAGGGCTGAGCACACAGACATACACCTAAGTAGTGATAGCTGTTGGGATTTGTTTACCCACGACTGTTATCAGCGATGAGTATTTTTCTCACAGTGGTAGATGAGGAGATAACTCGTTTCCAAAATGGCCCGGCCTCCCTGCCTAGCTGCAAACGGCGCTCCTCCTGCCAGATTTCGCCGGGCGAACATGTTTGCCGACTTCCTCCTCTGAAGCACAGCTCAAAAAAGAACATGGAGGAACTGGCCTCGCAAAGTTGCTGCGGAGGGCCTGTCTGCGCACTCATGTGAGAGGACACGCGTGTGGAGCAGCGTGCAAGAGGCTTCTTGGCCAAGTCGGTGTTGAAGTCTCTCGAGGGAGTGTTGGCAATCTGTTCCAATCGTCTTTACAGCTGACCAGACGACCAAATGAAGCAGGACAGGGACTGCTGCTGTGGGCCAGTCCGGCCAAGCCAAGCAGGGCTGTTGCAGCAATCACGCAGACATTACAGCCCACTTAATGCTCTCCTGCGCACACACATATTCCATCCTCTGCTAAACTAGACGGTGAAGAACTCACCGAGCTTTGCTACATTTAAAAATGGTGCTGGAGCTTTTTTGTAATAAAAGTCCCAGTAAAGTTTTATTGTTTTTTTTTCAGGTTTAAAAAGGCTTTTTCAAATTTGTGTCAAGAAGAACCAGAGGACATTGAGCACACAGAATCCCCAAAGATTGGCGGAAATATACCTGAGCCAGCATGATTCTCTCGATATAACCTTGACTGAAAAATACATCATTTTATGGTAATAAAACAAAGCTTTAAAGCAAATATAAATATAGTCAAAAAAGTTGTGCAGATGGTATTTTTTTCCCCGCTCTCTAGAGGGTAATACTTTTAGTCTTAGAACATGGTTATAGCTGGTTAATGAGCCGAGCTGTCTCTTCAGGTAGCTTCCACTCAGTCGAGCATGATGGTTATAGCTCACCAAATGTACCTTTTTATTAATTAGCAATACCGTTTCATAAGAATGCTGGGTTGGCTTGCAAAATTCCAGGAAATGTTGAAGTTCGAAAAGGAAAACTCATAGAAAATAACAGAAATTTATTTGGATGATGTGGAATAAACCAGCAGTATTGAAGCCACGCCCCATTAACATCCAGTGTGGAGTCCTCAATCACATCCTTGAGATAAGTGCACTTTAGTTTCCACAGAGAGGATTTTCCAAACGGGACAAAAAATATTTTTCTGCCAGCTGACTGGCAGTGGGCAGCAAAAGGTTTAGAGAGGTGGTGCTGTGTTTGTTTGTCCTCCACACAGCCAGAGAAAGCTTTGTGCTCTCAGTGAAGTACTTTGGCATCTTATTAAAAGGATTTAAAGCTATAGGAACAATTTGAAGGAATCTTTTGACATTTTTGAAATTAGCTTCTTTTTCAAAATCTTTTTGCCTTTTTGGACTCAGGATGTTTTGGTATTTTGTTAAGAGCTTGCAATAGCTCTTTAGTTATTATTAAAGTGCGACCATGAGGTATGCTAGGCTTACTTTTGCTGAAAACTGTATTTCTCTAGTATAGAATGTGCTTCAAAAAATGTTTTTTTCAGTTTGACTGCTTGGCATGAAAAGCTTGCTAATAATTCATATCAAATCTGTTAAAAAGAAAATCTTAGTGGCATTACAGATGACTGAAGTATGTTGTTTGACATTACCAGTGCTCTGTGGTAAAAGTTAAAAGTACTACTTTGTGTACTATATTTGTATAAAGAGGGAACATAGAATAAGAAAACGACTCCTTTAACTTGCCTCGTATGACTGAAACTTGACCTATTTAAAGATCCATGTGTCTGGGGTTGCTCCCCTTCTTGGAAACTGATTTACAGTATTCTGAAAACCAAGTGTGTCCTCTTTAGAGGCTGCTACAAATTCATTTTGGCCTGTCTGTGTTCACTGTTTATAAAAATCAAAGGTCTTCATCTTTCTGTTCAGCCATCTGTTAATTAAGCTATCTGCTATATTTAGCCTCAGCAGTAATATCAGCTCCAAAGTGGGTGCTAGGAAGGATCAGTCAGCTGGAACGGTTGTAAGTAAGAGGTCAGAAATAACACACATATCCTAAGAACCTAACTCCTTACAATATCAGAATTTGTTGGAAGAAAAATATAACCTTTCAGAAAAAATCAAGTGTGTTTATAAGCTGACTGTATCGTGTTTCTATATCAATGTTTGTTTTTAAGGAATTGTAGAAAGATTGAGGTTCGTCTATAGTTTCGCTTTATTACACGAACACCGTAAGAATAAAGAAAATTGGACTGTGACGTGGTTCTCATAAAACCTCGCTTTGTTTGGGTACACATGGAGACACTAAAAAGCTAATTCCTGAAAGTGTGTGTCTGTTTTTCCTTATTACAAGCATTGTTTGCATCATGGCGGACAGGAACTCTAGGCTGATGTTCGCTGCTGTCTTTTTCCAATGCATGTAATAAAGAAACGGCATTCAGCCGAGAAAACACCAAAGCCTGCTTGCTCACTAGTTTGCATTCGCTACCTAACATTGTTTTGATTTAGATTTTTATATGTGGTTTAATGTGTGAGAATAATGTCTGGCAACAGGGATTGTGTGTACTCTGATGTTGCGCTTCATTGGTAAAACAAGTGTAAAGTCTACTCGGGTCTGCTGATGTGGACATATAGTTTGCTTCATAGTCAAATCCTGATTGGGTCTGAGGTTCCCTTTTTGTTTTAACTAAGACCATGGATATAATTAACCACTTAGCACTATCTTAATCCCTTTTTATATGTGAGACGTGATGTGTTTATCTTAGCAGTGTGAATTCCTTTGGAAATGTGGATTTGATAACATACTGGGATATGCGCTGGGCATCGAGGCGGGATTAAATTGAATTGAGGGCGTTGGGGATTGGCACATGACCTCCTGAAGCAGAGCTCTACCTTTGGGCCGTGATTATTTTTAGCTGCATCGATCAGGCTTTTCTTGGCCAATACACATTTCCCTATTTGAGGTTTAACAAGTCAAATTCTCATATCAGCTGTTTATTTTTATTCTGAGGACTACAATACATAAAATAGACATATTTGCAGCATATTTAAAAAAAAATTTTTTTGAAGATATTTTAGTCTTGAATACAACAGGAAGTAAAGGAATCACAAGATTATCCAAATTTAGATTTTGCACATTTTGCGAAAGTGCATCAGTAGGTAATATGGTGTGAGCTCTTGGTGTGGGTGTATTAAATGAATGTAGAAATATTTGGCAGTGTTTATTTGACCTGCTGATCGTCGTTTAGAGTCGATCAAGGAAGAATGGGCCAATTTTGGGCCATTTGTCTGATTGACCTCCATTCTGTGAAGGGTCCTTAAAGTTTGGTGTAAGTCTATGAAGTTTCAGGGGAACTTTATGTTATAGACACATCAATCAACTGGCTAACAATTGGAAATGGTCATTTTGTTTTCTAGATTTCCTAAATTTTTGTTTTTCCTTTTCTTCTATTCATTAAATGGATAAAAACTAAGACCTCGCTGTTTTCGGACTGTAAACACATCAAAGTGTAACGTGTACTTTTAATGCACCTTTTCGGGAGTTTGATAAAAATCACATGAAGGTTGGGGACATAGGCTTTGGTACATAAGTGGGGGATTATCGTTTATTTCCTCCTTTCTTTTTCCATTTTTTTTTTTGCTGCATTTAAAACCACTACCCTCCATCCAATAACCTGCAGGACATGTTCTGCTCAGTATCTCAAAGAAAACCAGAATTCTGTATTGACCAGGAAAAAGACAGATTGGTACATCTCTAAATCTTCTCTAAATCTCTGTTTTTGACAGATCTCCCATGTCTATTCTCTCCATATCTGTATTTTGGGGAAATACTTTTGGTCTATGCTGGTGGCTGATTATTCCATTGAAATTAAGATGTAGTTCAAAAAGTTAGTACTAATTTATTAGATATTAGTGTTGTCAAGATAATCGATCTAGTCGACACTAGAAAAATGAATTATTCAAAGATACTCATTTGCATCATAATCAATATAAACTGCCCCAATAATTTGCCCAAATTGTCGGGCAACAGGAGACACCCAGCCCCTCCCCTACCTGCAGTCGCTCACCTGATCAAAACAAAGAGCTGCTGTAAGTTTTAAACTTTGCTAACATAGCGAGAACATCCAGAAAGAGCATGAGCGACCCTCTTTACCCAACAAAAAAGCGTTGGTCAGAGGTTCCTTCCCTATGAGGCAGACAGGACAGGAATGCCACATGCTAGCTGCGCTAACACAGATGTTTGACAGCAACTTCAAAAGTTCAGGAAAGCTCCTGTTTCTGCAACAGTGTGGTAGTAAACCTCCTGGTTCAAATAAGCTAACGCTGTCTGTTTAAATATCTGCTTTATGGACGGGAACAGTCCAGAGACGGTGCTCTGTCGGTCTGAGCTCCCTGTTGAGATGAGCTTCCCAGCTACAAGTTGATCACCAGGGATGTAAGAACTTATTGATACGCCGATATATCGCGATATTTTGTCATGATATTGTATCGATATTCAAAAGTAATGTATCGATTTTTATTTTTGTCTTTTTATTTTTTTTGAATTTGAATAGAACCATTAATGATGACAGTAATTTTTGTAGTAAAACTAAAAGTATGACTGGTAGTTTGTTGCTGTTTTTAACCTTCTTTCTTCCAGTGGATCAACTAGATCTAGTAATAAAACTGGACGTATTAAAGGATGATACAGGTTGGAGTGTTTAGTCTCAAAATATAGTCTTACTCATAGTATCGCAATAAATCGTATAGTGTTCCTTGTGTTGTGATACATATCGTTTCACCAGATTCTTGCATTAACATCTCTATTGATCACCAAAGAAAAATATTCTGATAAATTAAGCAGAAAATTGTACAGAGCTGCTGCTGAATACATCTGCTTGGACCAGATCCTTGTCTACACTGTATAAAAAAAGTTTTGAATGCTCCAGATCCATGCTTGTTTCAAACTGAATCATTGATGCACACTTCCATAAAGGATATTAACATTTATTCTGAGTGTTATCTTGTCTACTTTTCCCAAACAGGAAAATCGCACTGTAAATATATTTATTTTTCAAACGAAGGCTAAATTGTTCAATACTTAATGGTTTTGCTCCAACTATGGGAGTAAAAATTGTAGTCATAGTGTAAATAATCATATTTTTTGTTCTGGGGTAAGCGAAAATTGTATTGAGTTTGAAATGTTAGTATTGTGACAGCCCTATTAGTCATAAACAAGCCCTCTTTTGGGTGAGATCACAGCGACGTTTGCTTGGCTTACAGATATTTCACCGCTCTCCTACCGGATCATTATTTTCCAGTGTAACTGTGAACCAGTATCCTTGTTCCTTTGGCTGATCTCCATCCGTGAAGTGGAGCACCTAGTTTCTGACAATTTCAAGTGATAAAAACGTGTTAGGCTCCTCCTCCTCGTCATGCTTTGCACAAGCTTCCCGCGTACGCTCGAATTCACTTGCTTCACGTAGCGCAGCTGCTCCATGGCCACAGGCAGACAGCCTGCTACATCAACTGCACCATGGGCAGCAAGAGGAAGATGGCGTGTAAGCAAGTTTTTATTTTTGTATCAAGTCTACAGCAGAGGACTGTCAAAGAATGCAGGTTTTTTCTTCTTCTTCTGCTTACCCTGGTTTGTGAATAAAACTGAAATTGCAGCTGGCGAGGGAATTAAACTTAATGCTGATGAAGGGAAATCTACTAATTAGTACTTGATCACGCCATTTCTTTAGAGGATTGTATTGTGTGTGTTTTTTGGGGGGGGATATATGCATGAGTGTGTTTTGGGACCTTGTCAGCGGACTGGGCCACAAGGGCCCCTGTGGTAATGTGTGTATTAAATGATTAGTGCGTTAGTTAGCATAACGGCCCTTCAGCCCCATTTAATCACTCTCAGGGGTGGGCGTCCTCACAGGGGGTGGATTGAAGAGTTTGGGGGGGGGGGGATAGGAAGCGAGGCGCTCAGTGAAGGAAACCGAGGAGACTAAACTGAGGAGCTGCTGGTTGAATGAGCGAGTGGATGATCTGTGGAGAGGCTGCTGAGATGAGAGGAGAGGAGAGGAGAGGAGGAGGGAAAAAATGAGGGCAGGAGTCCAACAGAAACATAATCCAGCAGTTGCCACACAGTCAGCAAAGAGAGATACAATCGGTACAAGTCTTGAATGCCTTGTTAATGTCAGATTTCGACCCATCCTCTGGAACCAGGCCCATGAATAGCTATTAATAACAATGCAAAACAAATGTGGTTGGAGGCGGGCCTGAGATCAGCCTTGACGACACTGTTTTAGATAATTGTTGCTGTTGTTGTTGTTGCTCAGAGGGGAGGAGTCGTCTGGGGCTGACTGTTAATAATTGTTGGGAACTGCCTTGAATTTGTACCAACGGCAGCTTTTCACGACACAGGTTTACACGTCTGACACAATGGTTTCTGACTGACTGATAGGCTGAATGAATAAGATGTTACAACCAGCAGTAGCAGATATTATAGCAGACATTTTTTTTTTTTTTTGCTAGAGAGAGGTGTTGTGGTTTGTCCTTTGGGTCATCTTCAGCTTGATGGATGACTGTGCTGCTTTTTAAAAAACATTTTCAAATGACTTCTGAATGTTTGTGGTTATTTTAATGATTTTTAAACATGAGCGATGCCATGCGCAAAACAAACTAGAGAAACTGATACGATATTTGTGTTTGGATTACAGAAAGAACTGGACGCCACCGCCACACAGCTCGCCAACAGACAGGATGAGAGCGAACAGTCAAGAAAGAAACTAATCGACCTGAGCCGCGAGTTCAAGAAGACGACTCCAGAGGTGAGACAGCTGAACCTTAAAGACGCCTTCCCTAATCCAAAATACACCCATTCTTGATCAATTAGAATATTATTGAAAAGTTTGGTTATTTCATTAACTCGAATACGACATGTAAGATGAGAATATCACCTCAGACCTTTTTTTAATACACAAATGTGGGCTTAATGAAAAGTATGTTTAATGCCTGCTTAAGTACTTTTAATCTGACAAATTTGTTGGAAAGTATGATACCTCACTTGTTTCCACTGCAGGAACCATTTCCAGTAACTAGGATGGTTTTCTGTGCTCAGATGCAGCTGTCATCTCTACTGTAAGAAATCAGGGAAAACATAAACTCCAGAAAATGGACGCGTTAGAGAAGTAGTACCTTTTTGGATATTGCCAGAAGCGAGGGTGGAGTTTTGTTTCCACTGCGGGGTCAAAACTCAGGTGATTCCTGTAGATGACACCTGCAGACATTCAAGTGGATAACTCCTCCTTCTTCTCCTCCTGCTGCTGCTGCTGTTGACCAACATCTTCTTCAGTCACTGAGTAAATTAGGTGGTTTATCAGCAATGATTTAGATAAAACTATTATGTTTTATAACACATGTAACTTCACTAGAGAGTTCACAGAAAGGTATGGCACACATTTTAAAACGATGGTTGTAATGATGCCATCAGACTACCCTGGATCCTGGAAGAGAGTCCTGAAGTTATGAGTCTTTACATGGTGAATATTTGTTTCAGGCGTTACCCACTTTAAACCCCTCCAAATGTCACATTATTGTTCATTTTTTTAATATACTTCAAGTGGTTTGTACTTTTTGTATCACAGTGCTTACATTCAAATACATTAATAAAATAAGCTAACCTTTGTTGAAGTATTCTTTAGGAGACAAAAAACCCGAAGAGTGGACTCTTCAGTTTCAGTGACATCCTTGGAAGCCAGAGTAATTACATTTTAGGGATGTAAACTGAAGTGACTTTAAATATGTTTTTAGAATGTCAGAACAGTGAAATGATAATTTTTTATTGCTGTAAAACCTTGGGTTAAAATGCTGATTAGAGCTCGCTCTTCTTTGTTCTTACAGCAATCTGTACCGGCAAAATAGTTTCGTTTTAGTTGCACCTTTCAAGAGATTTGGAGTGGCTTTACAGACGTTATAAAGGATAATCTCTAACAGGTTCACTGGTTCTAGTTTTCCTCCTGGTCACTAGAACCAGCCTGTCTTTCACACACCGAGGCTGACCAAGATGCTCGTCCACGCTCCTGAAATAGGGGGGACAGTTTCAGTATTGACAGATGCAGTTTACAATACCAGCCTGGTTTTGGACCCCACACTAGAAAACGGCCAGGACGTTCTGGGTGGAAAACATTCTGGGTTGTGGAAACGCACCTTGAGAGTTTGCATGAGTGTGTCTCAGCATCTGCTTTGTTCATAAACGCCACTGTGATTATTTACTGAGAAAGCAGGGGAGGAGAAGACGGAGCAGAGATGCGGGCTCGCCTCCCAAAAATAGTCCCTCCATTAGTTTCCCTGAAATCCTAAAGAGACAAAACAGAAACCCCCTCAGGAGTTTGTATTATCTGACCTAGTTTTTTTATGTGAGCTGAAAGTGTGGTCCCTGAGAGAGTGTGTGTGTGTGTGAGGGAAAGACAAGAGAGGCATAACGAGGCTGAGCAGGAGGGGTAAGAGAGAAAAAGAGTGTGACAACACTACTAAGTGGGATCAGGAGGGAATTCTGTCCTGTTCCTGTGTTCCCATTGCTCCTCCTGGGAATATTTGTTTCATCTCTGTTACCAAGGCAACACATTTTAAACCTCGCAGTGAAAACAAAGTATTGTTGTGTTATTATTGGTAATGTCACCATGGTGAATTATTGATGGTAGCATGAATAATGGATGAATGGTGTAGACAGTGGATAGAAAATTGTCAGCTCTCGGTGGAGTTGACAGTGGGCCTATTATAGTTACCACAGGATGCGGATTGTGACGATTGACTTCAGCGCGTCGCCCTCCTGGTGTCGGGGAACCGTACCTGCGCATGAAACGGGGCCGATTCCACCTCTAATCTCGTCTCCAAGTATAACCAGCAGCACACAGAGGCATACAAAGGAACACATAGCCAGATAGCCTAGATCACAGAACAGAACTCGCACATTCATCAGTGTAACAAGGCTGTGATTTAGGAAGGCTCCTCTGGCGTCTGTGTGGCCCCTGGCATCTCCCTGGTATGTGGAGGAGGAATCTGAGTCAGGCCAGACGAGCGACAGGATTCATTACAGAGCTCCAACAGGCTCAATAGGAATCGGCACTAAAACTCTGGGAAGTACTGAAGCATCAGAGCCGGCTCATAACATGCGATGCCCTGCGTTTGATTAAGAATCTTTGGGTTTTTCTTTTGGGTTTGTTTGTGTGTGGTTGACCAGCCCATAGAGGGGGCTGTCAGCTCTCTGTGGTCCACACCAGTCAGCGGAGATCACAGTCACATCAGATCAGACTGCATTAGGCAGAGCGGGAGTCCGTCTCTGATCCATTATTTAGCAACCAGGAGACCGGCCCACGTTGACTGTGTCTCGTCTGCCGAGCTGTACTCAGTGTGAACTGCACTCATGCTCTGCATAATAACACGCACACAGCGGCGTTTGTAGCATTCGGAAAGTAGTGCAAAGAAATGCAGCGTGAAAACTAAGTTTTTATAATTCATTAGAACTGACATGCAGATTTTTTTCCATCCCTCCTAAAGACTACATCTCGCCGTGCTTTCTAATTTGACTAAATTATTTATCTGGTTTTTAATTTCCTTTTTTGTTTAGGCTGTGCTGGCACAGTGTTTAAAACAGGAGAAGATGGGGATGATTGTAAAATGCCCCAAAGATTGCTGGCCAGAGGCATTGGTAGTAAAACAACACACACACACACACACGTACGTTTGTGTTTGGCTGTAGGGCAGACAGACCGGGAATGGGAGTTCCATACTCCCTGGAGGATTCCTCGGGCTGGCCTGTCTGCTGTCTGCCGGCAGCTTACACACCAGCCATCCATCTCCTGCTGCCTGGGCCCCTCACTGCCCTTCCAAAACACACACTCACACACACACACACACACACACACACACACACACACACACAGATTGACCATGGTGTCTGTGTGCATTGTTGTGTTATTTGGTCATAAATCTTTAGAAGTGGTGGGGGCAGGGGGAGAGGGACCCTAGAGTGGACCAGAGGGGTTCAGAGTTTCCCTGTCCATCAGAGGTAGCATGCTGCTGTATGTTAGGTGAATCTGTTCATCTTTTCCATGTGGGTCCTGTATTAAAGTTGAAAGTTACTCACGCACAAGTTTGAAAGATGAGTGTTGAAAATTGTGAAAAGAAAGAACGAGCAATATATATTTTGGGGGGGAAACCCAGAGGTGTGGACTCGAGTCAATAATTTTATGACCTGAGACTTGAATTGAAAAAATGTTAAGACTTGGACTTTAATACTAATGACTTTGGACGTGACTCGTACTTGAACCTTTTTACTTGAAAAGACTTGATATTTTACCCAATATTTAAAGTTTAAAGCATCTATTTTAAAATTGAGCACTTTGACATCATTTCACTGATCCCGTAGCGCTGATCCTGTCATAACCAGCGGAGACCGCCCCTGTGTACGCATGTGTGCGAGAGCTGCAGAACAGCGAATCACATTGCTGGATAAAAACATAAAGAAAAGAAGCCAGCCTAACCTGCTGTCTCTATACAACGCTGAGAATGACAATTAAGCTCCCAATGGTGAATCCTTTCGATTACATAAACTACAAAGTAGTTTACAAAAACGCAGTGAAACATGCAAGAAGAGAATCAGAGACGAAGATGGAACAATGTCCAACTTCTTTCGACATGTGAAGTACTTTTGTAAAATCTTTTTAATCCTTAACTGTGAATCAGTGAAATTATAGTTTAAACGAAGAATATTCTTTCCGGCTAAGTTATGATTAAACTGTACCGCAAAGAGGTTCGCGTTCAGAACCACTGTTTCTGAATTTTCTAAGTTCAGTTGCACTTGTTTCATCAGGAGTTGAAAAAAAGATTTTGAAGATTTACATTGAACGCATAATCGCAACATTTTGAAAAAAATGAAATTCGAAGTTTAAGACTTAGGACTTGACTCAGATTTGAGGATAACGACTTGAGACTCGGAAAGCAATGACTTGGTCCTACCTCTGGTATAACGTGCCAATTATTAATTTAATCGATCTTTTTTTTATATAATTTTTTTACATTTTTTATTTCAAGGTGCATAATTGAAGAAAGTGTTCTCCATTTATGCGTTAACCATATTTTTACTACGTTCAAAAAGTGCCTCAAAGTGCATCTTCTTGATGTTTATAGTCTGAAATTGGTGGGAATTCTCAGTTTTTGTCCATATAAGTTTAGTATTTGACCCGCTGATCAGCAATCAGAGCTGGGAAAGTGAAAATTGCATTGGATCACCCCCAAAATCTAATCACTTGTCTGGTTTCACTGTGGACACTTCCTGAAAATTTAATCAAAATGCGTCTGATTTTTTTAATTATGTTGCTGACTAACAGACAAACCCTGGCAAAAATATAACCTCCTTGGCGGAGGAAATGAGAAAATACAGGATGGAGTGTCCAGTCATTTCTTTTTTAATAGTTATACTATCTGAAAGATAAAAATCTGAATTTTCTTTAAAAAAATTTTTTTTACTTTTTATATTACTTTATCACATCACATTCCTTCATATTTCTTTTGCTACATCACAAGTTTGACTTAAGTCTAACTCATTGATTCTTTTAGTTTCTGAGTTGCACATAAATAAATACAGACTCATTAAATAAAAGGCAATTTCACAACATTTCCTCTATACCAGGGGTAGCAGACTCCTACATGTTTTAGATTTGCCCCTGCTCCAACACAGCTGAATTATTAGCTGAGTTATTGGTTTATCGGGTTATGCAGGTAATAACCCATTCATTTGATTCAGGAGAGTTGAACCAGTGGAAACATGTAGAACATGCACTGGAATTGAGAACAGGGAACTGGCCACCTTTGCTCTACACCCTCTTTACATCTATATGCTTGTCCTGAGGGTCCAATTTCATTTGGGTCAAGATATCATGGCACGAGATCTCTTCATTTCAATGTCGTCATATTTCTAGTTTCTAGCTGAAAGTCTCAAATCAGGTGGCTCAAACCTGGACTGAATAAAGTGGGGCAACTGTGGCTCAGTGGATAGAGTAGTCATTTTGCAGATCTGAAAGTTGTGGGTTCGATTTCAGCCTCTTCCTGCCACATATCGATGTGCCGCTGTGCAAGGCACTTAACCCCAAGTCGTCGTACCGTATGTGCATGCGTTTGTGAGTGTGAGTTCGACTGGTCAGTATGACCAGAAAAGCACCATACAGACTCAGCCTATTCAACATTTAGTCCTACAATGAGCTAATGATTAAGATTTGTGAAGCCTTTATTTTTAACCCAAAAAGAACTTTAGATACTTTATTTGAATTAGACAATAAAAGACACAACAAACCTGGACAGAAAGATTTCACTCAGGACATTTTCTTTTAAACCACAATTTGTGACAAACTGTCTTTTGGAGATGCAGCAAAACAACCCTTTTTCCCTTAATTCGGGATCCATGATTTGTTGAACTGGAAGTACTTTTTATTTATTTTAAATACTCAGACATTCAAACTGTTATGCAAACTAGTTGAAAATGTTAACAGTAGAACATTTAAAGGAGTCGTCTAATTTGCCTTAGACAAGCATAACTCCCAACTCCATGTGAGCACTTCCTAAATAGTCTGAAGAATGGGATTTGCATGCTGCAAGTAAATGTTGCTAGACTTTACTGAAAGAGAGGAGAACCTCCTAACTTTAGATGATCTGATAACAGTTTTTAAGCCTCCTAATGGGTGTTTTAAGCTAATGATTTCCTTGGGTGTAGCCATATTTTAAAGCAAAATTGAATGAAATGAAAAACGTTCCCATCCAAACAGGAGTGTGTATAGCTTTAATCTCAAACATACACTGAAATGAAAAAAAAAAAGAAAAAAGGAAACATAATCGCAATTTGATGCAAATTCTACTACAGCCACTTATCTGGTGGATCTTTTTGGACAGGGCGGGGTGCAGGGTACAGGTCATTACCCACAACGGGGGGATATTGAACTGGCCCAGACAAACGGCCGCCCGACCCCTAATGAGGTAACAATGAAGCGGGGTCACAGAATCATGACCTGTCCTAAGCCCCAGACAAACGGCCTGTCTTGACCAGCTCAAGATTAGTCCGGCCCCAGACACTGGTCACAGGTCAGCTCTGATGCCTGCTACCCCACACTTCCCACTTTAGGCTCCAGGTTTTTCAAAAGGTGCAGATTGTCCTCTGCCAACAGCTGCTGTTGTCCTACTTAACATCTTCATTAGTCCGTTTTGTGTTTGTGTCCATGGACTGTGCAAATCACATGTTCCTGTACATAATGTTCTATTCTGCTGAGCTTTTTACCGTACGCTCCAGTTCAGTCTGTCAGGATGCAGGCTTGGCTAACAGCATGGTGATTTGCATGTTACCCTGATACATTCTGGACTGGACTATCTAATCTAAAACTGCTGACTCGTACTGGAGAGTCGTACAATAAGACCTGAAGGAAAAAATGCATTTGGTTTGTAGTGAGAAAAAAAAAACCCATGGTGTGCTGCTAATACAATTAGCATTAACTGTAGGCCTGCTTCATGTCTCCTTTTCGCCGCTGAATCACACGCACTAGCGTTGCCTCTGGGTGGCCCAGGTGGTGCTGCACCTGTTCTTATGAGAAACGCAGTCCGGTGCAGCACCTCAGGGTATAAACCGGGCCTTTTCCCCACTCTGTTCATCACTCACCCACCACAATGGATTTATTGGTAGCAAGAAGAATGGCTGCCTTTCTGAATCCATGATTTGATGTGTTTCAGCCTTCTGCCGGCTGTTAGTTTATTCTTCTTTAGTACTTCCCAGCCTCCTTTATATCTACAGACCTCTTAATA
Source organism: Valencia hispanica (assembly GCA_963556495.2). NCBI lineage: Eukaryota > Metazoa > Chordata > Actinopteri > Cyprinodontiformes > Valenciidae > Valencia > Valencia hispanica. The sequence goes on along the minus strand of OY747700.1, from coordinate 25,754,035 downwards.
GCAAATTCACCGTTCAGGGATCTTGTGGAAACAGTTTTTCTTTTGAAAACAGGATATATTTATTTTACACATTAAAAAAAAGAAATGAAAAATAAACCTTACAAACATTAAAATGTTTGATATAGACATAAGACTTCATAAACTGCACACAGTTACAGAGCTGTCTCTTTCGACCTCAACAGAGGTCGACAAATAGTTAAATCCTCCAGGTTGTAGGATACAAGTATCTATAAATAAAAAACCAACTAAGATCTGTCTAAAATCACTATTTATTCATTTATTTGCAGATATGTAAATGTAGAAATACATCACCAGATAATTTTCCTCCATAAGATCCATTGATAAACAATATTTATAATGTGATCAGGGGTGACGACACACTGTGTGTGTGCGTGTATGGAAACAATTGGCGTTACACAGCTCCACTTTCCAACAGTTTTTCACACATTTCCCAGAACGATTAATAAGGCAAAAACGATTTATAGCTGACATTTCAAACTCTTTAGCATCTAATATTAGGGGCTGTTTACACAACGTTTTTCAGCAAAACTGAGGTTTTTCTCTCCGATTCGGCCTCTCGTTTACACGACAACGGGAAAACGGGGGGCGAAAACGCGTCTTTTGGGAAACAGCTTTCAGAGTGGAGAGTTTTGAAAACGCTGGGTGATTCGTTGTCGTGTAAACGCAAGCCGGAGAAGTTTGAAAACGATGACGTCACTGCCAGCCACCTACGGACGTGTTGCACTTGCGCACTCCGCCTTTCTAAAGAAAAACAACAATGGCAGATCCGATCCAGGTATGCTGTTACTGCTGATGCAGCTTCTGAAGTTATTTGGTCTCTGTAAGCAAAACTTAGAGATCATCAGGCTTGTATGCGATCGCCAACGGAAACACATACAGTACGTGCGTCAAATAATTAGTACGCCTTTATTTAAGCGGAGAACCACAAGAAGACCGCCATTGTTAGTTATCATGAAATGTTTCTTTTCCGGGTTGTGAGGGGGAAACCTTAGATGACTGCATACACGGGGCACACTGCCATCTAAAGGCCGGCATATGTACTACATCGTTTTCCATCGCGCGCCCTGTCGTGTAAACGCAGTGCGTTTTCACCCGCGTATTCAAACAAAAACGGCAACGTTGTCATGTAAACAGCCCCTCAGTGAGCTTAGCATTGTTAGCATTAACAATAACCAGTGGTCTCTGTGTGTATTCCTCATTAATTAGACACTTAACCAAAACTGTGATGTTTCCAGAAGATTGCCAATCTTTCCAATTCCAGCATTTCCAAATTAGCCTGTGACAATAAACTGAACGGTTTAGCTGTAATATCTTTAGCGTCCTGTTCTCTGCTGAAGTCCAGCACACTGTGAAAACCTGAAGAAACAAGTAGACCTGCGTTTGTAGGATGAAGCTGGTGTCTTTTTGCAGCTTCTTCTAACCCCCTCTTCAAACACCCAGTGAACTTTAAATACTTCACTCAGTAACCACTTCCACACAGAGCTGGAAGCACTAATGTGTGGCGTGTTCGCTGATTGGCAAAATATTTGATTTCTAGTTTCCGATCAAAGCTGATCAAGCGGAAAATCATGTGATCCCAATCAGTAAATGTCTCATTTTAATAATAGATTGTTCTGTAGATTTTTATCGTCCTTTTATATGAATCTATCTACATTTTGTTTTTTAGGATTTACGGAAACAGGTTGCCCCTCTGCTGAAGAGCTTCCAAGGAGAGGTAAGGTCTTTTTCTATATTTAGAAATGTAAAGTAACGTCGCTGTTCCATTTACAGTATTTAAGCAATGTTTACTAACCATGTTTGACATTCTTCAGTGCCCTTCTCTTCCTTTTTCTTCTCTCGTCTTTCCTACATTGTCACTTCTTCTCCTCACCAACTCCTGTTTTCTCTCTCTCCCTCTGCACTATCTCATTTCCCCCTTTTCCTCTCCTCCTTGGCTTTGCTCTCCTCTGCTCTTGATTTTCTGTCCTATTCATGAAGTCCTGCAGCCCGAGGGTGTGTTTAAATTGCATCCTGCAAAAAAAAAGAAAAAGTCACCACAAAATCCTCGCTCTATCCAGTGACTGCCATTTCCTCACACTGTGTTCCTCTGTATAATTCAGTGCTCTTCTGGTGAACTATAAAGCGTTTTTTTCTCCCCTCTCTGAGCCACATTTACCTACTTTCAATTTAATGGTGAATTCACGAGGATTGGTAAACGTTGACTGAGCTGTGCATGTGCTATACTAAACTCTTAATATTGCCCACTTTGCCGCCCTCCATCATTTCGGCCTGTGATTCCATCTTGACTCCTCCTCTTCTGGCAGCCACACATTTCCAGTTCACTCCCATATGTGAAAGTCCGGGGGTAGGAGTGGAGACGGCTGGTTAAGACTGGGGCTTTATTCAGGGTCGGAGTGAGTGGGAGGAAGGGTGGGTTGCTGACGTACGCACGAGGACACACACACATGCAGTCGAGCGAAATCATCTGAATAGATGGTGACAAGGTCTGTTTTACTACTGGCCATGGAATATTGCTGTTTAACACTGGCTTAGTTTCCATATTCTTGTGTTAAAACAACAAACACAGCCGGCGGTTGTGTAAAAATACAGTAATTTATCGCGGTTCCACCGCGTTCTGCTGATGATCCAGAATCTATTTAGAGAATAGAAACGGCAGCAGTATAATTGGGGCTTTGTCAGCTGTTTCCACCATCCTCATGTTGACACACCTCGATGGCGTGCACACCAGGACACGCCGAGACGCGCAGTGGGTGGCCGCGGAACTGAGAAAGACATTATCTTATGATTATTGAGATAATACTGTACACCCGCGCCAGTCTCGGAGCACCCCATCAATCAGGCGACTTTTCTGCTCACTTGCATGCCACAACTTGAGTCGTTTTCAGAGTGTGTAATTTTAGACCCGTCTTTGTTTGGTTTGCCCTCAAATCCTTTGATCAGAAACACGACAGCACCAAAAAAACAGAGGGGGTGTGGGGGGTCGTCTTGGTAACTCATCCTGAATCACCCTGACTCCCCCTTCCCCAAAAAACCCAGCTTTAATCATTGCTAAGTGTTTGTGGAGCTCTGAGAGGGCAATAAAGTTTTAGCAGAAGGAACTTGGAGGGTCCAACACTTTGTTTAATCTTTGTCATTGAAAGGTGGATGCCCTCTGGTCATAATTATCACCAATAACAGTACGGTTTCCACAAGGCCCCAGTTTGTAAACGGGTTCTGTGTGTGTGTGTGTGCGTGTGTGTGTGTGTGTGTATGCTTAGTGTTCCTTGTTGGTCCATCGATCAGATAAGCTTTTCCATTATCCAAGGCTTCAGTCTCTGCTTCCCATAGCCTCCCCTTATCAGACTCCACTGGGGCCACACTCTCTTACACACACACACCTACACACACACACACGCACACACACCTACACACACACACAGGTCAGTCTGATGCCCTTCACACACTACGGGTTAGATAGGGGAGCAAGGCGATGCTGAGTGATGGTGCCACAAGCTGCTGACGTACGTATGTATGTGTTTGTGTGTGGACTTGTCAGGGATACCTTCTGCCATTGTAAGCACTTCTCATCGGTAACCCACCGATACTGGCGAGGTATCGTTAGTGTCACTTGGTATGTTGTGCTTGGTTTGCGTCTGCCTGTGTGTGTGTGTGTGTGGGATGGGGGCAGGGGAGCGTGTAACAGCAGATGTCGTCGGGATTGGTTGAGCGAGCCGCAGTTTGGAACAGCAGGGCTGTATTTGCAAATCCTGGGTGGTCTTCTAATGGCTCTGGTCCTGCAGTTAACCTGCTTTTAACTGTAGGGTGTGTCCTACATTAAACGTCTATTTCCTGCCTCCCATGTTGCGCTATATAAAGCTGCTGTACCACTGACCTTGGCCCAGTCATTTTACAGTCATGCAGCTGGTTTCCTTCACTGCCATCAGCCCGTCTTTTTGTGTGAGTGTGTGTGTGTTCTTTATTATCGGCTCTGTTGATGGTTCTCAGAATCTCTGATCACATGTTCCTATGAACACATGCACACAAGTTCAACATTATTGTGTAAGCAGTCTTAACATCAGTAATCTTCCATTAGTTGCTGAGTATCTTAAATCACACACTGTCACACAGCATTCGAAAAGACTAGAGGACATGATACAGTACGTTGTGAGAATGAGATTTATCACTGGAGTTTAGGCATGAGAGTCTCATGGTGTTTACGCAAAAATGTAAAGCTAACGGGATTTCTACAAATAAAGTTTTTGCAAAGTGTGCTAAAATACTGTTTCCGCATAGTAAATTTCTAGGTCGCTTTCTCAAGGGGGCGTCAGGATCGTCGATGGATGGCAAGAATTGGGGATAGACAATATATCGGCAGTAACATCGGTATTGGGCAACATTAGTGGGGTTTTTTATGCATCGCTTCTGAGGTGATTTGTTGATTTAGTAAACTATAGAGGATCAGTAACTTTCTACAGATTGACGTGCTACAATAGGACTGATTTTCAGCTATCAACGATTAAAGGTAACACAAATGCCAAGGCTAACTTAGACTGTAATGGGGGTGATGGTGGTTGTAAGAAATTAAACTGGAACAAATTTGTTGGTGTTCTTCAAGATTTCTATCTGGTTACGTTTTGTATATGTTGGTCACTTGTAAATACTGTAATCTGCTAACATGGGCTCAACAAGCTGTAACAGGCCAGCGCAGCAGGCAAAGTAAATTATCAGTTTTTGTCAAGTCAATCAGTCTTTTGCCCAACTGAATTGTCTTCTTTGTTCAAAATGTTCGCTTGTTCACTTGACCCAGTCAGTTGTACTGGTCCAATCTTTATTCTCTCTACCAGGTGATTGTTCTTGGCAGTCATTGTCAAGTCAAGTTTATTTATATAGTACATTTCAGCAACAAGCCTGTTCAAAGTGTTTCATGTGATAAAAACATAACACAATAAGCAAACAAAGAAAGGAACAAACAGTGACAAAATAAAAAGAGGTAATGAAAAGCTGCAACCCATACTATAACTTACTATATTCCAGTGATTGCTGATCAAAAGCAACTCTAAACAGATGGGTATTTAGCTTTGATTTAAAGGAACTCGGTGTTTAAACAGTTTTGGAGTTTTCTCGACATAAAGCATAAAACCTAAATGCTGCTTGTTCATGTTTGATTCTAGGGATGCAGAGTCGACTTGCAAAAAGACTTGAGCTGTCTAGAAGGTCGAGACAAAGACAACAGATCTTTAATGTATTTTGGTGCTAAGCCATTCAGTGATTTATAAACTAATAAAAGTATTTCAAAGTCTATTCTCTGAGCTACAGGGAGCCAGTGTAAGGTGATGAGCTCTACTTTCCTGGTTCTAGTGAGGACACAAGCAGCAGCGTTCTGGATCAGCTGCAGCTGTTTGACTTTTTAGGCAGATCTATGAGGACACTGTTGGAATAATCAATCCGAATAAAGATAAATGCATGGATGAGTTTCCTTAGATCTTGTTGGGACATCAGTCCTTTAATCCTGGAAATGTTCTTCAGGTGAATGAAGGCCGGCTTTGTAATTGTTCAAGCAGATGATTCAGCATTTTTGCAGGTTCTGGCAGGATATATAGTTAGTACAAGGAAAATCAGTTAATTTCACTCAGCTCTAGTGCTCTTCATGTACCGCTTCCGTTGTGTTGTTGTTGCCTAAATTTTTAGAAACCTTAGAGGTGTTTCTAGCTTGTCGCAATGTTCTTCAGGCATAAGGGATACAGGTATATACAACTGAAGAGAAAGCTTAAAGGATTTAAAAGCTAAGTCTCGCCTGTATGTTGAAAACACAAAAACAACAATTATTCAGACTACTGCTGAAATATTATATTAGTACAGTATTTGACTTTTATTGTATTTTAATGTTGACTTAAGCAAAATTATGAAGCAGTGGTGCTGTTCTGCAGCTGGTTAATTAGTTGGGTAAGCCCTGCAAACGGCTGATTAAACACATGCGCAGCTCCTATATTGCAAGCTATAGTTGTAGAACAGTTCTGTCTTTGTAAGAGTGAGGGTAGGGCTCCTTTATTTCCACACTATAGGCGTTTTAAAAAAAGGCACACCGTGGCGGCATATTAGGCTAATATTCCAGACATGGTGTGTCTTATGAATGCGGCGTGGGGGCATGGCGATGCGCGAATCAGGGGCCGGAATCTACGGTTGTCTTTCAAATTGTCTAAGCACTTAATTGGACAGCGCCAGGATCAATCGGAGCAACGAACAACGTGGTGTATTCATAGCGACGGATATCAGTCAACGGGGCAGTCATGGCGTCCAACAACAACATCAACATAGACGACTTCTGTCATTTTTGTCAGAAAAAACATTTGGTTTACTGACAACAGACCATTCCCTTTTTTGTTTTGGTCCTTCGTAGCTTTGCTGTAATGGTGGTAAGCCCGCCCAATGTCTCTACAAACATAGAGCGCTGTGATTGGCCCGGGGTACACTTAGCCGAGCTAATGGTAGACCTGCTGAGGCTACAATGGAGCATGGCTAGACCACCCTGCAGAGCAAACTCTTTGCTACTGTCACGGTTTGTCTAGATTTTTAGACTATAAAGGCACTTTAAATTGTTGGAACGTTATGATGGAAAGTTTTAGTCGTTTTAAAACCTCCACATACCTTCAATACCGCTCAGCAGCTCATGCCTGAAGGAGTTGTCTTTGCTTCTGTGTGAGAGCGTAGCAGCTAAATGACAGAGAAACATGTGAGAAAGACTGATGCTGAAAGTCATTGAGGGAGAAGGGGAATAAAAAATGAGCTGGAGAACATGGAAGTGACAAGAGATAGACTGAGAGAAAGCCAGAAATAAAAAGTAGGGGGGAGAGAAACTGGGAGGGGTGCTGGCACCAGCCTACTCGGGGCCAGATGTTTTGTGGCTAAAAAAACTAGAGATGAATCAAAGCCATGTGAGGAGATTTATTAGGTTCCCATAGGAGCCGAGGCAGTGTTACATGTAGCCTGTTCTGTTTACAGTGGCAAGAACCCCTTAAACCACCCATCAACTACACTACTGGCTTGGCTGGGAATGTGAAGACTTTATATTTGGACTTACTCAGGCTTTTGTCTCCATTCCTTTTCAGTTTGTGAATGTGCTGGAGGAGTTGGAAGAGTAACACAGGGCTGTTTAGTCTGAGTGCGGGAGCCAGAGTAGTCAGCTGTAGCTCTGCCCAGTACAGTAGCACCATCTGAATGTCTTTATTTGGCATCTGTTTCCCTCAATTTAGACATGATTTCAGATCCGTTTTCGCCCACTGTGTCTGATTCTCATATTGACGCGTGGCACAGGCTGTAGTAGAGCCTCATCGCCTCCTGGTTTAGCTTTAAAAACACTTTAAAAGTTCCACAGTGAAATTTTTTTTTTTAGTAGTCATTTCTTATAGATCTGTCCTAACGCCGTTCATTTCAATATTATTGGTGATGGAATGCATGCCGTGCCCTCTCGTGTTAATGGCTACATCAGTAATGGATCCACACTGTATTGCCGCTAAGAGCTGACTGAATAATCTGCCCCTGCTGTGGCTGGAAAGACTGAGCCAGCTGTTTAATGATGTCAGCGTGCTGGAGGGGGAGACGAACACACACTGTTTTACACACACACGCTAACAAACGGACTTAGGCACACTCACACGAGGACAAAACGACGCAGACACGCACTTGTGCACGACAAACGAAAAGCATCCGTCAGCAGCTGAACAGCTGAACTGGCTTCACGGGAAAGAGAGGCCAAAGCAGCCGTCGTTGAGACGGCCGCCATCGCAGGCAAAATACCAAAACATAGTGAGAAAAGACAGATATGTAGGCTACTCTTACTGTGAATTTAATGGGCCTTCCTCTTGGGTCAGTAGATCTGGCTCTCAGATTTGTGGTGATAATTAACAGTTCCTTTCTGTTTTTCATCTTCGCAGATTGACGCCTTGAGTAAAAGAAGTAAAGAAGCAGAGGCCGCCTTCTTGAACGTGTACAAGAAAATTATCGATGTCCCAGGTAAGAATAGTGTTTAGGTCTGTGTGTGTTTTATGTAAATTTCTGTTGGGATACATCAAGTCAAAAACTGGATTTTGATACCACTACCCTTATCCACATAGACAAAAAGAGAAGAGGGGAAAAAGTGTAGCTGCTCCCTTCTAGGTGTGGGCAACGCACTGTAATCTTCAACAGTTTCATGGTTTCTAATAAATCGAATTGCTCATATTTAAAACAGAAAATCAACATTGTAATACACATTTAGCTAAAAACGTAACTATTGCTTTTATTATTAATTTAAAAAAAGATTTAAAAAAATCTTTTAAATGTAGTAATTTAAAACAAACATATGTACTGTATGTACAGAAAACTGTGAGTTTTGGTTATCTGTCCATCAAGCTGATGTTAGCTGGTTAGTCAGGCTATCTGCAGCTGGCTGCTCACCTGAAGATTAAAAGCAATAGCTCCTTAGTAAGAGTAAGATTGCTGACACTCATGAAAAACAGAGTTATGGTGTGGAACTAAAATGAGTGGAGAAATATTTCAAAACAGCAGATTTGGTCTTTGCTACAATTTAGGGACTATAATTTAAAAAGATTAATGCCAGGTTTTATTAAAATAAAGACAAATTGATAACAGTTGATATTTTCACAATTGGCAGCATAATATATGTGTGGTTAAGCTTTCTCCATGCTTTATGACACTTTACAATAAACAAAATGAAGCGTGTAGAATCGATCATTAACTGACTTGACTCTCTAATTGTGGAAAAGCAAACTGTTTATTTTGCCGAGCCAGCTAGAACCAGCCCTGGTTAGTTTAGTGGGGAAATCTGTACTAAAGTCTTCTTCACACAGTAATGGAGTCAGTAGAGTCTTGTCAGTGTGATCTTACTGCTCTTAGATACGGTGGGTTTACTGATTGGGGAAAAAGATCTGATTTCTGATTTGGGCATCATTCAGGAAGGAACATTTTGTGGTTTAACCGGCCCATGCCCAGTCTGCTCTGGTGCTGTCTCATTTTTGAGCTCTGTGTGTGTGTGTGGTTCCTTTAATACATCCCTACAAGGACTAATCCCACTGGTGTAGCTTTAAGATGGTCTTAACAGAAGGTGCATCCTGACATTGATGACTATTACGCTGCGGATTGGCTGCGGGAAAGCACACGCACTAAAACAGTCACGTTTTCTACACTGAGGCAGAGAAAAATTACAGACGCGTATGCACAGTGCTGCTGGTTAGAGATTTTCAGATGCGTGGAAGTCCTGGAGGGCCCCGGTATGTAGGAACGAGAGAGGAGTCGAGTTCATCTATAACGTAAGGAGGTCATCGTATTCCCACACGGATAGACCTACAGTAATATCTTTGGATTGTACTGCTCCCAATAAGTCAGCGCCGGCTCTGACGGGGCTATTCTTAACTTGCAGCGAGACAATGATGTAATGCCTGATGCACACATGCACAGAGACACAGACCAGCCTGACTAATGCAGCAGTCTTGGAAGAGGAAACGGTGTGTTTTCTTCTGTCTTCTGTCAGATGAAGGCCTGGACAGTCATCCCAGTGTGCTCTGGTTTAGATTAAAGGTGTCTGGTGAGAGCGTTCAGCACCAGTGGCCCACAAGTCAGGCTGTCTTTAACAGGCTGCGCTTTTGATTGGAAGAGGGAGGGAAGGACAAAACTTTGATAAACGGGAAAGAAAGTTAATTTTCAAGGGCACGAAAGTAGATAGGAGTCTATATTCAGAGCATGCTGGTATGTTAGTATTTGTTTGTACTGGTGTGTTTGTTTGGGACTCAAACTTGTGTGTGTGTGTGTGTGTGTGTGTGTGTGTGTGTGTGTGTGTCAGAGCGCAGCCCTGCGTGGTGTGTCACCTTGACAGCAGAAAATCAGCATGAAATTCCCCAATCGTTCTCCGCTGATCTCTCATTAGCATAGTTAAGATATCTAACTGCGTCAGACACAAGACACGCACATACACAGCTCTTACCCCCAGCTGTAAGCTGTCAGTTCCTCTTATCTGTACAACACACACACACACACAAGCACACACACACACACACACATAAACTGCTCTTTTAGCTGGCATGCTGATGAGCGTTGCCTGCGTCTCTTGGCTGCCTGTCACCAGTCTGCCACCCATGAGCACCAATCAAATGTGATTGGCCTGACTGACAGGGCTCTCTTCATCACACTGACAGTTAACCCTGCTGTGTGTTTTCCAGGGTTGTTGGTAAAATGCCTCCAGAAAGTTGCCTTTCTTCCTTCTGTCTCTGTTTCTCTAATCTCTCATTTACAGTTCTCACTGCCTGTTTTTTTTTCTTTCTTTTTTTTTTACATCTTCGTTTTGTCCAACTGTCTGTTCCCATGTTTCGCTTTCCTCTCGCTTTTCAAGATGCATCGCAGCGAACACTTTAACTGATCACAGCCAGTAATCTCTCGTTAATGTGTCTAATCTGTGTTACTGTCTGTCTGCCTCTGTTTGTGTCTGTTATCCAGTTTTCCTGCTGTGTCAGCCGTCGTCGTGTTAGATCCCCTCTAATACAAAGCCAATGTTTATGACTTAGCTCAACAGTTTCCTCTTACAGGGCCTTGTTTATTAGACCGAACGGAGAAAGTTTGTAAGTACAGCAAGCCTGGATTGATTAGATTATGTTTTATAATGTTGTTCTTCTCTGTCTATTACATCATGAATAGAGGCAGCCTGGCCATAGAGAGGTTCGGGAGTTTTCCCGAACGGCCCGTCTGTTCTAGTGCCGCTGGCCGGGAACGCTGATTGTTTTTTTTACTTCAAAAGCAGCTGCGGTAGAGCCACTTTAGTGATCCTGCTGTGTCTACGTGTGCGTGAGTGAGGCATCTTACTTTATAGAAGATCTTTGTGAGCAGTACTGGCGCTGCGCACCTTCGCTGATCTCTACCGTCCGTCTGCCTGCAGAGCAACAGATTGCGTATTCATGTGATACATCTTTAATCACTATTTGGACTCGCCGTTTGATCCTGCATGTGGGTTAAAAGATTTCCAGGCAGCGCAATACTTTTTTTAAAGTGATTTAATTTTCAGCTGAACCTTTGTCTAACATGCTAAATATAACATTAAAATGAATTATTTCCATTTAATTTCCAACTGCTGCCATTTATTTGATCCGGAGATTGCTGTACAAAAACAAAATATGGTCCTCAGTCCTTGGGCTGGGATCATAGATGATTTCTCCATTCTTGAATCACAAAGTCTCTCTGGCTGCGCTCGATTCCACGGAGTTTGGAAATATCCTTGCATGTTTTTGTTTTGTGACCAAAGGTGGGTCTAGTACCCAAAATTTTATTCAAGTAATGGTAACACTAAAGTAAAAGTATAAATTAGCCATCCAAGATTTTACTGAAGAGTAAAAATACGTAAAAATACGTAAAAACGCTACTCAAGTACTGAGAAAATAATCAGAACATCAGATCAGTTCTATTGGCACTGATTATTTAAAATGATTTCATCAGACAGACAAAAATATAAACTTATATACAAATTCTGGTATTTTAAAGAGTACAATGAAAGGACTAAAACATAAATATAATTACAAAACAAATTTAAGACTGAATACTTTTTCATATCAAATTTTCAACACAAAGGGTATTTAAAAAATACCTACAATAGGTAATGTATCTGTGTTAGAACAAGGTTCCAGTGACAATATAAAGTGTTTACCGTATATTTAGTTGATCTCCAAATGGCTCAGAAAGAAAATAGAAAATAACATTCAACCAAAAAAGCTTGTGTACAAACAAGAGGTCTCACTTTGCATAAACTGCAGGTTTGTGTCCGTGTCTTGTGCATTTTTGCTTAAAACATGTTTGTTTTGATTCAGGGAAATTTCTCGGAGTAGGTAGATGATCCCGAAATTTCATTCAAGAAAAAGTAGTGATACTAAATAACAATTTTACACAAGTAAAAGTAAAATGTGTGATGCAGTAAAGCTACTCCGAAAAGTATTTTATTTTCAGAGAAAAATCCCTTTTGACGTATTTTCTAAGTCTGGAAAAGTGAGGAAAAAATAAATGAGCCTATTGGACAATAATTGTATTTCCAGATTTTAGTCTTAATCCCTTGTCTATATATGACGTCCTTCTGTCCTTTTTTTCATCCTACTTACTCCTATAATTCCTTGTTTCCTTCCTTACTCCCTTCTTTATGTCCTGCCTTCTCTCTCCACTTTTTTCCCTTTCTTCCTTCCTTCCTCTCCTTATATCCTTACTTGTTTTCCTCATTTTCTTTGCTTCCTTCCTTATAACTTCTGTCTCTCCCTCGTGTTCTCACTAGAACTAGGAAAGTAGAGCACATCACCCCAGTTCTAAAGTCCTTACACTGGAGAATAGACTTCAAAATACTTTTACTAGTCTGTAAATCACTGAATGGCTTAGCACCAAAGTATGTTGAAGATCTGCTGTCATTATACCAACCCATCAGACCACTCAGGTCTTCTGACTCTAGTCTACTAATCATCCCTAGAATTGGAACCAAACATGGAGAAGCAGCTTTCAGTTTCTATGCTCCTCTTATCTGGAATAAACTTCCAGACCACTGCAAAGCTGCTGAAACACTGAGATCTTTAAATCAAGGCTAAAAACCCGTCTGTTTAAGGATGCCTTTGATTAATTGATTAATAATAGCTGGAAGGTCATAATAGTAGTATGATTTAATGTTTTTTCTTCCCCCCTTATGTTCTTCCATTCTTTCTTTCCTCTCTTCCTATCTTTCGATTCTTGTCCGTCCTTATGTTTTTTTTAATACTTTTCTAGTTTTCCTTCTTTATGTTTCTTCCTTGTGTTCTACTCACCTTTTTTCCTTACTGTTTCTTTTTTATCCTATTGGTACCATATTGAAAGTTTTCCTACTGTAGAAATATCTGCCTTCATACAAAAAGTACAGAAAACGTGTTTTATCTGTGCGATAATAGGAAGTTTTCCCAGTATAGTAATGCAGAGTGAAAATGCCACTATTTTCATGGTGTCAGTATTTGAAAGATTTTGTCACGGTTTTTGCCACAAGCAGTTTAATTGTAAACCATTAGGGAGATTATACATTAATTAGATCAACAACATTGTATCCATAGCTTTTAATGTAGTTTTTCAAGCTGTGCTCATCAAAATGGGGTGTAATAAAAACAGACAGCAACAAAACGTGGATCCACAACACTACAGCACTGAAGCAGGTTAGACTGTAGAGGAATGCAATTATGTCAAGAAAGATGCATGTGTAGATATCATCATTTTGGTCAGCTAAAGCATTTATAGTCTTTCCAATTAATTAATAAAATACTTTATTTACATTTTTTTTTGTTTACCAGTTCAGCTAAATTCTGTGTGTTAATGACTGAACGCATGTCCTCCCTTCTCACAGGGTTTCTACTAATTCTGTTTATGTTATACTTCTTCCTCCAATCAGTCATTTTCCACAGAGATCATAGGTCAGGGTTCAGCTTCAAGCATTCGTCCTTAAGGTGTAAGATTCATTGCCTCGCTCAAGGACGCGTCACCGGTTCAAACGCTCGCTCTCAGACGGCCTTGACTGTAGTTATTCCAAGCACACTAGGCCACCTCGCCGCCCTTGCTTGTCTGATCTGCTTTGGAGTGTGTTAACATGGTGTGTGTTTTTTTTTTTTTTTTTCTCCCTCAGACCCTGTACCTGTGCTGGAGCTGGCTCAGCAGCTGCAGCTGAAGCTCCAGAGGATGCACGACATTGAGACAGAGAACACCAAGCTACGAGAGACACTGGAGGACTACAACAAAGAGTTTGCAGAAGTTAAAAACCAAGGTTAGAGGGGGAGAAATGGAGAGGATATTATCAACTTTTAGGTGACAATGATGTAGCCAAAACCAATTAGAATAGTTTTTCTTTCTCACTATGTAATGGGGTGTTAGGTGACCACAAGCAATGTTATTTTGAGAAAAAAACAACAACCCTGCAGGAGCTCAGAGATGTAAATCTTTAGATAATCCTGTAGCCAATTAATTTACTTTTAATTTGAATGATGTCTAGGCATCTCAGTCTTTTAATAATCAAAATGATCTGTATCTGTGGCATTTCTTTTATCTGTTTTTGAATTGGTGCTCCTGTTCATTCAAAATAGGTCACTCCGGTGAGGTCAAAGGGCAAACTGTCTTTGTGACTTCTTTTCTTCTCTCACACTTACATTTATTTTCGTAAACATTAGTCATTGGGACATTTGACACATTTCACAACAAAGATCCCTTTTTTGGTAATGAATCTATAATCGATTTTCCTTTTTTAATTGAATTAATGAAATACATTGACTTTTTGCTATTGTAAATTTATTAAGGCGCACCTGTATTATTGCAACACTGAGCATAAATACATAGCACTTAAAATGCATACATTTAGCTAATTTTGCATCCAAGGAGATTTATCAGGTAAACAAGTGTCAGATTTTATTTTTTCTCTATAAAATGTGTTAATTTAAATGATTATGGCTTACCGCTGGACAGCTCTCGACTTTGGAAAATAAAAAGTGAGTGTCTCAGGAAATTACAATCTCATGCAGAAATGTCTGCCTACTGGAAAGCAGATAAATATTTTACTGCATCAGTGCAGCTTAGCATGGCGATAAGCCTGTGACTCTCCTGTGGTGCTAAGGAATCCAAGGTTGCTTTAATAGCAGCCTTCAGCTTGCCTGTGTGGCGTCTGATGTCTCATCTTCCTTTCGACAGTACCCCATATATTTGTCAGGTGAGCAGGTTTTGCACAGTGGTTATTAAAGCAGGTATTGGTACTTTTTGTAGTATGGGAAGGTTCCAGGTCTTGCTGGAAAAGGAAATCAGCATCTCTATAAAGCTAGTCAGAATAAGGAAACATGAAGTGGTCCAAAACTTTTTCTGGTAGACGACTGACCTGACTCAGTGGACCAACACCAGCTGAGGACATGGGCCCCCGAATCGTCACTGATTGCAGAAACTTCACACTGGACCCCAACCAGCTTGGATCCTTTGCCTTTCCTTTACTCCTCCAAACGTTAACATCTTGATTTCCACATAGGATGGAACATTTACTTTCGACAATCCTGCTCCTTTTCTCCTTAGCCCAGGTGAGAATGCTGCCTCTGGATTGAAGGACTAAGCCAGTAGTAGACCATGTCCTGGATACCTCTGTGTGGGTGCACTTGAAGCACCGACTTCATTTGCAGTCCTTTATAATTTCCTCCAAACTCTTGAATGGACTTTCACAAGGATGCAGTTCATGCATTGCTGTGCTTTTTTTTTTTTTTTTTCTTTCTCTACCACACGTTTTCCTTCCACAAAGCTTTCCATTAATATTCTTGGAAACAAGACAGCTTCTTTAGCAATGATCATTTGTGTCTTGGCTTCCTTGTGAAAGGGTGTTGGTGACTCTCTGCTGGACAGCTCTCGACTCAGCATTTTTCTACACAATGATGTAACCATGACCAACATTTCTGCAATAAAAATTCGTGTGTTGGTTTTTATGTAATATTCACATTTTCTAAGAGGTTGAATTTTAGTTTTTGATTCTTCATCAAAAGTAGCTGAAATAAAATATTAAACTTTTATGTAATAAATCTGAGTTTATTGCGATCAAGATGCAGCAGCTCATGAAAAGTTGTGTGGACATCATGATGATTTAAAAAGCATTCTTTTAGCTCATTTCCCACAGCTTCAAAAGGATTGTTTCTTCACATTTTTCATATACCCTTTTCCTATTATGTTTGCTTGTTATATAAAAAAGAATCTGTAATTTCAAATATGACATCAAAACACATTCTAGGGTTAAGTCCTTATTTGAACATATTTAATGACTCATGCATATTTCAGAAACACAGAAAATGTACAAGGTTCTACATTTTCAAATGGGTTTTAAAGAGGGGAAAAAACCCGGCAGAGGTTCATAAATAAAAGACGACAGGCTACCTCAGGGTACAGAAAGATGGAAAAACTGACAAAGGCAGAGAGATGAGTGTGAAGCGGTAATAAAAGTGCTGCAACTCCAGTCAAAAAGGAGGAGTGAGTGAGCGGGGAATGTTTTGGAATCCCCCCTTTTTTTCCTCAGCGAGAGTTAATTGGAACAGCTCGATAACGGCAGGGTTCCATTCCTCCATTGATTTTTCTGTTCCCTCATCCTTTATCCCTCCTTCCCGTCTCAATAGACGGGGGATATTTAAACCCCAAAACACACTCTGGAACTACCACTCCTGTTGAAACGCACACGTGGACCCGCCCGCCCGCACACACGCACGTGCACACACGCACGTGCACACACACCGAGGCGCATGGAGAGCAAAGGCCATTGATCCCTGCAACCTAAATGTTTAAAGTTCAGTTAAGCAGTTAAGGGGTAAGAGGGCTCTAAGGGGACTCTACTATATTGATTATATGTCAGAGCTCTGAGACTGTAGTTTAAATCACACACACACACACGCCCGCAGAGTGCTAAGAGCCCTCAGTCAAAGGCAGCATTGCTTTATATCATTGTCTCACTCGCTTATATCTCCCTCTGAAAAACACACACAAACACACAGGCCTGTTTATTACTCCAGTTATGTGTTAGATTTATTTCAGGCTGCCCCATACAGCGCTCGGCAGTCGGCAGGTTATGGGATTTCAGTTCTAATGCAGCCCTAATGAAGACAACATATCTGCTGCTGAGGAGCGCTGAATATTCTGTACCAGTCGCGGACGTAAAGATTAGGCCGGAGCCACGGGGGCTACGGTCTGCGTCTGTGCTGACAGAAGAAGAATGTGGGATGTGAAGCATTGCTCCTTAAAGGTCAAAATGCCCCATCAAACACATCATGGCCACCGCTGCCATTTATCACATCCTAGAAGAGAAACGACGATAAGTCGGGTTTTTCTGTCATCTTACAAATAGTCTTTTCCTTTAATTCTTTCAGTGTTTGAACACTTGTTGTTCTGCTCTGATCTTTCTCCAGAGGTGACCATCAAGGCCTTGAAGGAGAAGATCCGCGAATACGAGCAGACTCTGAAGAATCAAGCTGAGAACCTGGCCCAAGAGAAGCAGCTCCAGCTACATAACGACTATGCAGAGAAGGAGAGGTATGATAAATGGTTGGACTGCTGATTCCTTGTTCCTGATAATTACGTCTTTATTATGAGGCTATTTTAGTTCTCCGGGACACTTTGGCCCTCAGGCAGAATTATCAGCTCTTTAAAAGATAGCTGTAAGGAATATTTAGATGAACTATTAAACAAAACTTAGTTACCGACTACTTCAGATGTCTACCAAAACATCAAATTGTAGTTTTACACATTCATGAAGGAACTGAGATGATCCAGTAAATCAAATATAAAGAACAATCAGTACCTTCAAACTGCAGTCGTTATTCTGGGTTTTATAGAGCTTTAAAATCTAGAAAACAAACTACTGGAAAATGGTATGACTGATGACTGACGTTATCAAGACAAGAATGCCATGAAACGATCTTTCCCCTGGAAGCACTTAAAGTAAAGTCAATTAAACTAATTGAATAGGTAGAATAAACGGTTATCTGAGTGTAGAAAATGTCCCATAAATGTTGATCGAAACAAGTTCTTTTTATATAATAAACACGATGAAACTTTCCTTTCTGAAGGTGTTTTGTAGATTTCTAGGCTTGCAGTCGAAGATCAATTGTCCAACTGTATTTCCTGTACGTCAGAGTTTTATAGGCCCCTTCCTGTCTGCAGAGAGCTGACTTCCTGCGTCTGAGAGGGCCAGTAAATGGATGGCACCTCCTGATGCATTTTATCCTGTGAAGGAGCGAGCCAAGGAGAGAGACGGAGATGAAAGGCTGAAGTACAGGGCAGAAAAATAGAGATGACAGGAGAGACAGATTGGCGAAGAACGGGGGGGGCATCAAAGGGTGTCATAAAGGCCTTATTTGTGCTGGATTATTGATGTTTTTACACACAGCGGCAATTTCTCAGCAGAGCCTAACTTTTTATGTGCTAAGAATGAATCTATTTTATCCCTGTGGTTCCCTCCCCCCCTCCTCTCCTTCTGAGTCAACCATTGCTCCCCCCCCCCCCCCCCCCCCACCCCCCGGGTGCAGCGTGCCCCAGTGGCCAGACATTCCTGCCTAATAGGGCTGCTTAATGAGCAGTGGGTTGTGTTGTGGAGGATTTTAGTGGGGAAAACTCTTCAGAAATGGTGGGAAAATAGAGAATGGTTGCATTTTCCACCAAGTGTGAACCCGAGAATAGCTGACTCACTATCTCTTCACTGTGACTTTGTGCTTCCTGCTCTCTTTTTCACACCCCTTTAGGAAGCTCCTGGAGAATCAGGACTCCATGTCTTCAAGGTTGAAAGAGGCTGAACACAAGGCCCAGTCGCTGCAGACAGGTACCAGCCAACCAATCATATTTTACTTTGATTTTAAAAACTGTATTACAAGATTAAAGAATGGTGTTGAAAATCTTTGGGGGTGTTTTCAAGCCTTCCTCGCGTGATTAGAAAGAAGTTGTTCGAAAACAGAATTTTATCATGTTGTTAATGTCCTCACAGCAGCTAGCAATACTATTTGCTGCCAACTTTCCATATCTAGCATGTTCCATAACGGACAGAAGATGGAAGCTTTAACGGGTAAAAAATAAAAAAGAGCAATTGCTGTACGATGTTTAGCCTTCCTGTTATTTGCTGTAAGTCTCACTCTTGGCTGCTGGCTCGCAGCCTGAATGAGCTGCAAACACCTCACACATGTCTTAGAAAATACAGGTTCCTGTTTTAGCAGGTTCCTACCTCTCTGTGCTACCAACAATTTCATTTTGAACAACTTTCTGATACTAAAAAGAGCTTTACTTTGAGTCTTATTTACTCAGAAATCAAATAAAATTAATAAAACATACAAATAAAATTTAAAAATAATGTTGACAGCGCGACCCGGTTGTTCTTAAATATAGTGCATTCGCCGATTAGAAAAACATTTTTTTAGTTTCTGACCAACTGTTTACTGGTCAGGTCCAATCAAGGTGGAAATCGACTAGTTTCGGTCACAAGCCGATTATCTGAGCATCTCTGCTTAAGTTTAATCTGGACTCTGTGGGTTGACAAGGTTGAAGGATGTAAAATATTCCCAAAAATTATTCATCTCTGATCTTTAGATGAGAAGCTAAACTAATGAAAATATGTTTAATGTTTTTTTTGTTTGTTTTTTTTTAAGGTAAAATGTAGCTGGAAAAAACCCACAACTGACTCCTTTTTCCATCTTTTCCAGCACTCGAAACAACTCAGGCTGAGCTCTTTGATTTGAAGACAAAGTATGACGAGGAATCCACAGCTAAGTATGTGTCTCGCTGATCTACATGTGTGTTTACAGGGTGACTTTTCCCCTCTGGCTCTCTCCATATTCTACTCTTGACATAATCATCCTGTTTTAGTGAATCTCTCTCCCTTGAAACTCATCCTGCTCTCCCCTAACAGCTGGAATGTCTCCCACAACGCTCAGCAGCCTCCAAATCCCAGCATTACCCACTCACAGTAAATACTGAGAGGGATTGTAATACATTTTGCAGATTCGGCAGAGCATCATAATAGATTTATATCTTTGTGGCGTAGTTTAGAGTGCTCTGTCTGAATCGTTCGTCGCGATGGAGAGGGGTGGCCACACTTTGAGATCTCGAAATTCAAGCCACTTGGATGTTCGTTTTTTCTTATTTTTTTAACATGATCTAAAAGATAGAGGTACTCGAGCTTTGTACATCTGTCATTATTGATCTCATTGTGGTGGGCAGCATGAAAACTGCTTTTCCATATCTGGAATCCACACAGAGAGACTCCTCAGTTTAGTTACGGGAAATGGGAAAAAAAGCTGAAGAATGATATCAGTGGGAAGATTTTTCACAAACGTATCTGAAGATTGGCTATTTGTATTCAGCCCCTCTTACTTTGATACCCCTAAATAAAATCCAGTGCAAATAGTTGCCTTTAAAAGTAACCTGATTAGAGGGTTGTTAGAGAATATTAGCCAACCAGCAGCATCATGAAGACCAAGGAACAAAGCAGGGTTAGCTTTTAACACCAACACTGTACCCTGAAAACTCTACCTCTATTGGGAAACATGGCGGTGGCAGCATCATGCTACGGAGATGCTTTTCAGTGGGGACAGGGAAGCTGGACAGCTGCCTTTAAGATCTTGAAGCCACAGAGGTTTTCTTAGTTATCTTCAGCTTCTAGAGATGTGTGCCTCTATCATTATTGATCTCGTAGTGGTGAGCAGGATGAGAACAGAAGCTTTTCCTTGTCTGCACTCCACACTGCAAAGTGGCACTTTATGACATTCACACTCCTCAGTCTCCCAGGGTTAGCGGTGGGAACCAGAACCACTCGAGCGTCCGGACTTCTTCCACAAAGCTGAAAAATAATATTTGTGAGGAGAGGATGTGAGAAGTTTATTGTTTTATTGATCATCTCTGCACGGCAAGAAAATGTGGCACTTTTCTCAAACTCCCTTGCTAAACATGAGGCTGTTAATAAAACCTTCAAGGGCGTCCTGCATGCATGCATACAGCCCAGAATCAACTTGGCTTTTAAAAGCTGGCCCTTCCAGTGCCGTTTACTCTGCCCCAGACTCACTGTGTCTCTCCTTTACCAGAGTTGTTAAATTGATTGGCTGTTAAAAACAGATCGATCCCTCCTCTGTCTTCCTCAGAATATTTTTTTTTTCTCCTTCTTTTTCTTCCACCCACACTTTATCTTTTATCTTTCAGTCGTGTGTGTTGGGTTAGCGGAAAGGCCATATGAAGATATTGCATGCAGTGTAGAGGCACTAATCAATAGTTATTGTTTATCAAGGGGACACACCTAGTTTTTCACTTCTACAACTGTCTTGCACTTCTTGTCTACTTTCTTATAACTTCACTTTTTCTCTGTTCCTCCCTTTCATGTCAGCCGAAAATCATGTTAAAAGGATGCCTATAGACAGCCCCATTTGCTTACAGAAGCTAATAAGCACATGCCCGCCCACATCCACACATTCACTCACATTAAAGTATACACACACACATGCTCGCTCGCTCGCTCACTCACTCGTGAGCCTCAGGCAGTCAGGGTCCTTGACTATGTGGCGTGCTGTGATCTGAAATTTTAATGCAACGCTTTAAAGCGCACACAAACCCTCTCCAACCCTGCTCCCTCCCAGTCCTCGGAGTCCTTCCCCCCGTTTACTGCTTGGCTGAGCAAATCACCAGTGTTTGGCTGAGCAACTTTTAACCCTTTAACTGAGTCTACTTTAACACAAATGCCAGTCATATTATGTGCCGCCACATACACAGACAAACATGCATTCGCTGTGTAAACTTCCCAGCGAGGAGGACTTTACGTGACAAATCCGATCCTCCCCCCTCCTGTCGCCCCTCATATCTTGCTGCGTTTAGGTAATCTCCCTTCTAAAACACACTCACACACTCCGATGACACACCCTGAGTATCTAGTTGATGTTGCGATGCCCAGACTGTGTGTGTGCGCGCGAGAGCATCAGCGGGAGGCAGGCCTGTAGATGTAGCATTGCCCCCCCTCTCTCTGCGCCGGCACTGCGAGGGTCTGGCCGGCCGCGTTTTAATCGTTTAGTCCTTGTTAAAGATTAATGATTCATTGATTTTCAGCCCCACAGGATGCTTTAAGAGGGCGTGCGCGTACACATTTCCATAAATGTTTCTGTATGTACCACTCTGGCTATCCTGTTATTCCTAATAATTAGGTAAACGTGGGCTATTTTTGTTCTTTTTAATTCATGTGTCCATTACAAGCACCCATGAACATAAAATGGCGCAAGGATGTACTCAAACACACACAGACACACTCTCACGTCTCGCTTCGTTTTAAGCCTGCCTGAAATCCCTAAGGTAACCTGCTGTGAAAATGCAACGTGGAGAAAGCCAGGGAAAGAAAAGAAATGGAGTGATGAAAGCTGGGGGGCAAAAAAGCAAGCCAGGGGGCTAGAGGACTCAGCGAGGAAGACAGGATAAGAGTGTGATAGAGAAGGGGAAATGAAAATCGAAATCAGGGGAATATCCTGCTGGCACAGAGGACGGAGGCCGAGGAAGAGAAGGCGATAGATGAGAGAGGGTGGGATGAAACGGGGTAAAAACTGGAAGGGAACAGTTTAAAGGGGAAAGAATAGAGGCAGGGAGTGGAAGGGGGGGGGCAGTTGAGTGAAGAGCAGGACACAGAAGATAAGAGATGAAAAGGCCTGTCTGAGATGGAGGAAGTACAGTCAGGGCTCTGAGGCTCTGGGTTCGTTTCAGAAGTCCTACACTAATGTCACTGGGTGCACCCACTGGCTTTCATGGTACAAAAGAAGGGTCTATATGGGTAGTTTTGTGTTCTGTTTGTAATTTCAAATGCAGCTGCATATGTGCTCTGTAGCGCCTCCTTGTGGCTGTTACATTGAGCTTTTTGTTATATTTCGGTGGTCTAAAACCATACTCTGTCACCCTGTTTTATTGTTCGGTGTTTGATGAATTAATTCCCCCCGGGTGCATTGGCAGGCCATTGGCAGGTCCTGCCCTGCTCAGCAAATGACTGACTGTTATCAGGATACGCTGAAAATCCCTTCCCTGTGATCTGCTTTGGCCCTCAGCCTCTAGCTTTGCCTTTTATAATTCCCAAATACAGCCAAATCCAAAGGTTATTTAAGAAGACTTTGTGCATCTGTACTTTGATTAAACGATCACATTTGGAGCAGGAGCGGCGCTGTATTTGGGTTGCATTACCACCCATAAACGCTCTCCATTACAAGCTTTTCGAGCTCGGTGGCTCCCTGACCTTACGTGTGTGTGTGTGTGAGCGTGGGATGGGGGCTGAGTACGCACATGGGCCCAACACGGTATAGCTTAAGATGGGATAAAAGCTGTTGAGGTAGCGTACCATTATGTTGCCTAAACACACACCAGATCCTTTCAACTATTAAGGAAAGAATAAAAGCGGAGAGTGAAAAGCTCTCCCACCCACATCTGATTCTTTTTGCTGCATTGCCCGTGGCACAATGTTGACCTAATATCAACTGTGTCTGTTTTGTTAAACGCATTCAAATCAGCAGTACGCAAGCCTATGGGACATAACGCTGTTTCGCATACTGTGACACACAAATACAAAAGCTGCGTGGGTTATTGGGTTCACTATCAAAAGATTGCAGTCAAATCAAAAGGTCCTAATGGAGGCAGCAGTGCACATATGTGCTCACATCCTTGCTCTCACTGTTCTTATCATGTGTTCTTATCAGTGTCTTAAATAAGCATTCCTGCTTAGAGCGTTCATCTTTGTGCTGCGTTATGCACCATTTCTGGGGTCTTGATTTCCATTCTTCTACAGTGCTTTGCAAAAGTATTCACACTAGGGATGGGTGATATGACCTCAAATCTATATTGCGTTATAATTTAAAACGTCTGCGGTAACGATATATATTGCGATATATTCTTTTCTTCTGTTTATATATGTCAAAAAGACTTATATAAAGAGATACATTGCAGCAGAACTACAAAAAAGTATAGAATCCCATTTAAAGAACATTCATTGTACAAAATGCATGTAAAAAAATATTCAAATCTTTTTCCGAAAACTGCAACCCAAAAACTCATCCATAAACATAAATGAAGATTAAGCTATTTTAAATAAAATAAAAGCCAAGTGTTTTGAAAACAAAGTTCAAAATTGTTTAAACTGAAACTCAAAATGTACAAAGAGAAATAATGTTTCCTTTTTCCTTTGTGATTACTTAGTTATAAATTTAATATCGCATAAAAAAACCTGGTATGTAGACACAGCTTGATGACATCATCAAAATGTGCAGTCACGGTAGGCCGGTATAGTCTGCCGTTGGCTAAATTTATACAATTCCTACCTTATACCGTTTATATAGCCCACTGGTAATTCACTCCCCTTGAAGTTTTTGTTTTATTCTATTAAAACCACAGACTTCATTTTGTTTTGGAAAATCTGAAATGTGTGGCGTGCTTTTGTATTCTGCTTTCTTTACTCTGAAACCAGCAAGGGCACACTGGTCTCAAACATACGGTTTGAGGTGTAATAGATTGGGTCGGATCAAAGCATATTCTTTGGATAATATGACCTAATGAAAGTATTTTCCTTTATCGAATTTTAATCCGCGGCTAAATTTTTGATTTTCGTAGACACTCGTAATCCATCTGACTTCAGCTATATTACTGATACAGGTTGGACCTTTTGTCTGTACATGTGCAAAGCTGGTAGAGATGCATATAAACAGACTTCTGTCTGCAATCATAACAAAAGGGACTGAAGATGTGAAACAAATGCTATCTTAAAAACATGTATGCACACATGGATGTTAGCTTTAAGGTACAAATGGACTCAGGAGAAGATAAATGTGCAGTGCAGCACTTTTTTATATCCACAGTTAAGATTTATCCAGGCCTGAAAACTTGAACAGCATGGATGATGCTTAGAAGATTCGAGTTCATTGTTATTGACCAGAAAATTAAACGTATCCACCTTCATTTAACATGCATGTGCTGTGGACATTTTCCCAGTACTCTTCCTGTTTGAAGGCAGATGGTTCATATTTAGATCACTTTTATGGAACATGTGAACAATTTTTCTAGAGTCCATCGAGATTTGTTTGTGGCACGGATGTATTCTTGCTGTCTGACCTCTAGCAAGTGAGAGGTGAACCCTGGCCTCCATCCAGACCATTAGTCAGACACAATCACACAGCTTCATAGCAGATTAGTCTGCTGTATTAGGACTTAGAGCTCTATTAATGTAATCCCTCTGTTTTAGTGTGGCCCGGGTTTAGGGGCTTACATGTGCACACTCACACGAATAGGCACACATGTACACTTAAATACATGTATGCAAGCTGTTTGAGTAGTGGCGTTCACCATCAGTGGATTAAGGTGAAATTTAGACTGTAGCTAAATGGAGGCAGAACTCGTGGTCGAAAATGTTCCTTCATTTCCGGGAATCGAGTAATTTTTCCTCCTCCTCCTCCCCACTATAAACTTTGTTTACTTGTGTCTTTTTAAAGGGCTGTTTCATCAAGTTTCCCATAGATTAATCATAAATGTCTTTTACAGGGCTGATGAGATTGAGATGGTGATGACTGACTTGGAAAGAGCCAATCAGGTAATTCACTCAATGTCTTACCACTCTTTCATTAAAAATTGCCAGAGAAATCAGACTTTGGACTTGAGTTTTGGATTCAATTGTTCAAAAAAACTTTCAATTATACAGCAAATGGCCACGGTAAAAAAAAAAGAAAGAAAATGTCTAGAATTTGTTTTCACTATTTTCAAATCAAGTTTTCTTACCGTTTTTTTCCCCATGTTCAATTTTCCAGAACGAAAAACCTGTTTTTCTAGGTACAAATGGCTTTTATAAAAGTAATTTTCTGTCTAAGATGTTTCTAACTGTGGGATTTTTTTTTTACTCTTGTTGTTTTACTAAAACAAATTCTTTCAGAACACCAGATTGACATAAAATAAGTCGTTTTTGTGTCACACCCAGTTTATTCACTCGTCATTTTCGTCATAATCTGTATGAATATGTATGATTATGAACTGATTTATAGAAAACATTTCCAGTTTAAAGCAGATCCCAGCATTAGTGTCATGATTTGTGGTTTGAATCAAAACTTACATGTTGGATATGTTAAGATAGTCTGATCATTAAACGGGTACAACAAAAATGGCTGTTGGTATCTTTAGATAATATGACTGTAAATACAACTAGTAGCTCAAGATTATGCTACCTTTACCACAAGAAAACAGGCCTAGGGTGATAAGGTAATGAAACATTTCTCACAACAAAACAAGCTCGGCGTCCCACTGTCTTAAGATATTGAGGCAGCAGAACTCTGTTAGAAACAAAAAACTTACAATTATGGCATTTTGAGACAATGTAAAAAAAATCACAGCAAAATGCGCTTAATCTTGTTTTTCTGAGTTAATAAAACATATTAAACTTTAGATCTTATCTTTATGAAAATTGTTAAAATTAGACTTTAGGTATGGATTTGCAGAATACATTTTTTGCATGGGGAAAAATATAAAACTATCATCTGTAGGTTAAAAAGAAATTATGGAAAGGTATGAAATTACCTTTTAGCGTTTCCCAACTCTGGATGAGTACAAAAAAACCTGCTAAAACTGAGTATGGTAAACCGTTTGTGTCCAGTCTTTTCTCTGTGTTGCATTTCCAGCTAGATGATGAGACCTTCAACTAATCTCTGGATAATTTCATTAAAAACATTATATGCTAAGAAGAAGAGGGGAAAAAAACATTCTATGTACAACATTTTTTAAAGGTGCCCTGCCACACGTATTTCATTACTTTTGTGGTAATTTCTAAAGTTTACCAAGGACTCTGTAACATTTTTTGTGAAAAAAATGCCTTGGTTACCTTGTTTCAAGCCATTGTAGCTTCTAGCATTAAAGCCTGCAGGAAGACTCATCTCCATTTGCGCCAGTTCTCAATAATATTCAATGAGCTAAGCTGCTTGACTCCGATAGCCTAATCGCTAGGATATGAGAGCATGGCTATTCCTTCACCCAGCGCAACAAGTAGGCTAGAGGAACTTTCTTTACTATCTTTTGGAATCGCGGCAGAAATTGCTTCTTCAGGTATAGGCGAGGGGGCCCTTTGAACATTTTGTGCCCATGGGCCTCTGCTAACATAATCCGGCCCTGTTTGCATCGGTTTCCTCCATAACATGACAGCTTGGCAACAGCTGCTTTATGGCATGAATTTTGCTTGGCTAGCGAGTGCTAGCATTGTCCAAATTAAAATAAAACCTCCAAGGCTAGCAAGTGCATTAAAACCTGTATAACATAGCTTTTTTATTTACTAACGGGCCGTGCACTGGCCGTAGACTGACGCGATGGTACTGTACTGCTCCAGGCTCCAACCGTGTCGCGAAGCCTTTGCTGTACTCTCCAAAGTTGACAAAGTCTCCCTCTTCAAATCGTGTTGAACAGATAACTAAATTCGTATGATCCTGTTGTGGCATTGTTCCAAAAATGAACTGAAGCCATTTCATCCTCAACTCTGGGTTCTTGGCCAACATGTGCATTGTTGAACTTCTATTCTTGCATAGGGCACAAGCCCGTTGACGTTCAGCCATCTTTGCTGTATAGGAAAACTCACTGAGCAACACGAATTCTGTGGGCGCGTCTCAAGTGGGAGAGCTCATGAATGAGTAACGAATCACTTCCACGTCAAACTGACGAGCTTTTCAAGTTGGCCTAATTTCTCCGCTTATTTCGTTTTATTGGCTGGAGCTGACAGAGGATGTCGAAGTTCATTTTCACATTCACAACATAACACAAACACATATGGACCTAACACATTTCAAAAAATACAAGTAAAAACGGTTTTGTGTGGCAGGGCACCTTTTAAATATATTTTTTGAATAGTTGACTTAGAAACCTCAGACATGGTCATTAACTTGTGGCTTGTCTCTCAAGTGATATGTTGTTTTTTATGCACAGCCCTGTAGCTCCTGCCCCTTAAAGAACTCTGATACTGAATCCCGACCACTAAGAAATTACATTAACATGGTAATCTGTAACTCTCCACGACATTTGGCAGAGAAATGTATACATGCGTGTGGAAAAAGTCTGAATGTGAAATGGAAAATGTGTAGGAACCCCAACGTCTGCTGTCTGTGTAACTAAGCTAAAAACGTGAACCGTTGTGAAAATAAAAATATAATTCTGACCAAGTCATTGCTTCATTATGGGTAAAAAGGGTTTTAACTTGACCCCACCCTTGTCGTCTCGCTGCAGAAAATATTCACCTGAGCACCGGCTGTGTATTAATCTGTGCCTGAAAATAGTCCAGAACAAGCACCCTATTTGTTCTACTTTGAGCAACACTAATGTCCAGCTGTTTTAAGGAATTATTAAGCTCTTTCTAAAAATGCTACATATATTTTTGACTGTTTTATACCCAAGAGGAAAAGTTGTGGTAATTATTTTTCCTCTTAGACAGCCTGGTTTTCTCGGAGTAAGAAAAATAGACATTGTTGCTCACAATCGCTTACAAGTTCAAAAGCAATGAAAAAGATTCCCTGTATTAAAGCATAAATCCTTAAATATCAGAGTGAAGCTTCCTGGAGGTTTTCCATGTGCACACCTACCAAACTCCTCCAGCTGAACTGAACCTCCCAGCATGCCCTCTGCCCTGGTGGTGTTAATATCCCTTTGCTATCTGTTAATGTCATTGTTGTTAACTTTCATTGTTAGGCCAAGAGTATGATTTTGGTTAAAGGGCCAGCATAGGCATGTAATGTTAATATTAGCCCAAAGGTTAACGCTCCGACTATAATGCCACTCATACACACACACTCTCGCACTGTTCACACTTTGGATTTGAGGTTTACTGAGGGTGACAGCGTGGCCTGCAGCTCAGTCAGAGTTTTTAGAAGCTTTTACAAGAAGAAAATGGAAAACAGGACTTTTTTTTTTTTTTGTCTGGCCTGGCACTTTAACTCCCACCCAGTCAATAACAGCTCTCAAGATGGTTGCAATTAGGAACGCTGTGAAATCGGCTCCCTGTAACTCCTAATGATGGCAAGTTGGCCAGTGTAGCAGATGATTCCAGACTAGAGCGTGGCCATGTGTTTATAAATGTAGGGTCATGCTTATTATTTCTGTTCTTTAGGGAAATATATTATGATTTATTAAGGAAATATCAATTCTTTTGTTATTTTACATTTTGAATATTCCCTGTCGTGTTATGGGGCTTTTATTTGGGCTGTAAAGGGGGGCGTTTCCTTTGTATACAAACGCTTCCCAGCATGACGGAGGATTGTGTAATGGAAAACCTTTATGCCTTCACTTTATTGCCCATGTCTCGACACTCGTTCGCTCTAAGGGATTCGCTCTTTTAGGGAGTGAAATTCACATCCTTAGGTTTTATCAATAACTGTAAAGACAATGAGAGCTGAGGTTGGTGCTGATCAGATAAAATCAGGATCACAGTTTAATAAACATCTACCCAGAATCTCCAGTTTACCTTTCTGTTTCTTTGCAGCGAGCGGAGGCAGCTGAGAGAGAGGCGGAGGCGCTCCGAGAGCAGCTGTCATCATCCAACCAATCCCAACAGCTCAGTAGTCCCACCAAGGCCGACACTGACTCGGTAACCCACTTTCATTGCTTCGCTGATTGGTTGGTTAAAAGCTGCTGATTGGTTAAAACTCCCTTTATTAACCGAGAGATGTTTGGTGGTTATATTTATAATTTATTCATATGTAGCTGCATTTACTGAATTGAGAGGTCGTGCTCTGGGAACATCAGTGATGATGTTCAGAGCCAGAAGGACGTCAATGCTTTGAGAAGCATGGAAAGCTGCCGATTTTTTTTAAAGTCAGTATAAGAATTGAATAATATAACCAAGAAGGGGAAAACGTTTGCAGACTTTTTTCCCTCGTTCCATTTTGCCAGATTTTCTGGGAATAAATCACTTTTTAAAAAAGTATCAAATTTCTGACAGGATGGATATGTAGAACTGAGAATGGTTGTCGTTTTCATTAATGTTGGGTTGTTTTAGTAATTTGATTTTCATTCGATTTTCTTTCCCAACACGAGGATGATTTTTAAGTTTCAGGCTGATTATGATGCTTAAAGGCTGTAGTAGGAGTAGTATTGGCATACATATATTAACCCACTACTTCAGGCTTTGATATTACAAGATAATTAGACAAGTAATTGCTAGAAATAAGCTCAAGATTTCATTACTTCAAGATATCTGAGATAAGAAAAAAAAAATTTTTTCTTTAACATAATGATGCTGTGACACTTCTAACGGCCAAAATGAGTTAAAAATCCTGTTCTTTAGGAAATAAAGATCTGGAGATTTAATGATCTTGAGATGAGATGACACTCCTATGTTATTTCAGTTTAACAAGAAATTAAAATTATCACTATTTTTTTTGTTATCTCAACATAATGAAATAATCATCATAATTAAAAAAACCCATAAGATGCTTTTCTCAACAGCTAAAATAAAGGGAAATGATTCTTGCAATCAAAAACATGCTTCAGATTTCCTTTTCTTGAGATGTGGCTGTAAAGTTATTGCAACAAACTGAAGTCCACATTATCTCGGAGTAACGAGGTAATAAAACTGGAATTACAACGAAGAGCGCTATACATGTCTTTATTTTGAGACGGTATGTTTAAATTATCACTAACAAACACATTTGCATCCCATCTTAAAATAGCAGTTTTCCTGTTATCACAACAAAAATGAGCCATATATTTCTTTATCTTGAGATCTTCATCTAATTAAACTGTTATCACTGAAAAACGAGCTTTAGATCCCATATTAGGATAATAAAATAATTGTTTTGTTTTGATAACAACCCCATCTGGAGATCTTGTCTCCGGTTACATGCCAATAAAAATCTCCACAAAACAAGCTCAAGCTGTATGTGTAATGAGTTGGTCAGTTGATATCAAGATGCTAACTTGAGCAAGTAGCATCTACATACTTTGATAAAAATCTAAATCCATGCATCAAATTGGTGTTTTGGCATTACTGACTGATTAACCCCGAACTCTATTAAAGATAGAAATTAAAGCAATTTGTTAAATGTTTGCACATGTCCAAAACATTTGGACATTTAAAGAGATTTTTGATGATTTGAGTTCAGAAAAGTCTATTTTGGAACTGTAAAAGGGTAGGATGTGGGGGTTTTTACAGCAAGGAGTAGATGCCAATTTACAGCATATTCTGCCATGGATTTTTTTTTTTCTCTCCCTTATTACAGTTGCCAAATGACTGTAAGGAAGATGCTTTATAGACTCTGAACAAATGTTTTAGGTTTCAAGGAGTTCATTACATTGAAGTTTCTACCTTTTTATATTCTGTAGGAGCAGGCATCAGAGGCGGCATCGCACTCAAATTTGGAGGCGGAGCTCAGAGCCAAAGAAAGGGAGACCGCCCAGCTGGTGGAGGATGTCCAGAGACTGCAGGCCAGCCTGACCAAACTCCGTGAGACCACCAGCTCCCAGATCTCCCAGCTGGAGCAGCAGCTTAGCACCAAGTCTGCAGTTCTCAAGGTACAAACAAAACATCCAGCTTCCCTTTTTCTGTGGGATTTTCTGCTCAACTTCTTCAGCCATAAATTTTTTAGCACTCTGTAATTTCTGCCCTTTTTCTGCTCTGTGTTGTAGTTATGTCTGTATCTATAATCATGTTTACATGTTAGGTTCATTTCATCTAGACTAACCCACTGGAACGTGTCCATGAAATATTCACTTTTCATCTCTTTATAACCCACAGGAACTGGAAGACAAGTTGGAAAGGCAAGCTGACTATGAGGAGGTCAAGAAAGAACTAAGGTGGGGTTAAAATAGAGGATTATCAACATTATTGTTACAGTTATTATATAAACCTATGAGAAAACCAGAGGCATATCCTCATTTTAGGTGTAAATGCCTGCAGGATGCTAAGTGTGCATACATATGTTTTAGTGGGGTGAAAGTTTGTTGTTTGGTCCCCTCAGCATCCTGAAGACTATGGAGTTTGGAACCGACTCAGTGCAGGTACAAACACACTAGAGAAATAATGCACAGCTAGTTAAATTATGAACCAAAAAGTCAATTGATCGATTTGAACGTCTTTAGACTCATTCCACCTTTCCTCTTCATCAGGACTCTTCCAAACCTCTGGAGGTGCTGTTGCTGGAGAAGAACCGGACCCTTCAATCAGAGAGTGCCGCTCTGCGCATCGCCAACACTGAGCTGAGCGGTAAGTTTGTATCGATGGGAAGCTGCTGTAAGGTGTAGGGTATTCACTAAAAAGAGACCTGGAGGAACAGAGTTGAAAAATCTCTGGCTGCAAGTTTAGCAAAAGGTGAGGCAGAGCAGAAACGTAGAGCAAGGTAGAGACGTGTACACATACACAGTGGCATCGAAAAGTGAATGTAGATTTTATTGATTTAAACAATACCGTGCATGACTAGTGTTTATAGAGTAAGCCGTTTTGGAGTAAGGATCGGAGGAATGAACACCCTACAAGAAGGTGTTGAATTATATTCTCGCTGTGGATCTGACATAAGCATCATTAAAATTACAAAACGAGGTGAAAGTCGCCTAGATTGGATAATAAAATAAGAAACCTTTCCTTTTTGGGAGATTGTTTCATCTTTTATTGTTCTTACATGTTCACAGGAACAGAACTTTTATCTGGGGTCCTGAGACTTTTGATGCCACTACGTGTTTGTATGCACGTTCCTTTTCTCTGAGAATACTTCAACATTACATTTTTAATTCAATTATTTAAACATTGCTGCGACCGCCATGCACAGATTTATGAGTTTAAAATGAAAAACCTGTCGTGTGAAACATTTGTTTGGGTACAAAGATGTTGCTTTTGCTCACATTTTACTGAAAACCATCGGTTGTGTATTTATAAATACACCAGCAAGAGGTTCAACCTGTAAGGTAAAAAAAAAACTGGCATTGTACGACATAAAATAGAAAATGAGGACACCATCCTCTGTTCTTTACATCAGGACTATGTTGCCCTCTCCAAACTGTGTTTATGGGTTTGAAATGTCATTGCTTTAGGCTTGAATAGTTGAATAGCTTAGAATTGATTAACATTCACAGTGAGAGGAGCTTACTGTCTTATTCGATCATGTTAAGTCTCAATGGTTATGCATTAAAAAATTTCTCCCAAGCGCTCATCAGTATGGATTCAAGTCGTTAAGAATGGGGAAATCTAGTTTGTCTGTATGATCTGGTTATTGTATAAAAAATATTAGTGACATGAATCTGTGTTTTTCTTTGCTTTGACAAAAGTTTGAGCTTTCTTTGTATCTGGAGTGTTTTTAACGAACCAAAAGACTCTGATGCAGCATCTGCAGCGGAATGAGAAGATCTTTGAAGTGGACTCGCTCAATCTATTGACTCCATAAGGAAAGCATTTCTCTTGTTTTACTCTGTTCAGCTACCTCTACTTTGTCTGTGAGAGAAAGTGAGGCCTAGCCTCTGGCCAGGCTAATCTGCCCATGTGGCACGGTGACAACTGTTTTTGTTTGTCCTGTTTTCTTCCAGGCTGTGGCTTACAAGAAAGGTTGAAATCACAAATGCATGGGCACTTTGTCTGGGGGGGATTGGCAAAAAAGGAAAACACAAAGTTCACTTATTTAAAAAAAAAAACAAAAAAAACCTTGACTTAAGATAACTTTCAACCTTTTTTGCTCTCTCTCGTTTTGGAACCCCCCCTTTTTTGTTGACTCCCCCATAATGCATTGTGTTTTGACCTTTCTTGTAGGGTCAGCCGGGCGAAAAGGGTCAGAAGAGTCCACTGCGAAGGAGAACGCCGTCAACAGCGACCCCTCTTCTTCGCCGCCTCCTCCACCTCCCTCTCTCCCCTCCTCCTCTCAGCACCCCTTATCTCGCACTCACATAGACCCCCTGAACACTGCCACCACCAGCAGCGATACTCAACCCTTCACTCCTACAGGCATTGGACAGGAGCTGTACTCCCCCATGTTCCCCCTGGTTGGCAGTAAGATGGCTCTGAACTCTCTGATTCAGCGGCAGCTCCTCCAGACGTTCTACTCGAAAGCTTTGCAGGACTCTTCTGGACTCCACAGCGGGGCTCTGCTGTTCACTCCTTTCACTCCAGCCCTCAGCTCCATCCCTACCTCCACCCCCGGCTCAGGGTCGGCTACCATCCCCCTGGCAGCCAGTAGCCCCCAGCCCCCTCCAGCCAGTCCCGATATGGCTCCCGTCAACGGGAGCAGCACCGCTGGCAGCGCCCCCTCCCCGTCGCCCAGCCACTCCGACGCCACCACGGGCAGCGTCCTGGACGGGGAGGACATGGACACGGCAGAGATTGCCCGGCAGGTGAAAGAGCAGCTGATCAAGCACAACATCGGCCAGCGGGTGTTTGGCCACTACGTGCTGGGACTTTCTCAGGGTTCAGTCAGCGAGATCCTGGCCAGACCAAAGCCCTGGAACAAGCTGACCATCCGGGGAAAGGAGCCCTTCCATAAGATGAGGCAGTTCCTCGCCGATGAGCAGAACATCCTGGCGCTGCGAAGCATTCAGGGACGACAGAGAGGTTAGTCCGTGTCTTTAATGTGTCTGTGCATCTGTATGTGTGTGTGTGTGTGTGTCCTGCGTGTGTGTATGCGTGTTCACAGCCCTGCACAGAGCTATTGATTAGCTTGTCAATACAGACTAGCTTTTTTATTTTTCTTTCTCTCTCCCGCCTCTCGTGCTGTCCCACACCTGTGTGTACTGAATGAGCTCCTAGTCACACACTGATCCCAAGAGCCTCTCCTAGCTATCGTGATCAATACAGAAACCTTTCACAGACCAATAGTATTGATCGGAGGGAACTAGGAGGAAGGCAGGGGTACTGTTAACTGCGGGTAGATTCGATTAGCCTGGGCCTGCTTTTCTGAACGCATCAGGGCGTTTCTGATTGAAGGTGGCCTCAGTGGAACAAAAGTATTATAAAATTAACCTGCACTTTGTCTGCCTCTGCTTTAAACATGCCAAGCACGAGTCTGTTTCTGCTGTGGTTTTAATGTTCTCGTTGAGCAGAGGTTTAACTACCGCTCCTGCCACAGGTGGTAAAGATCAGTGTATTCACAGGTGCATCTCAATAAATGTATGTATCATATATTGAAAAGTTAATTTATTTCAGTAATTTATTCAAAAGAATTGAACTGGATATAATTCAAGTTTTTGTTAATCTTGTTGATTTTGGCTCACAGCCAACAAATATTTACCATAAATATTTTCTGAGAAACTACATTTTTTGGTATGACCTATAAATATAGAAAAATCAGCCTTTCAATTAAGCTTTTTAGGAAAAGGAAGCATGAAGTTGTCTAAAATTCCCACACTGCTGCAACCCCATCACATGACATGGCTGCCCAGATCATCACTGGCGGTGAAGACTTCACACTGGATCCGAAGCAGCTCGGATAACGCGTCTCCTCGCTCTTCCTTCAGTCTCTAGCGGCTTCATTTGCAAATTACATCCAAAATGTACCTGCTACTTTTACCTTCCACACAACTTTTCTACCTCATTTTTGGATACAGCGCTGTGTGAAGAGCCAGCGTATTTAATAATGACCTACTTTGGGTTACCTTCACGTTTCACTTTAATCATAAACCCCCCACTCCCTCGCCCCCCCTCTCTCTCCTTGAGCTTTAGGATCTTGGTTATAAGATCTACATTAGTTGTGGACAGTTAAAGTCAAAGCGGTCGAATACATGTATCGGGACTCTTTACGTGAGAAAGTTGAATTTTAATGCATGGCACTTAAATAGAAAAGCCTACCTAAAGTGGCATCCCAGCAGTCTTGCATACATTGATATTTTGATGGTTGTTGGAATCTGCAGATCTTTATAACACTTTTTGGGATTTTTTCTATCATATTCTTTTTTTCTGAGAAACTGGACTTTTACCAATAAGCAATAATCAACAAAATTAACAAAAACAAATGAACATATAACAAATTAATTTCTAAAATACATTTGTTATAATAATCTAATTTATGGAGACGCACCTTTAAAAAAAAATTTTTTAATGTAATGTCCGTCGGACGCCGGAACGTGCAGGACACTGTGCGGCACCATGTAGTCTAGCTGTAAAAAGTAAAGAAGCAACAGCAAAGTGCAGTAACATAGTGTGTGGTGTATTGTTTTTAACAGAGGGCTCAGGCCAGCCCCAGCTTAGCCGAGTGTTTCAGGACGCTCCGAAGCGGAAAACCCACTCCGATACACCTTCACACACAGGTCTGTCCCGTCCACACGCAGAGATTCTGGCACGTTGTGTCTGTGTGGCATGTTTGTGTTAGGGTGAATTGTATCCATGATGTGTGTACGTGTGTGTGTGTGTGTCATCGTTTATTAATTGCGGGCAGGCATACAGATCTAAATGTGCCTTGAAGGTAACCACATAGCTCCAGTGACTTGCGTCAAAGGAAAAACCAGCATGTGTATTTAGGCTTTTTATTGGTAGTTGTTGTTCTGTGGGGAGTATTTATTTGACGAAGCGTGCATCTGTGCACTTCACATGGAGGAACGAAGGACGTCTCTCCACTACTGTTGCTGTGTAGTTCAGTGGTGGGAATGTTGTTCTTTGTGTTGTGACATGCAGGCGCCTTTCAGTAAATTAGAACGTCATCAAAAAGTGAACTACTAAAGTAATTTAATTCAAAAACTGAAACTCACCAATAGATTGACTCAACACGGTGTGAGCCATTTGTTCATTTTGACTTTGGCTTACAGCTGATGGAAATTAAAAATGTCGTTCTCAGAAAACTTGAGTAATACATGGGTGAAAATAAAAGAAATGGGATTTTAATCCAGAAATGATTGTTACGGCCCACACAACCATGGAGAAGTCACCCTCCATAGAGTGGGTGAGCCACAAAAAGTCATGCTAAAGAAGAAGAGTGCAGTATTTAAGAACATTAATGGATAGTTGAGAGGTAAAAAAAAAAAAAAAGGTGCATAACCAGTGTTTGAAGAGCGACATGTGATCTATTCCTTGTTATGAACCCACAACCAAGTCAGGAGTAAACCAACTAGAAAAGCCCCGGACTGTTTGGAAAAGGGGTCTGATGTTCTCTTTAGTTTTATGTAAATTTTGGATTTCCTTTACTTTCACTTGTTTCAATAAATCTAAAGTCAGCACAGCCTTCTGCCGCCCAATACTTCCTTCTGCTGACAAGCTTTATGGAGACTTTTTTTTTGGCACCTGCTCAAAGTCAAACATACCAGCATCTGCATTAATGACCAGGGAATCACTGTGCTGGATTGGACTAAAAGTAATTCAGTAATTCATGGAAAAGGAGCCCTGACCAAGTATAGAGTGGATTTACTGTACAGAGTGTGGACAGTTTAAGGTTTCTAATTTTCTGAGTGACAGATATGTGGGTTTTTATTTGCTATATCACCATATAATGTTAACAGAAAATAATGTTAGAAACATATCTCTCTGCTTGTTATGAATCTGTATAAGTTTCACTTTCAGCACTAAGATGCTGAGATACTTTTTGATGATGTTCCAAGTTACAGAGATGCATCTGTAGTGAATATTGTTCTCGTTGGCTTCCTTCCGTTTATTATGCTCTGTTGGTTATTCCTCCTATGTTATTCTTAACGCAGCTTGTTGTCTCTTCCTGCTCCCTCGTCCTTCCCTTCCAGGTAACATCACCGCTCGCGTCCGCACCCCAGAGGCAGGCTCGGATGAAGCCATCAAGTCCATTCTGGAACAGGCCAAAAGAGAGCTGCAGGTGCAGAAAGCCGGTGAGTTCTACTTTATTTCCTCATCTCCGAGGTAGCCAGAGCGTTAAAGATGGACATTATGTCTGTGTCTTTCCTGACGGCCCATTTCCTCTCCTTTTAATAGACTTGTCCCACGCTCCGCCGTCTTACACGGGACTAAAAGGAGGGGGCGGAGGTGGCATTGGAGGTGGAGGGGGCAGCGGATCAGACGAAGCCATCCGCTCCATCCTGGAACAGGCGCGCAGGGAGATGGAGGCTCAGCAGGCTGCGTTGGAGCCCATCCTTAAAGCTTCGTCTGCATCTTCCTCCTCTCTGTCTCAGAGAGACATCCTGGGCTCTTCTCTCACCGCACCGCTCCCACCCTACAACCCGCTAGCTCTTTCCCTCAAGAAGCCTCCAAGCTCCCACTTGTCCTCGCCTCCGTCCCCGTCTCCAGTTCTGGACTTCAGCTCCGGTGGGAAGAGAGAGGGCCGAGCTTCCTCAGGTATCGACATGTCTGCTGACGGAGCATTCAGGTTGGGCCGCCCCTCCGAGGGTTCTGGCCGCCACGGAAGCGCCGTAGGAGGGGGTTATTGGAGAGAGCAGTGGTGGAGCAACATGCACTCGGACCACCGGAGGACCATGTCTAGCCAGGTGGGAGAGGAAAACCACAACCAGGAGGACTCCAAAGAGGTGAGAGCCGAGCCAAAGGATTTCTTTTATAGCTCCTTCTGGTCTGAAGTCAGGGTTCCTTCACTGTCTGAGAAACTCTGGAACAATATGAAACTTCATTTGAGTTGTTCAAGGTCTGAATAATAGTGGGAAAAGACAACTGAGTGGAAAAATGCCGTACTTTCAGACTTTGTCTTCTGTCATGTTGTCTATATAAAAAGTTACTATTTGTCCGTCCAGCTCTCAATATGTCCATCTATGTCCATCACCCTGTCTTTCTATCCATTCATCACTGTATTCATCCATTCTTTCATCTATCAATCCATTTTCAGTTTCCTCAACCCAGTTCTATTAGTCTATCTCTTTGTCCATCTATGCATCCACCTGTTAATTTATCCAGCTTTTCATCCTTCTATTATTCGACCATCCATCCATCTATCTGTCCATTTACCAGACTGTTCTTCTGTGTATTCATCCATTCATCAGCCTGTCTTTCCATCTATCTGTCTATCCGTCCATCCCAGAGCTTCCGACCATTCCTCCTCCTTAGGTTTAGGTCTTTTTTTTCTGTTTAAAGCTTGATCAACACTTAATTCACAGTAAACTTCTATATTTATCCTTCAGATGTGGACCTAGAGGAGATCACGACATCCTGAAATTAGATTCTGGAAAACTATGGAACTATGAACAGAAAATGGTGAAGAGAACCTATAAGTTGGTTTGCATGTCTGAGCTGTTCTTGCGTTATGTGTTCCAGGGAATATTGAGTGACAGTTTAACTCGACACAAACCTTGGAACAAGTTGAACCAGAGGAGCAGAGAGCCGTCATACCTTCGTATGCAGACGTGGCTCAACGGAGACCAGGGGCAAAACGCACACGTCCAACAAGCTCAGAACCAAGGTAAGCTGGTCACATCCAACCACACCCTCACCTGACGTTATTTCGGAGCGCCGATTAGAGCTAGTGGCTAGTTGTTGCTGTCAGCCCGTCACTCACCCTGCCCTGTCCCCTCCTCCACCCGGCTTCCCTCCTTCCCAGCCCCTTCCTTCTCCCACCATCCCCCTCATCCCCAGTTCTGTGGCAGTGTCAGCCAGCAAGCTGCTGGTTTGTCATGTCATAGACAAGTTAGTGTTGCAGCGCCAGATGGCAGCTCTGCGTCTGTGTGTGTGTTTGTGCGCGCGGGTCTCTTTTTCTCTCTGGGGGTGTAAACAGCAGCTAATGTACACTGACAGCTCCTCATGACTGCTCTCTTCCAGCCTGCTGAGCGGCACAGCAGTACTACACAGGCACAGACAGGGAGATGAAGGAATAAGAGGAGGAAGCCAAAAAAAAAGCTTCAAACCAAAAACTTAAGCACCTTTTTGCTTTTTAACGGGAGTTAAATTAGTTGATGTGATATGACGGAAGTTCCTCCTGATCCCTGCAGGGAGAGGAGATGAAACTCTTGTTTTACCCACATAATGTAACATGTCACCTAAACTGTATGATCTTTGTCGCCCTGTCTGTTCCGCTCAAGCAGAGGGCACTCCCAAGACATCGGCAAGCTGCAGCCCCGCTCCAGAGTCCCCGCTCAGCTCGGCCGAGGAGTCCGTCAACGGTCTCGCCGGGGATCCCCTCGCCTCTCAGTCCTCTAGCCTCAAACCCATGTCTGAAGATCCCTCAGGTGGCGAGTCTCAGCCCGGCACACCGCTGCCTCTACCGGGCCACTCGGGTCTCAGCATCCAGGAGATGGTTGCAATGTCTCCCGAGCTCGATACTTATGCTATCACCAAGAAGGTTAAGGAGGTGCTAACTGATAATAACCTCGGTAAGAGAAACTGGAATTTGATTTGTTTCTACTGCTGTTTGTATCATCCTCTGTGAAAGTCTTCGATGCCATTGAACTTTTTCTCTTTTTGTCACATTAAATCTCAAACTTTCATAAATTTTATAAGAATTTTATGTGATAGACCAACCTATAGTAGTGCCTAATTGTGAAGTAAAAGGAAAATTCAACATTTTTTACGAATTAAAATCGGAGAGGTGTGTTGTGCTTATTTAGTTGGCTCAAATTTCACTTCAGTTCCAGCTACAAGTCTTCTTGGAGCTTCACACATCTAGAGACTAAAGGTTTTGCTCATTTTGTTTTGCAAACCGGGTCAATTTCACTTAGATTGGATGAAGCAAGTCTGTGAACATCAGTTTTTAAGTACTGCCACAGATTCTGGATTGTGTTTAGCTCTGGACTTTGACTGCCATTCTGACACAAAAGGTGCATTTGATCCAAAGCTCTGGCTGTGTGTTTAGGTTGTTGTCGTGTTGGAAGGTCTTATTTCTTTTGCAGTTTGTTTGTATTGCTGTGTTGACCTGCATTAAGCTCTACCTATCTTAGAAGAATACTGAAAGGCGCAGCATGATTCTGCCACCACCATGTTTGACATTGGGAATGGTGGATTTAGAGAGGTGTGCAGTGTTAATTTATGGCATTTAGGCTAAAAGGATTATTTCGGTGTCTTCCGACCAGACTACACAGTTTATGGTTAACTGCAATACAACGCATAACGCGTAATGCAAGTGTAGGTGGACTGCCATCTGAGCACTTGTCACATATTTATACGGTGCTCTGAGGTAGGGCTGGGCGATATGGGGGAAAAAAATCTATCACAATAATATTTTTTATACCAGTTGATATTTATATCAAACAAATCAATATTTTTAACGATGTTTAACATTCCCTGATACTATGGCTATATCTGGTATATATCAGAAGGTTACTTTTGATTCATTTTCAAGATGTCATCAGACATACAACTGTTTCAGAAAAATTAAAGGAGGTTGGGCTGTACGATATGTATTAAAACCAAAATCTTAAGACTTTTTTTCATGG
Organism: Valencia hispanica; assembly: GCA_963556495.2. Lineage (NCBI taxonomy): Eukaryota > Metazoa > Chordata > Actinopteri > Cyprinodontiformes > Valenciidae > Valencia > Valencia hispanica. The sequence continues at coordinate 25,713,274 of OY747700.1, read as the reverse complement.
CCGATTGGATTTTAAAATATATATAAATTTGTATATTTTTTTTTCTCCTTTGTAATTTTAAAAAATAAATTAAAAATTACATCATATTTTTTTGAAACTTGCATTTATTTTAATCATCCCCTTTTGAGTTGACCTGAATTCAAAGTCTAAATAAATACATGCTTGAAAAACAAGATGGAAGGCCTTGGTTGGGCTGATATCCCTTAGAACTATGGAAACCCAAGAGGTGCATTGGTGAAAGTTTTTTTTTCTTGACATTCCTAAAATTCAGTCTTCATAAACAGAAACATTTGATAAATCAATATATTGCCCAGCTCTACTCTGAGGTTTTATAGCCTAGCCTGGTTTAAAACTTCTCCACAGCTTCATCCATGATCTATCTGCTCCATTTCTTGGTAAAAAATAAAACATAGAAGGACTCTATTTAATTAATTAGGTGACATCTGAATTTTATTTAGGGGTGTTGAAGTAAAGGTTGCTGAAATAAATCCATGCCACGCTTCTCACATTTTCATTTTTAAACATGTTAAAAACATTTATCTTCACGATTAAGCATTACCTTGTTTGTTTATCACATAAACTCCCAATGAATTACACTGAAATTTGGTGGCTATATTATGTACTGAAGGTGATGAAAATTAACCTTTTCTTTTTACCTTTTCCTCTACAAGGTCAGCGACTGTTTGGGGAGACCATCCTGGGTCTGACTCAGGGTTCTGTCTCAGACCTGCTGGCCAGGCCTAAACCCTGGCACAAGCTGAGCCTGAAGGGCAGGGAGCCCTTTGTTCGGATGCAGCTTTGGCTCCAGGACCCGCACAGTGTGGAGAAACTTATGGACATGAAGCGCCTGGAGAAGAAAGGTGTGCAACAAAAGCTCAGAGATGTGTAATTCTTTTGAAAACGAGTAAACAAAAAGGTCACAGAGATGTGGTCATGTTATCTGCTTCAGAGTGCTTTTCTTTTTACAAATACATTAAGAGAAACACACAACCCCACATCCACGTCTGCACACACAATATCCTTTGTGCAGGACAGCAGAGCATGTTGTGCAGATCACAGTCATCTTGGTGTGATGTCTGTACCAATCAGGACTGCAGACATCACATACTGTATTCGATGTGACAGCTCGGGGACTGCCGCGGGGCTGCTTACTCACACTCATCAGCACTCCTCTTCATCATCATCGTCGTCATCATCATAATCATCAGTGTCTATAGGCTTGTATTTTAAAAAAATCATCCGTTAGTCCATAGCCCTCTCTGTCAGTCCATCATGCTGCATTATCCTCTGGTGGTGGGATTTGCTAAAAAAATCAACAAAGGCCTCAGAGAGACCCCCAACGACCCACTTAAAGCACTTTCTCCTGAAGCAGAACACACGTTTGAACCCGCCTCTGGGAACGTCCATCCAGGATCTGTTTATCCTAAAACCACAAGGGCACAATGCTGAACCAACCTCACGTCCGTGTCTTTTGAAGGTTTTGGATCAACGAGTGTACTCCATGTTCAGGCTGCTTTTTAGAGTATTGACCAAAAATAATTCATCCAAACAGCAGCGGGCAGCCGTCCGGGCCACCAGCAGAGCCCAGAGGAAAGACATGGACCTAATCTAGACTAACCGTATTTGACCTCTCGCTCTGCTGCTGCTAGCCTGTGAGGCAGCACAAAACTTTTCCGAGAGCTCTAACCTTGCTCTGAGGGGTTTATTCCCCTGAAACACTTAATATATCTGGCAGCATGTATTGGGGTTGGGAAAATGTCAACCTCCTGTGAAGCTGCCACGAGCTGTTCATTTTCAGCTGCTGGTGCCTGGAGTAAACAGGGCTGCTTGTTTGCTGTGAAAGGAAAGGATGCATTCATCTTTTTTAAATGCTGAGAAGGCCAAGAGCACCATCTAGTGGTACATGAGTGTACTGAAGAAGTTGTTAGGTGTTTGAAGTCATTTTTAACCTGAAGTTAAGGCTGCATCATATTCAATTCAGTTGAGTTATATAGCGCCGAATCACAACAGATGTCATCTCAAGGCACTTAACAAGAAAAGTCATTTCAGTACAATCATACAATCATTCTAATTAGTTTAAAGTTTTAGTTAGTTTCCTATTTAAGGAATCCCAGCAGATTGCATCGAGTCATTGACTTGAGGTTGCGTCCCGTTGATGCAGACTCCAACCACAGCAATCCGTCATAAAAGCATGTAGCGACAGTGGAGAGGAAAAACTCCCCTTTAACAGGAAGAAACCTCCAACAGAACCAGGCTCTGTACGAGCGGCCATCTGGGGGTTTGAGAAGACAGAGCAAAGACACAGAACAGAAGATCTGATATAAGAGTACTTTCTACATTAAAGAAAGTAAAACGTTGATAACATGACACAGAGGATGTTCAGCCACCGAGACCGTCATCCCAGTCGATGCCCCCCGTCCAACAGGGCATTGCAGCTAAACAGGATACCAGACCAGGTGTAGCTTCTATGGAGAGAAAACACTGAGAGAAAACAAAGTTAACAGTCGGAATAACAACATATAATCCAACTGGAGAGTAGTAGAAAAGTAGCAGAGTGAAGAAAAGTGGTCAGTCTGTCCTCCAGCAGTCTAAGCCTATAGCAGCATAACTACAGAGATAGCTCAGGATGACCTTAGCCACTCTAACTATAAGCTTGATCAAAAAGGAAAGTTTTAAGCCTGGCCTTAAAAGTAAACAGAGTGTCTGCCTCACGGACTAAAACTGGGAGCTGGTTCCACAGGAGAGGAGCCTGATAACTAAAAGATCTGCCTGTTATTCTACTCATCAGTAAAACATGCAGCTTTGGTATTCATAATTTATCTGATATTGGTTGTGATTTTCCTCACTCTCCGCTGTGTTTTTCATATTCATGATGCTTCGATCATTCCATGAGCTGAAGCATTTCCTCCACTGCAACCTGTAGTCAGATGTGGACATAGTGTGTATGCATGTCGCTTCATAACACAATAGCCTCAAGAAATCTGGTCTTAGCAGTCCTTTGCAAATTTTCACCTCGATTTTTGCGATGACTGTTGGAATTTGATATGTTCTGCAAGTCTACTTCTAGCATCACCAGTTTTGTTTAAAAAAAAGCACATTTTAATGCCTCTTAAAGAGACATGTACCTTTAAAATGTTTTTCTTTATCAAAAGGAATAAAAAAACTATTTGGTTACAACATCTGCCTTTACACAGCTGCTTGTTTTTTGATAATGCAATAATAACATAGATGGGATCAAAATTTCAACTGTTACTTCTGTGGATTGTTTTTGTATTTATGCTCTATTGTTTATAGATTACCTTATTAAAACTGCACCATGTTTTGTTTTTATTAATAATCTCATTTTAGCTGTTAGTTGCATATGTTTTCTTTGGGTGTCTTAACGACATGTTTCTCTGTTGTCCAGCTTACATGAAAAGGCGACTGAGCTCTCTGAGCGACGGCCATTCTGTGGACGGGGTTTTACCAGGGCCGGATTACATGCAGGGCTCCCAGAGCCCGGGGGGACAGCAGCAGCTGAAGAAGCCCAGGGTGGTCCTAGGTCCAGAGGAGAAGGAGGCCCTAAAAAAGGCTTATCAGCAGAAGCCCTACCCTTCCCCTAAAACCATTGAGGAGCTGGCCTCCCAGCTCAACCTGAAGACCAGCACAGTCATCAACTGGTTTCATAATTACAGGTCGGTGCTCACAAGAGAAAAACAATCTTAGTACAGATTACAGATAGGAGGTTTGCATACACACCATGTCATGTTAGTTTTGGCCTTTTTTAAATTACGGTATTATTTGTTTTACTTTTTTTAAACGATGATCATATGGCAAACAGGTTTGATTGCACAAGTTTAAATTTATCTGAGGAATTTCCCTACACCACATTGGGTCAAAATTGTACTTTAATATTTGGTTAACCTTCCTTAGGGTTTACCTTACAACTCTTATGGCACTCAAGACTAATCTTCTAGGTAGAAATGCTAAACTTAATTTAACCTGATGGGTCTGATGGTTCTGACCTGGCTTGATGTCATCCTGCTTTATCCATTCCAAAACTAGATTGGATATATGTTTGGAACGATTGTCCTGTTGGACAACCCAACCGTGTCAACCCTCAACTGTTAGGGTGAAGTGGAAGAGTTTGGTGGTGGTCCTCAACAGCTTGATGCTGACTTCAACTCTATTGAATATTTATGAACATTTTAAAGCCCAGTCAGTGTCAGCAAATCAGCCAACTTAAATGAGCGCTCCCATTTCTGATGAAAGTGGAGGTTGAATATCCGGCCAGGATTGTACCTGAATCAGCTGAGGTGGACAAAAAAACGAAATATTATTACGGGCGTATTTATATTTTTGACCCTGTATGTGTAACTTTGAGCATGTATGGATCTTGGAAAATCCACTATAAAGTCAAACTTGTGCACCAAATTGTAGTTTTTTTAAAATGTTTTCATAATATCTTTTATTAACGTTCCACCCAGATAAAAGGATGGTTCAACTAAATCATTAAAGGCCCATAATTAAAGAAACCTTCAGGCGACTCGTTTATTGTATTTAATTTTTCCTAACTTCTACACCAGTATATTAGTTGCATACTGCAACGGCATGAATAAAATGTTTTGTTCATATTGTTATAAAACGAGTTATGTTGAGAATTCAAAGATTTTCCAGCCGGTATTTCAGACTTGAACTCTGCATTGAACTCATGTTTCTTCTCTAGGTCACGCATCCGAAGAGAGCTTTTCATAGAGGAGATCCAGGCAGCTGGAGGGGTGGTGCCTGGCAGTGAGGGGGGATCTCCTTCTCTCCGTGGGTCCAAATCCGGAGAAGGGGACAGCTGTGATGGGACAGAGTCTGAGGGCACAGTGGAGACCCGCCAGGGACTGGGCATTGGTCTGGACGATCACAGAGGAGCATGCAAAGACCAAGGCATGGAGGTAGAGTCCGAGGCAGGGGGCTCTAATTCCCCCGCAGAGTTGGACTGCGCCACCTCAGGCTTAGCTGGGCCGGGCTCCAGCTGTGGACAAAGTGGACTGGGCATCTTCAGCCTCACAGAGGCATCCTCCACTAGCTCTGCCTCGAGTACAAACATCCCAGCCAGAAACCCCAGGGACAACAATCTGCGCAAGAAGAAGGCAGCCAATCTCAATAACATCATCCACAGGCTGGAGAAGGCTGCCAGTAAAGAGGACCCCTCGGAGTGGGAGTTCTAGCTCTCCCTGACCCTCCCTCATCCTTATCGTCTCATAACCTCACGACCTCTAACCTTGGACCCCTCCTGCTCTATTCCAGTCGGAGAGTGGACACAGCCAAAGTCAAGCTCAGCAGCCATTTTTATTGCATAGAAGCTTTCCAAAAAAGAAAAAAAAGGAAAGAAACAAAGAGTGGTTGGCAAAACCCTTAAAAATAAGATTTTACTGAGTACGTAGAAGAACAAAATAAGAGAATTGTCTCTCCTGTTTGTTTTTTTTAAAACTGAGTTTTGTTTTTGTACTGAGAAAAAGCACTTAGCCGTCCTGCTGGCCTCTGGCCCTGCTGTACCTCCCCTTATCACCAGCCACTGGTGCACCAGACTGGTTAGTCCTGAGCTGGGGTCTGACCCGCAGCTGGGGTTCAAACCTGGACTCAGTATCACAGGCAAGGCCTGACACAGCAGCTGTCACAGTGATAGACACTGATAGAGACAGAAACTCTCTTACAAGAACTCTCACTTTCTTAAAGGAGATTTTTTTTTTTCCTCTCTTCTTCTCACCTCCCAAGTGTCCACAAACCTCCCCTCACTCAGTGAGACGCCTCATTTTTTCACACTGTAGAGTGACTGTTACAAACCCTTTGCCTTTTCCACTCACTGCGTGTGTTTTTGTACGCTAGGGGTTGTGTCGGCGTGCACCTGTATGTGTGTGTTTTATGTGTGTGTGAGAGTGTATACACCTTTAACGCGGCGCGTATGCGTGTCTCTTCTCGGCAGCAGCATGTGTTCTTTAAGTCACTCCTACACTCCCACGAGGGTAGTGGAAAGCCTGCTGGGTGAGCTGCCATGGTTACTGAAATAAGACAGATGAACTTTGACCTGCTCTGTCCCATATCCTGTCCTGCTGACAGCCATGTGATGGCCAGAAGGATCATTTTAATTCCACACAAACATATGTACTCGTCTGAAGAGGAAGGAGGGAAGGAAGCGACTTTTTCTGCCTTCTTTCGACCCTTCTTTGTAGGATGAAGGATGATCTGTTTTTGATACTGCAATTAGGTTGCCAATAAGAGATTGCACAGTCTATTGACTCTAAAGAGTACAAAATAGGGAATTTTAGGAAGCATTTTTAATTAGTACAAAACAGCAGGAAAGAAGAGAGCAACGAGTTACTGTTAGAATAAAACATAAATAAAAGTCAACGAATTAGAACGGAATAACGTGGCGTTGTTGGGATACAGCATGATGAATCCATGTAGTACTGTAGCTGTCTGACATGGTGATGCTCTACGTGTGTCTCTTGTCGTTTTCTCTAGGTTGTGCACGTCACGGCTGCGTGTGCGTTTGCACCACTGACGGAAAGAAACTTTCTCTGTTCACAACCATGTTTTTATAGGCCAAATCAGGAAGAGTGAGTGTGTGTGTGTCTTTTTGTGTGCATTTATACTTGCCTGCATGTAAGTCAGGGTTGAGGTCAATTCACAGTAAAAATTTTAAGACTTATATAATAATTCTTGACTGAAAAGAAAAAGGGTTTCGGCGGATTTTAACTGCTGAACTCGATTATCGTGTACTTTCTGCTGGTTTCTGTCAAAGTGAGTTCACCCCCCCCACCCCACCTCTTACTGATTGTGAGTAGTTTCCACTCTTCTCCAGTCTATCCTGTATCCAGGGATGTGTGTCTCTTTTTTGCATTGAATTCTACTGTAAACACTACAAACTTTAAGGCATATCACTTCCCTCCCCTGTCCTACACAAGCCCTCAGTGCCTGTCAGCCCACTGCCTCCCCCTCTGTGTGTGTGTGTGTGCGAAGTTTGCATGGATGCACGAACACACGCGTGCTCGTGCGCGAGCGATCGAGGAGCGTTGGGCGTTTCCAATGAGTGGGGTCATCTTTCGTATATCTACTTGCACACACTACTAGTGCACAACTGACACCCTTTTTTAAGCTGTTTGATGCGTTACCATTGCATTAATCTTCTCACAAAGTAGAGTAATACTATGATTTACTGTAGCTTGGTTTTATTGCTATTTTGCATTTATAGTTTGGTTTTTATTCTGCTTATTTATAGGTGCTGTATTTTTTTTTCATTTAATGTCTTATCATATGAGTTGTCTATTTTTTAAGGGATTATACTGTTCCTGAGGGCAAGTAACATTTTTATTAGACGTATAGACTGCCGGCAGTATTGGTTACTATTTACAAAGATGTACTAGTTCTCATTTGTTTGTATATTCATGAATCCTAAAGTTTAGTGTCATTTCAATAGCTTTGGAGAAGTTTGCTACAGTTCATGCTCCCATAAGCATAAAAGCTCTTACCACATTTGTTATGCTCTTAAATTGCTAGCTAGAGAATCAAAGGACATATCAAGATCACTGAATATATGTTAGTCTATTTTTTTTCCCTATTCTGGGATAATGAGTTTTTTTCCTTGGGCAAGCCCAACACTAACGCTCAGCAGGGCACGCAGCTCTTTCTTTAGCCAGACTTCACCCATCCATTAATCACATGACCGGTCCGAATTTGTACTCTTTTAGTCAAAAAGGTCAAATGAAATTACCTAAACTTGAGAACGCATGCTCACTTGAAAGAGGTCATATCTGCCAAATTGAGATTAGAGAAGCGTACCAGCGAGCAGGACGTGCATATCGAAGCAGAGATAGCCAGCCTATGATTATGCAGAATTTCTATTGCAGTCAATAAACGAAGCACTTAAGAGGATCTTTTTATGACTTAAACCTCGGACAGGGTCTGTAAACACTACAACGGAGTACGATCCCAGAGATCCTGGGGAGTGTTTGCCTTTAAAAAAAATACAAAATTAATCCGTGGTTGTAAACCAAGCACAGACGCTTATCCGCATCCGAACACTAAAAATAACAAGGTGGCTGTGCCCATGTCGAACACATGATGAACTGTAATCCTATCCAAACTACAGATGACTGTGTGACACAATAAGCTGTTGTCCTGTACAGTTGTAGATATTATGAGTAACCTCCTGTTTTGGCCTGCATATTGAAGCCTTCCCCCTTTTTCCTGACTTGTTCATCCAGATTTACCGTTGGCCAACAAGATCTTTGCACTGATGCGTTAGCTGAAATTGGATTTTCTAAAGCAGATGCATCTCTTTAAATTAAAACATGATTAAAAGATTACTTCATGAAATAAATCCTAAAACGTCAAGATTTATTTCACGTAGTGTGAAACAGTTATGGTGTTAATTTTTGATGATTTCAACTTAAAGCTAATCAAAACTTAAAATGCAGTTTCTCAGAAAATTTAATTTTGCATTAGACTGATAAAGAATATTTAGCAAAGAAAAGACTGAAGAGTATGTTTGCGTGTCATTCTGTACAATGTATGCACTCAGTACTTGATCAAGGCTCTTTTTCCTTTAATTACTGCATCAATGCGGAGTGGCACGGAGGCGTACAGCCTGTGGTTCTACTGAGGTGTTCAGGAAGCCCAGGTTGCTTTAATAGCGGCCTTCAGGTCCTCTGCATTTTTGGATCTCTTATCTTCATCTTGATAATAGATTCTCAGAGGAATGGGCAAAATCTATTAGCTATTCAACCCCAGTGTTGCCATGGTGCCACGCTCTGATGGGGAATTAAACCAGCATCTCCATGAGGCGTGTCAGCAGAGGGAAGTACGAGGGGCCCTAAAATGTCCTGGTTGACGGCCGCTCTGTTTGGACCGACACAATTAGAGAAACTGAACGTTTGGTTTCCGTTGGCTGTAAGTAATAACCCGAAAAATCACCTAAATAAAGTTGAATTGGTTCTCAAGAAAGCCTCGAATTTACTGAGATGCACCTGTAGTTGTCAAACTCATCAAAACTCCTCCTGTGGACGCCGATGTGAGACATCCGTCCTCCGCAGCACGCCGAGGTCCTCCTTTCAGGCGGCTCTGGACGGGGGTAACCGCGGCGTTTTACACTAACCCAACAGCCTCCGCAAAACACAAAGCACTTAAAACCATCACCCGCTTTTTATAGCCAGCTTCTTCAGCTCGCCTAAACCACGTGAGATCATCAGATTCGTGCCTTTTCACTGCCAAGCAGGGCACCAAACTAGTGATGTCAATAGACAGTTCCAGCTGAATTCTCCGCTCCTTTCTCACAAACTTCATTTTGGTACTGAAAATGTTTCTCCGAGTGCAGTGAAGCAAACTGTGTGTCGTCGTCATGACTGAGCTGCGGTCATGTTTTAGTCCAGGTCCTCATGTTTGGCATCCCCCACCCCCACCTCAATGCGTTATTTGTGTTGTACATAAACTAGCAGGTGAAACAAAGGCCAGAGCATTGAATGAAGGAGGAAGCATGCAGAAACAGCAGCATACACTGTAAGAACACTGAATTTATTCACGGGGCATTTTTGTAATTGTTTTCTGTTTTTACGTCAGGTTTTGCTGCGACATCGACAACGGCACTACATGTATTGATAATGACGCGTGCCAATTCTAAGGGGTTCTTTGGAGGAATAATAAAAAAAAAGAGAGAGAAAGAGAAGCGGGTGTAAATAGGGAGCCGATTGATTCGCTTTTGTCACAGCGCGCTTCTCGTTTGAAGGCAGGAGAGGAGAGAAGGGACGATTCAGGACTTTTCCATGATCCACAGATATTTTTCTACAAATTTAAATCAGATGATTCTATACACTGTTGAATAACATTGTAAAGGTGTAACAGATGCTGTATATCATATCATGTTTTCTGAAGTTGTGAAAGCTTTACTGTATGATCTGTTTTGAAGTAGTAGTTCTTCGTTAGTTGTGATGGAAGCCCGAACAGCAGCAGCAGCACTGGTCACCACATTCAGGAGAGAAAAAAAAAAGCAAGAAAAAAATAAGAAGAGAAACCTCAGATGTTTTTTGTAATACTTTTAGAATATATCTTATGAAGTGTTTTTTTTGTAAGGAAACACTTTCTGAATCAGCTGTGCTGTACGTATAGCACACTCAGTAATACATTTATTTACACATATAGCACAGCACAACACACTCAACCTTTTAAACCCCCCCCGGCCCATCCATTTGTTTTCCTCTCTCCCACGTTGGCTCTCTGCTCATTTTTAGTCTTAAACCATCATCTCTTAGTTACTTCACGCTTCAGTGAATGACTTTAACCGTAGGAGATCAATAAACGTTTCAAGACGTAAAAGACGAAGCAAAAAATAAAAAAGAAGCCAAATAGTGACGTAGTTCTCCGCTTCTGTCGAGTGGTGGTCCACAGATTTCTGTGTTGCTACCTAGAGTCGCCGCTTCTCATAGCTTGAACCACAGTGTAGTCTGACAACCAAATGACCTGGAGGGAGATCTCCACCCCCCCTACAACCCCACATGTATATCCCCACCCCCCTCTTCCTCCCTCTTTTGGAAAGCTTTAAGATGCTCGTTGAGGCTTTAGCAGGTTCAGAGTGTTTCTAGATGATTTTTCTCCAACCCGCCATCAACAACGTGGAAGTAATAATCCTCATAACTTCTCCCACTGCTTATTTTTGTGAGTGTGCGTGTGAGCGAGCGGACGTGTGTGTTGTAGTACAACAGGCTGCATGACTGTAAAGGGATGTTACAATGTTTTATTCCGTTTGTTTTTGTTTTTTTTAATAAGTGGTTTCTTCAGCACTTCTGTCACTCCTGAGATGCTTTCATTTCTCTGTCCTTCGGGGTGTCCCTCTGTTTGGTTTTTTCCTCATGTATCATTGTTTCTTTTAGCTTTCTATTTACTAAACGTATCATGTTGTTTGTTCTCAGCACTGTAAAACAGTCCCTTCTACGACATTGAAAAGCAATATCACTGTATGAAACGTTCACAATGTATTTGTTATGATTGACATTTGATTCATCATCATTATTATTCACATGCACCCTAGGTGTGATAATTGAAGTAAATCTCTTTTATACAAATACTAAAAGTGTGCTTTTGTTTTTGTATTTTTGTTGCTGAACATGTGGGTGGTTCCCAAACAATAAGTATTCTCAGAGAATGAGGTTAGTTGAGGTTTAAAATTAATCGTTAGGGTTTCGGGGTGTTTTGGACTCCTTCAGCCGTCTTCCTCAGGTGAGTTAGTTTAGATACTACTAATACATTCTGGAGAGAAATGAGAAGTCTGACGTTTGATCTGTCAATGGTGTCGCTCCACAGGCCGTTACTCAGAGCTGCAGATGGAGTTTTCCGGCGCGGTGCACACCAGCGCCGAGCAGAAGGAGCTCATCCTGAAGCTGGAGCACGACCTGAGCACCATCCAGAACATGTCCTCCCTGTCGCGGCCCGACGCTGACGGGTCAGAGGTCAGCGACATGGGTAACATCCCGGAGCCCGTCAAGGAGGCTTCTGCAGGATTTACAGGTGTGTTGCCGGATTTTCAAGCAAATTCACATCAAATCTCATGTCCTGCACTTTTGCAGATGAATGAGTATAATACAAATTGATTCCAATACAATCAGGTTAAGTCCAGTTCAAACCTCATTATACTGTACAGTGAAATTCAATTGATAATAGTGGTAAACTGATCTACAGAAGCACTGATGCAGTAGTACCTTGTATTGGAAAGCAAAAACAATATTGCACAAAGCCAGCGCAGCAAAGATTTTGTTGAGAAGCAAAGCCATCGCTGGAAAGGGGAAAATATTATGCAAAGTTAATGGAAGCAATGACTAAACTGAGTCATCCAGTAAAGAGCTCAAATCAGAAGAACTGACCCACGAGTACTTTCCGTTGGAGATGAAAACAAAACTTACCCAAGGTTTATTGGACCAAGTCACAAGCAATTATGACCGAGCTATTGGGATCATTCGGGAGAAAGGTGAAGCTAAACATGGAAAAAAACAGACCACGTAATGGCAGCAATAGCTTCATTTAGGGATCATATTTTTACACATCCAGTTTTATTACTAGATCTAGTTGATCCACTGGAACAAAGAAGGTGAAAACAGCCACAAACTACCAGTTATACTTTCAATTTCACTACAAAAAATGACTGCCATCATTAATGGTTCCATTCAAATCCTAAAAATAAAAATTGATATTTTGCTTTTGAATATCTATACAATAAAATAAAATATCACAATATATCAGCGTATCTATTTTTCTTATATCCCTAGCTTCATTATGCTTTATTCTAGAAAGGAATGCAGCTGAGCTTTGGACCTTCAGAGGAAATAAAAAGATAATGCATCAAGTTATTTGTAACAATAGCAGAAGCTTTGTTTTAGAACATAAAACTGCTAAACCAGAAGCACTGAGCTTGGAGTATTTTCTGTTTGAAAGGGATACAAAGAGCACGTTTATAGCCAATGACAGCAATACCTCAGTCAATGGCTTCTTTCAAGACAAAAACACAGGAGCTCTAGGCCAGGAGTAGTTTACACAGAGCAACAACGTCGATGGCAGCAATAACTCCGTCTATGGCTTTATTCTGGAAAGAGGCGCAGCTAAACTTGGAACAAAAACAAAGTATCAACAGTAGCAATAGTTTCCTCAGTTGCTTAGTTTAGGAAGTAGAGCATGAGTACTTTCCATCGGTGAGAAAAGCAAAGAATTCTCAGTGTTAATGGTACCAATAAATGTCGGTGGCTTTATTCAGGAAAGAGACAGAGCTAACTGCAGTAGAACTGAGCCAGGGGTACTTTCTATGTAAAGGAAAAGTAAAGACAATCAATGGCTTCAATATCTCTTTTCATTGGCTTTGTCCAAGAAACCTGAACAGCTAACCACAGAAGTACTTTCTATTGGAAGAGTACACATAGTGCATGGCAGTACTGTCTCAGGCAATGTATTCAGTCCAGAAAGATGCAGAGATGGTGGATAGTTCAAGAAATGAACTCTTGCTGCTTTTATGCTTTTGGTCCACTCTACCTCATACAACAAAAACTCCAGTTATCCCACTTGTACAAGAACCGCGTTTTTCTTTTAGGTTTGTAGAGTTAATTGAAAAGTGGGAGGAGCTCTAAGATGGGTGTAAATCCCATCTTCCTTTTGAATGGACGATTATTCATTCATGAATTCTCTCTATCCCCCAAAAACGTACACTGTCCTCTACATTAGTGACTATACAGAAAAGGAAACGCAGTTATCATGAGGAGAGCAAGATTTTCTTTACGCCTAATCTGAGCTGCAGTGGCCGTGAGATTAAAATGACATGAACAGCGTGCTGCTTACAAAATCAAGCCCTTAAAAACAGAAAGGCAAGTGTTCTTTGATTTGGCTCAGGGGTTATCAGTGGGAGGCAAAGTTTCTGTGACAGCTTGATGGCAAACCAAAGTATGCTGCTAAAATCCCAGAGCAGCTTTCCAAGACAAAATGGAAAACAAACCAAGCAAAACAGAAAGAAATATCTTGCTGAAGGCTGATTCCTGACTTGAATCTCACCTTTATTACTGAAGTCAAAACGTTACACTGATCATGAAACCTTAGTCTCTTACTCCAGATTTACTTAGAAGTCAGATTTTTCTGCCCTTCCAACTTCAGATAAACAAAAAAACATCCAATAGAAATCTGTGGCTGAATATATTTAAAGTTAAATGCACGTCTAATGTTGAAGGCTCACTGCTGGTAAATAGCAGGAATGTATCATCTGGGTTCTTGTGTTATGTCCAAAAAGATAAAAGTTTAAGCTAATTAATTTGATCTAAAATATTTATCTCCTATTATCTCCAGGTTCAGGAGTGAGCCCCCATTCTGAGCTTCCTCAGGGCCAGATGGACTCTCTGCTCTCCATCATCTCCAGCCAAAGAGAGAGGTTCCGCTCCCGCAACCAGGAGCTGGAAGCTGTGAGTCACAAGCAGAGACGGGAAATATATCCCTGTTTATGTTTTTACTGAATGAAATCCTCATTGTGTGTTCCCTTTTGGCCCCTGCAGGAGAACCGCTCCATGCAGCAGACCATGCAAGCCCTGCAGGGCGAGCTGGACAGCCTGAGGGCCGACAACATCAAGCTCTATGAGAAAATCAAGTTCCTGTCAAGCTACCCAGGCAGAGTAGGTCTTCACTCTGTGTTTTGGAAATGAATCTCTGAAGAATAGATGGAGAACTCAGATCTGTTGATGTTACTGTCTTGTAGGCTGGAGGCAGCGATGACACTGTGAAGCGTTACTCCTCCCAGTACGAGGAGAGACTGGATCCATTTGCTTCCTTCAGCAAGAGGGTATGAGATATGCAGTTCACTTTACTCATAACAAGCGGTCCTGAACGCTCTCATTACTCAGTTCAAATTGTTTTCACCTTATTAAAGACTTTTATTTTACTTGTAGGATATTCCTCAGTGTCTGATATAATTTTTTGGATTCATTGGCACCTTTCAGTTCATTCTTAACTTGCACAGGTCCAACCAAGCTTTAATGGTTTAACTGCAAATCTATAAATGATGACAAGAGATGGGATCCGTTCAAGTTGAAAGGTTTGGTCTGGATCAGTGTGGAAAGATGGAAACTAAGTATGGAAAAAGGTTTTCTAGACTCTGAATTTCTGGAAAAATAAAGGGATTTTTATATAGATTTTGTCCTTTTTCTCTTTCCCACAACTTCAGTTTTTCTCAAACTCCTCTTTCATTGTGTTTTGGGATTTTCTAACAGAAAAACACACCGAAGGAATAAACAAAAAGGGGCCATTTCGCTGCTTTTTAGGCCTCTGGATCATTTGCTAATAACTGCTGGAATAGCTCAATCATTTCCTTTTGGAAGGAGCCTAAATGTAATTTTGAGAAAAATATAAAGAATCCTGACAGTGAGTCAAGCTGGATACTTGACTGTTTTTGTGTTTGAAGCGCCCCCTGTTGTCAGAAAGTGATGTTAACTTTTTGTGTTGTGTTCAGGAGCGTCAGCGCCGATACCTGAGCCTCAGCCCTTGGGACAAAGCAACTCTCAGTCTGGTGTGTCTCAATCTAAGAAAAATACTCTCTCTTTGAAAGTGTTTGATGCAACTCAAACCTCCATACTGTTTTCTGTTCCCAGGGCCGTGTGATCCTCTCCAACAAGATGGCCAGAACCATCGCCTTCTTCTACACCCTGTTCCTGCACTGTTTGGTCTTCTTGGTAAGTTTTTGTCCCCCCACTAAAACAATTAAATCATATTATTATGATGAGCTTCAGAGAAACTTTGCTAACTGTTTTCATGCTGGGCTATTTCAGGTGCTTTACAAGGCCGCTTGGAGCGAGAGTATCGGCAGAGACTGCACTGCGTTCTGTGCTAAAAAGTGAGGATGTGTTCTGTTGTCTCAGAAAGTTCAACCTGGCAGCTGTTTTGGGGTTCTTACTGAAAATTAAAAACATTTTTCTCCCCAGGTATGCTGACCACCTCCACAGCTTCCATGAGAACGACCAGAACCTTTTATAAGCTTGTGCTGTTATAACATCAGCACAAGCTTTTGAGCATGCTCATCCTGCATTGTTTCCCTTCAGAAGCGTTTTCTCCTCCCCTCTGGTTGCAGTAACTATTTTGTCCATTAGGGGGCGTTTTAAGGCTGTAGGCTAGGGGTGCCCAATCCTGGTCCTGAGATCTATCATCCAGCAACTTTTAGGTGCATCCCTTCTTAGCACAGCTGAATCAAATGAAGGCCTCGTTACCAGGCCTCTGCAGAGGTGACAGACTAATGAGGGAATTGAACAATTTGCTTCAGGTGTGTTGGATCTGGGATACATCTAAAATTTGTAGGATGGTAGATCTCGAGGACCAGGATTGGGCACGCCTGCTAGGCCATGAAAGCAGATGATGGAGGTTTTCTTTCCGTTTCCTTCTCTAATTAACTGCAGTTAGCTTCCTGGTAAAAGTTATGACTTGCTGGTTTTGTATCACGACATTCTGAAAATGGTGTTTACATTGTGTTCTGGTTTAGTGGTGGTTTAATAAAGATTACTGTACTTAAGGGGACCAGGATAGAAGTTTATTATGATTTTGATGGTTTCTAAATATTGGTTTGTATAATCAACGAAGAGATATGGTGGCAGGTTAATAGTAGACATGAGATCAGATTATGGTGGTAGAATGATGCATACAATTTTGCTCAAATGGAGTTGATTTAAGATATTTAGAAGTGAAATAGATGCAGTTTTATTGATTTCTTTGGTGCAGAGATCCTCTGATTACTGTGACACCCTGACTGATGTCACTGTAATGATTTAAGTTACTGAGTCTGTCATCCTTAAGGCAAGGCAATTTTATTTGTATAGCACACTTTCAACAGCAGGGCAATTCAAGGTGCTTTACATGATTTGGTGATTTAAAAAAACAAAAAAAACAATGGAAATTAAAAGTAAAAGAAACACATTACACATGATACACAATAAAGCAAGAGAAAGATAATAGAAAAAAGCAAGAGAGCATGAACACATTTCATACATATGACAGCAATCATTTACTCGAAGGCAATTCTAAACAGATGGGTTTTTAGTCTCGATTTAAAGCAGTTCAGAGTTTCAAGGACATTACTGTGCATGTTTTCCTGCTTACTCCTCCCTTTCTATCCTTGCAGCTGTGTTCTAAATAAAGACTATGCAGCAATTTGCTGTGGAGTGTTCTCATTTTGTCCCCATTCTGAGATGTAGCTGCTTTATTTCTGCAGCATCTGACCAACCAGGAACATCGTTTCGTATCTGCTTTTATTTGCTTGTCTTTGACAAATATATTTTCTATAAATTATTTTTATGTGTAGAAAAATATAAAATGCTGGGTTGCAAACAAACTGCAGCCAGCTGTGCTTGACTTGCAACTAGTTTGTGATATTAATTTACAAAGCATGCTAACACATAATTTAGGTCTAGTGTAGATTTATGCATCACAATAACACGCAGGAGAGAAAGACCATATACAGATAACATTTTAATTGAATATCGTGCAAAAGTAAATTTTTTCAGTAATTCAACTTAAAAGGTGAACGTAGATTCATTACATGGAAAGCGGGACATTTCAAGCCTTTATTTATTTTGATGATTATGGTTTGATGATTATTTTTTGTATAACATTTGTATAAATGTATTGAAATGACTTCTTAAGTGCCTTGAGATGACATCTGTTGTGAATTGGCGCTATATAAATAAACTGAATTGAAACTTGAATTGAATGATTATAGCTTCTAAAAAGTCAAAATTCATATTCTCATAAAATTAGAATATTGTGAAAAGGTTCAATATTTTAGGCTCAAAGTTTCACACTCTAATCAGCTAATTAATCCAAAACACCTGCAAAGGGCTCCTGAGCCTTTAAATGGTCTCTGTCTGGTTCAGTAGGAATCACAATCGTGGGGAAAATTGCTGACCGGAGAGTTGTGCAGAAAACCATCATTGACACCCTCCATAAGGAGGGAAAGCCTCAAAGGGTAATTGCAAAAGAAGTTGGATGTCCCAAAGTGCTGTATCAAAGCACATTAACAGAAAGTTATGTGGAAGAAAAAGGTTCATAAGCAGGAGGAATGACCACAGCCTGGAGAGGATTGCCAGGAAAAGGCCATTCAAAAGTGTTTCGGACCTTCACAAGGAGTGAACTGAGGCTGAAGTTAGTGCATCAAGATCCATCACACACAGACGGATCCTGGACATGGGCTTAAAATGTCATATTCCTCTTGTCAAGCCGCTCCTGAGCAACAACATCAGAAGCGTCTTACCTGGTCTAAAGAGTAAAAGAACAGCACATTTTTCATCTCGTTTGGAAACCAAGGTCCCAGAGTCTGGAGGAAGAATGGAGAGGCACACAATCCAAGATGCTTGAAGTCCGGTGAGAAGTTTCCACAGTCTGTTGATTTGGGGAGCCATGTTATCTGCTGGTGTTGGTCCACTGTGCTTTAAGTCAAAGCAGCCATCTATCAGGACATTTTGGAGCACTTCATGCTTCCTTCTGCAGACGAGCTTTATGGAGATGCTGACTTCATTCTCCAGCAGGACTTGGTTCCTGCCCACAGTGCCAAAAGTGCAAAACCTGGTTCAATGACCATCGGATTACTGTGCATGATTGGCCAGCAAACTCACCTGACCTGAACCCCATAGAGAATTTATGGGGCATTGCCAAAAGAAAGATGAGACATGAGACCGAACAATGCAGAAGAGCTGAAGGCCACCATTGAAGCATCCTGGTCTTCCATAACACCTCAGCAGTGCCAGAGGCTGATGGCATCTATGCCACGCTGCATTTAGGTAGTAATTCATGCAAAAGGAGCCCAAACAAAGTACTGGGTACATTTGCATGATTATATTTTTCAGATGTCTGACACTTCTCTATTTAAAATCCTTGTTATTGATTCTCTGAGATTTTGAATTTGGGGTTTTAATAAGCTGTAAGCCATAATTATAACAAAGGCATGAAATAGCCCATTTTCATGTAATGAGTCTATATCATATATTAGTTTCACCTTTAAGTTGAATTACTGAAATTAATGAACTTTTGCACAAAATTCTAATCTTCAAGTTTCACCTGTACAGCCATCTAGATCAGTGGTTCCCAACCTTTTCTCTTTGAGGACCCCCTTGCCTGTGTCCAAGACCAGGCGGGACCCCCCCCAACCCCAAATAAATATTTCTTATTAAAGTAACTCACATTTAGCTCAACATAATTAATCAAAAGTAATTTAGGTATGAGATGTCAGCATCAGGATGTCCATTGTGTAAGGAGTGGATTTTTATGAAACTGCAACTGTTGTATGTATAAAGACAAACAAACCCAAATTACACCTGGGCCAAAGTGAAATCAAGCAGACATTCTGGGGAGCAGCCAACTTGATTAGCAGTAGCCAAGTTTAACAAGGGCTTTGGGCCCAGATGTTCCCATTTAGCAGCTAATGCCTGGCCACTCCCACTCCACCTGAAAGACATTGACTGGTGGAGTGGGAGTGGCTTGTTGTTCTCCATTTCCATGAAGTATTAAACCGTTTTCTTGGACCTCTCTGCTTTGTTCCTTGGTCTTTATGATGCTGTTCACAGAACAGCTGGATTTATGCTGAGAATAAATTGCTTACAGGAAGGCTAATTTACACAGTGAAGTAATTTAATAAGATTTTATTTAGAGGTATCTGAGTAAAAGAGGTAAAAAAAAACATGCATGGCACACTAATTTTGTACAGTTTCATTTGTATTTCTGTTGGTCTATCAAATAATAAAATGCACTATGTGGTTGTAAGATGAAAGGTTTCCAAATCAATCATCCATATATGTAATATGAAGCTTATGATATCGTAGGGAGGTGGTGAAGTGGAAAAGCAAAATGGAAAAACAGAATTAGGTTGACAGACTAATGTTCAACTTAAGCAGCAAAAATAAGAGCAGCCTCTCCTGATCTTGCCTCATTCTCTTCTCTTATTTTCTATTCTCAGCTCTCTATTGTTTTTTTTCTTCCTCTCAATTTCTATATACATTCAGCCTCTGGAACTACTGCATTAGATCTGATTTCTCTTTTTGGGTTACTTTTTAATGGATTGTGGAATAACAAAATGCGCTTTTGCTCAGCTGAGGACAAACTGCTCCAGAGAATGAACGCAATGGAGAGGATGATCCGGTGCCTCGAAGTGACTGCGGAAGTAAACACTGGATATTGAAACAAGACGACTTTACCGATGATTTACACAAAGGGATAACCTGGCAGCCCTTTGTTAATCGCTACCCAGTCCAACAACATCTGACAGAAACCACAGGAAAACACTAATCCCATGGCCCAAACTGGGAGAACTCCACATTCACAGTCTGATGAAGAATGGCCCGCCTTAAACCGCATCAACACATCTACACCTGCTAAAGGAAAGCAAAAGAATTTCCAACCCAAAACAAGAGAGAATTCTCCGCTTGGGATCCCACTGAAAAACAGATATGCTGCCCTCAGTTTCCCGAAAGACAACGCAGCCCCGGGTACTAGTCGCTAGGAAAATTCCAGCTACATGAAGAAAGTAAAAACTCACCCAACAAAAGTTATAATAATTCATGATGGTTCAATAAATGGCATCAAAACCTTTTGTAGCCACAACACTAGTGTTTTCAGTTGCCCCCAAACTATTAGAGAAATTTCAGAAAAAATTCTGACAATCACAGATAACCATCCGAAACTGGAAAAGCTTGTTAGAATAATGATGTATTGTCCCACAAAGGGGAAATTTGGCTGCAACAGCAGCAATGCCGTTATCCACACAGGATCTACTGATGTGGCCAAAAAACAGTCAGAGATTCTGAAAAGGGATTTTTCAGGTTATCTTCAGAAACTGGAGAGACTGAACATAGACATCTTTATCAGCGGACCATTGCCTATAGGAAACAATGAAAGATTTTGCAGACTTTATACTCTTCACAGATTCCTGACGAACGCCTGTTCTGACCGTTAATTAGATTTATCAACTATTTTGAAATATTTGGTGGTGCAAAATATCTTTTCACAAAGAGCAAACGTTATCTGAACAAAACCGGACTGAGACTCCTGACCTTGAACATGTTCTCTTTCAATCAAAAAGCTCTGGATGTGACAAAGCACCCAAGGTCTGACACACAGCCCACAGAGAGAGGAGAATAAGCACTCCCTGCCTCCCCACAAGCACACAAAGTAAAGATAACGACCCCAGCACGAACTGCTGCAAGCGGAGACGTATAGAGTTGATTCCAGCACTCTCCTACATCATCCTACTTGTCATCACCAAATGAATCTCTCTTTAAAAGTTTCTCTGACAGGCTGAGTGCTCAAATTAGAATTGGAACCCAACTAACAAGACTACACCAGGCCTCTGGGACTGATACTTTATGTAGTTCTCTTCTACCACCACTGGTAATAACAGACATCTGATTTAGATAGGAACCGGACATTAACTCTGGACCCACTGTCCACCAGGATGTGTCTGGCCACCCTGAAAGTAATATTCCAGTACTTATAAGCAGGATAAACCATAAAACTCAAACCAAATGCTGCCATATTCAGCCAAATCACAAACTTATCACCTGTCAGAAGAATCTGGTAACGACCATCAAACCTCTTAAATTGTCAGGGAAGTCGTTTCTTATCAATAACTTCATCATTATGCGCAATCTAGATGTTCTATTTCTATCGGAAACCTGGTCAGACAGTAATAATGAATCGTCTGCAGTGATAGAATCTGCTCCATGAAATTACAGTTTTCTAATTGAGAGCAGGGGAAACAGACCAGGTTGAGGCGTAGCCACAATTTTTCACAACTCAATAACCTTTTAAAAAGGTATTCCTGGGCACATTTGACTCTTGAGTAAATAGCTCTCCGGATTAAGGACCCTAACAAAGCTTTATTTTTAACTTTATATAAACCACCAAAACTTAACGCTAATTTCTTCAATGATTTAGTGACCTCCTTTCTGTAATATGTATCGACTATAACCAACTAATTCTGGGGGATTTCAACATCCATACCTACTACAACCCTCAAGATAGAAGAGCAAAAACATTAAGTGACATAACTTTGGCCTGACCCAGCATGTTAAACAACCAACACTCAATCGAGGACACACTCTGGACTAAATTATCAGGAAAGGTTTCGATATCTCCAACATCGCGGTAATTGATATTGCATTATCTGACCGTATCTGTGTTTTCTTTAAAAGCACCATCTCTGCTAAACTATCTAGCCACAGTGAGACCACTGTAAAAAATAATTTCCTTGGGGACAGTTCAGTTGAAACTCCATCTCCCAAACAGCTACTGGAGGTAAGAGGCTGGGAGAAAAAGTTTTCCCAGGACGCTAGCAACTCCCTTGACCCCATCCCTGCCAGTCCATTCTTTTCGCTGATGCTACGTTGGGTGGCAAGTGTAATGGCAAAAAATACCTCAGGGTTTCCATAATAAAGAAGACTGAGTCCCAGAAGGCGTTCAAGTATTTAATGCAAACATGCTTGGCCAAAACATGGAGGGGACAGATTTGGTCATGCATTACCCTCACCAACCTTTCTGACTAACAGTTTAAATAGTATTCAGCAATCATTGTTTATGTCTGCAGGCGTCTTCTCCAACCTTCATGCCCCGCATCTGGAGAACTGGTTCATGCGAGTCAGATAGTGAATCATGAAGCAGCTCATCTGAAGGCTGGACTGTTACCTTACTGCTCCGGCGTCTGTCTCTCTGGTGACCTGACACATCTTTATCATAAACATTACGTTGGAACAATAACCTCGTCATCTTGCCCTAGATGCATTCACTAAACAGAGAATATACACTCAATTCCTAATTACATAACAATTTTCCACCACACCTTTAAACAAATTTACTCTCCCACCTCATCCCCTTCATCCTCTAACACGAACTCGGTAAACAAGCTGGTAGATAACATTTTCTCTAAAATTACAGACATCATTGATGCCATTGCTCTAACTAAAGAGAAGGTAATCTCTGGTAAAAAGAAGTCTTCATGGACAAATGATCCACTGGTACATAGCAAAAATAGGGAGTGTCGACGAGCCTAGAGAAAATATTGGAAAACTTGACTCCAGGTTCACAAAGAGATCTACAAAGACAGACTGAAACGATATCACTTAACTTTGAAAGACGCAAGGGGAATCGTTTTTTTCTGAAATCATTAACAGAAACATTAATAATGTGCAGACTTTGTTTGCAACAGTTGAGGGACTGACTAATCCCTCTGTGACATTAGCCCCTGAACTAAATTCCACCAGGGTTTGTAATGAACTTGCCAGTTTTTTCTTCTGAAAAGATTCTAAAAATTAGAGGTTCAATCTGTACATCAGTACCAAACTCATTACCAGTGTCATCCCCACTCAACACGAATATAGAGAAAATGTCGGAATTCCAAAAACTAAACCAAACAAATCTTGAAGAAATCATTAAAAAAATTAAGCTCCTCCTCTTGCTGTCTAGATATCTTACCCAGAGTTTTCCTTAAGAAAGTTTTCCCTGTCAATGGGCCTGATCTGATTCAAATAGTGAACTCATCCCTCCTGTCAGGTCTCTTCCCTCAGCAGCAGTTATTAAACCCCTACTAAAGAAGAACAATCTGGACAACATGTTAATGCAGAACTACAGGCCAATCTCTAATCCTTCATTCATCAGTAAAATTATTGAAAAAGCCGTGTTTCAACAGTTAAATAGCTTCTTAACAATGACAACCTGTTTCGATATTTTTCCGCACAGCGCCGAGACTGCCTTCGTCAAAGTTTTCAATGACATCCGCATAAATACAGACTGTGGTAGAACCACAGTGCTGGTTCTGTTGGACCTCAGTGCAGCATTTGACACTGTTGATCATGATATATTATTGGAACGACTGGAGAGTTGGGTCGGACTCTCTGGTTCAGTACTTAGCTGGTTTGAATCTTACCCAAAAAACAGGGACTTCTTTGTTTCAATAGGAAACTTTTCATCAGAACAAACAAATCACATGTGGGGTGCCCCAGGGCTCCATCCTGGGGCCCCTCTTATTTAATATCTACATGCTCCAACTAACCCAGATTATAACAACCAATAAGATTAGCTACCATAACTAGGCAGATGACACCCATCTTTACATTTTGATGTCACCAGGTGACTGATCCCATTCAAACCCTAAGTAAATGCATTGAGCAAATCAATGGATGGTTGTGCCATAATTTTCTCCAGATGAATAAAAACAAAACTTGAAGTAATCATCTTTGGTCCTAAAGAGGAAATGTCAAATGTCCGCACACATCTTCAGTTAATACAGCTAGAATCTACTGATCAGGCCCAAAATCTAGGTGTAGTTATGGACTCAGGCCTGAACCTCCAGGGTCACATAAAGGCAATAACAAGGTCAGCCTTCAGCCCTCCTCGAAAAGCTCATCCATGCATTTATCTTTAGTCGGATTAATTACTGCAACAGCGTCTTTACAGGTCTGCCTAAAAAGTCAATCAGACAGCTGCAGCTGATCCAGAATGCTGCTGCTCGCGTCCTCACTAGAACCAGGAAAGTAGAGCACATCACCCCAGGTCTAAAGTCCTTACACTGGCTCCCTGTAGCTCAGAGAATAGACTTCAAAATACTTTTACTAGTTTATAAATCAATGAATAGCTTAGCACCAAAGTATGTTGAAGATCTGTTGTCACTATACCAACCCACCAGACCACTCAGGTCTTCCAACTCTAGTCTACTAATCAACCTTAGAATTAGAACCAAACATGGAGAAGCAGCTTTCAGTTTCTATGCTCCCTTTATCTGGAACAAATGTCCAGACCACTGCAAAACTGCTGAAACACAGAGTTCCTTCAAATAAAAGCTAAAAACTCATCTGTTTAGAGCTGCCTTTGAGTACGCTATTAATAATAGCTGGAGTGTCATATGTTTAAATCTGTAATATGCTTTGTGTCTCTAATGTTGTATTTTATGCTTTTATCCTGTTGTACTCCCCAAGGCAAGGCAATTGTATTTGTATATCACACTTTCAACAGCAAAGTAATTCAAGGTGCTTTACATGATTAAGTGGTAAAAGAAAATAGCAGTAAAACACAGACAAAGCATATAAATTAAAAACAGTAATAAAACAAGAAGCACACACAAAAAATAAAAATGAAAACATTACTCAAAGGCAGCTCTAAACAGATTAACAGATAATCATGTAAAGCACCTTGAATTGTCTTGTTGTTGAAAGTGTGCTATACAAATAAAGTTGCCTTGCCTTTTACTACACAGTAATATTCTATTTTAATCTGAGTTTCTCTTGTTGACCTTTTGGCCTGTTTACCAGCTGACCTTGGAAAAGCAACCAACTAATAACTGCACTGAAAAAAACACAATCTGCTATTGGGAGCCCCACTTAAAACTGCCCCCATCTTAGTGGGACTAAATTAGGCTGCATTATTCATGAGAGAGCTCCTCTCAAGGAGCGCCTCAGCGTGTGGCCATTAATGCCTGGCATACCTCCTCCTCCACTTTTCGCTGCATCTCATCCTCGTTTGGCTTATCAATCAGAGCAGACGACAAACTATCGCAGCACAATTACGGCCTCTTCCTGCCCTCCACAGCACTGTTCACCTTTAACCCCAAACTCGCATGCACATCTCAAGCACTTACTTGGTTTCCCTTATCTCAGCTGCTCCAGCCTCCATCAGGAATAACAAAGGTCTTAAGTAAAGCCTAATGGCCCTGATGTTATTTTTTACTGCAGACGATGGGTCTCTTTATTCAGACTGATCGGTCAGAGAGCATGTTCATGTCACACTTCTTCCTTTAAGTAAGGAGAGGATGCCAATCTGTTTAGGTGGTGACAAAAAATAAATAAATCAGAATGAGATTCTTTTCTGTTTCATTTCCAGCAGGAGTTCAGCAGAGGGCAGTAAAGCTGTGTTTTATTATCAGTATGATTTATTTAGCTGTCATGACTGCAGACGTTTAGGTCTGTGTTTCTGTTTTACTGGGATTAAATGGGATAGGTCAACATAAAAGCAGTGCGTAATCCTGAAATATTACAAAAAAAAACATTTTGTTTAACAGGACTGCTTACAAAAAAATGTGAAAGCCCGGCATAAATTTGCAATCAGCCCCCTTTGAGATGAGACACCTAAATAAAATAAAGTCCAATCAACAGCTCTTTACTCAGGTTAGGTAATGAAACAGTATCCCAAGCTTTGTTCAATTTATCATCCACACATTCAAAGGGGCACAGCCCATCTCCAAACCAATCCAGACATGGTTGTCTACCTAAACTGACAGGCTAGGCAAGCAGAGAATTAATCAGGGAAGTAACTTAGTGCCGTGGTAGCTCTGGATGAGCTGCAGAGATCCACAGCTCAGAAGGGACAATTTGTTGTCGCTATGGAGAATTGGCAAGAAGAAAGCCCTTAAAGTTGACCTCAATCCATTAAGAGCACACAGCAAAAAGAAGGTGCCCTGCTCAGGTGACAGTGAAGTTGAACTTTTTGGCCCAGCATGCTAAACACATGTGGAAGAAAACTGACTCCATATGACCAAATACAGCATCCCCATGGTGAAACACAGTGGTGGCAGCATCATGCTGTGGGGAAGGTTTTGTAGAAAGCCAAATACAAAAAATCCAGATAAAAATGTCAATCAGGGGCTGCTGAAGACCGGAGACTGGCAGATGGTCATAACCCTGAACTACAGCTAGGTTAGTAAAGGACAGGTTAAAAATAAAGCATAAACATAGATTTTAATTTGTTAAAATACAGTGATGTTTGTCAAATTTGATGGCTATAGATATCATAGTTATCCTTTTTTCTCTGAGTTTTATTTGGAAAAATATAGAATCTAAAATATGAATTTAAAAACTTTTATCAAATCAAATCAAATCTTATTTATAAAGCGCTTTTCAAACCACAAGGCTTCTCAAAGTGCTCTACAGATAAAAAATGACCCACAATCCCCCCCCTCCCCCCCCCCCTTTCTCACCCCCCCCCCAAAAAAACAAAAAAACAAAAAAAAACATCACCACACCCCCCCGTTGCCCATGCACGCACACACATAAAAGCAACGATAGACAAAAGCAGAACGGGCTGAGTACAGATGAACCAGGAAACGTCATCATGGGAGCCATCTACATCGGCAGCAGCCAAGGCACTGACCCAGGGAGCCCAGAGGAGGGAGGGCTGGTACCCCCACCTCCACCCAAGCACCACCTGGAGAGCACCAAGGCAGCCACAGCCGACCACCGCCTCCGAGGCAGAGGGCTCCCACAGAGGAATCACTGGAAGGAAGACTAAAATGAGTTAAAATATAAAAATTTAATTTTTTAGAGTCGATCAACTTTTTATATAATGTATAATATTTGGTAGCTGCAACTTTCTGTTTATTTTATTATAAGACAATGTTAATTTATTCACCTGCAAAGATCGAGTTAAGGTTTTTGTTATGTTTAATTTAGTCTACAATGTTCAACCATGGGATGCACAGTTGCCCAGTTGGTAGCACTGTTACCTTGCAGCGAGAAGGTTCTGGGTTCAAATCCCAGCCTGGGGTCTTTCTGCATGGAGTTTGCACGTTCTGCATGTGTGGGTTCCCTCCAGGTCTCTCTGAATTGCCTTTAGGTATGAGTGTGTTTGTGCATGGTTGTGTGTCTCTGTGTTGCCGTGCCATGGACTGGAAACCTGTCCAGGGTGTCCAATCAATTATTTGTTCTTTTTGACTTAAATTGTAAAGAAGACTCACTCAGTATAGGTACACATTGAGGATTAAAAAACCCCAAATTACAAATAAATTCATAATTAAAAGCAAAGCCACCATTCTGTATGAGGAGCAGATCCTGATTTATAACGAGGTAATTGATGGTTGGTCAATAAGGATGCTCTCATCTAATAAGCCATGATTTCTTGTTTCACTTTGGTCTGAATATGATATGACATTGTGGCTGGTTTCACTTGGTCGCAACTCAAAAGGGGAAAGAGAAAGAGAACATGTTTGTCATGGGAGCTAGCTTCATAATTCTCCATGTAGCAACAGAAATATTGTGTTTTGCCCATATTTACAGTCAGTAATAATTTAAAAGGTTTAAGAAACTGGAATTGGGAGGACTTTAGGTTATGTTGCCACCACACGTGGTGAGCAGGGGCAAAATATGAATTTTAAAGCTTTTCATGGATGCCAATAAAAGGAAGAACCTGAACATTTTTGCTTGCAGGGCCCACAAAACCTTCTCAAACTATTCTATCCTTTTGCCTCAGAACTATTTACAGTAGAAAGGATTTGAGGAACATGATAAAGAGTTTGAGGTGTTCACCTGGTCCCTAGAGTCCCCAGATCTGAATCTTCTGGGAGGTCTGACAACATCTGGGACCTCACCATCCAAGGGGGTGAAAAGTGCTTTCTGTAAAGTAAATAAGATACGAAGTGAGTTGTCTTAATGTTGTGGGTGATCAGTGTAAATCTGTTAATCCTCTGGAGCTGGGGGTGCTGAATGGATATGCAAGCTGTGTGGGGGGGTTTCTGCTGCTGCTAAACCAACTCTACTTCGAGGGCATAAATTCCTCCACACTGCATCCTGAATGAATGCAGAGTTTCAGCCGAGCCTCTTGGGTTGCTGTGGTCCTTGGCGGGAGATGAATTATGTAAGCGTTCCTCTCTGCATGAAAACCAGCTTGTTTTTTCCTCCAGGTAAGCCCTCCGCTCCCCCAGACACCCCCCATTCAGAGGCTTCATCTTCATTCATTCCTCTGCGGCAGCGGCGGCTGTGAAAATCTCATTCAGGGCTTTCATTGAAGCAACAGACCATTCAGCATTTCTCTCCTTTGTTTCGTTAAGCAGCTCAGACCAGAAAGTGCAGAGGACTGTTGCGTGGATACAAACACAGTGTGGGAGTGTTTGTGTTTCTTATTCATTTTATTTCAGAATGAAATCCCTCAGTTACATTTCAGCTTCTCATAACATCCCTCCTTTGAAACCCTCCCTCGTGTTTTCTGTTTGCATTAGAGTTGTTTTGCCCCTCTGCATCCCCTTGTCGCCTCCCGTCGCCTCAACCCAGCGTTGCGATGGAAACAGGCCTCCTCTGTCAGATGACTCCATGCTAAACGCTCCCCTGCTCTCTGATTCTCTCTGACATCGCTTGGCTGATTCACTCGGACACGTGATCCCACCTAAGCCTGTCCAAACGCTGGATAGAGAGCTTGTTTCAAAACTCTCCCCTTGACCCTCCTCTCACCCCACGTCCATGGAGGGACAGATGAGAACTGACTGGTTTTATCATCGGGTATTTTTTTTCACCAACAAAAAAAACCTTGTGCATATGTATAGATTATAATACAGGTGAAACTCAAAAAATTAGAATATCTTGCAAAAGTTCCTTTGTTTCTGTAATTCAACTTAAAATGTGAAACTAACATGTGATTTAGACTCGTTACATGCAAAGCAAGATATTTCAAGCCTTTATTTGCTATAATTTTGATGATAATGGCTTACAGCTTATGAAAACCCCAAATTCAAAATCTCATAAAAATTAGATTACGGTGAAAAGATTCAATATTTTGGCTCAAAATGTCACACTCTAATCAGCTAATTAAATCAAAACACCTACAAAGGGCTCCTGAGCCTTTAAATGGTCTCTCAGTCTGCTCAGTAGGAATCACAATCATGGGGAAGACTGATGACCTGACACCTGTCAGTAGGATCAGTTACCCATCACCAAACTACTTAAATTAGCTTTAATAAACATCAGTCTTTTGTTGGGAAAGTCGTTTCTAATTAAAGATTTCATCACTGAGCACAATCTACACGCCCTATTTCTATCGGAAACCTCTATCCGTAAATTGTATCGACTGTGATCAATTAATCATTGTGGGGATTTCAATATCCATACTGACAACCCCCAAGATAGAGGAGCAAAAACATGTAAGTGACACTCTTTATAACTTTGGCCTGACCCAGCATGTCAAAAAACCAAAACACAATTGAGGACGCACTCTGGACTTTGTTAGCAAAGGTTTAAATATTTCCAACGTTAATTGATGTTTTTTTATCTGACCATTTCTGTTTTCCTTGACAGCACCATCTCTGCTAAACTATCTAGCCACAGTGACACCACGATAAACAAGAGTGGAAAGACTAACTAATCCTCAGTAGCCCCTGAACTAAATTCCACCAGGGCTTGCAATGTATTTGCCAGTTTTTTACTGAAAATATTCGGACAATTAGAGACTC
The DNA here is from genome assembly GCA_963556495.2 of Valencia hispanica. NCBI lineage: Eukaryota > Metazoa > Chordata > Actinopteri > Cyprinodontiformes > Valenciidae > Valencia > Valencia hispanica. Next base: position 25,683,564 of record OY747700.1, on the reverse strand, counting down.
AATCTGTAGATCAGTACCAAACCCATTACCAGTGTTGTCCCCGCTCAACACCAATGCGAAGCAATGTCTGAATTCCTAAAACGTAACCAAAAATCTAAATCCCCCCTCCATTGACTTTTAATCTTCCAAAAATGCAAACCTTGCTCTCATATAAGTAGTTTCTGTCATGGTATAAACAATAAACGAGAGCAACAACATAAACAGAGTTAACTTGATTCACAAGTAAACTCTCCACTGTTCTTGTGATGTGCAGAAATAACTTTGATGCATTTATAACCTAGCAGTCAGTGGGGATTCTTAAATAAATGGCATCATAGTTCAGCCCCTCTTACTGCCACCCCTGACATTGCACACTTGCTCACCCAATCTAGCCTATTATGCAAACATTTGCTAGTTTTCACTGAATATCCTATCAGGACAGTTAAGAACTAAAGGAATGTTGATGAGTTTCATATCAGATATCCCCTTCAGGACGTTTATGAGGCTGTGGCATATAGGAATGCTGAAACATACACAGTACTGGACATACAACTAGTCATAATAAAACTAACTGAAAGATAAAAGGTTATAATGTTTTTTTTTTTGTATTGTCCCCTTCAGTTGTTCCTGCCCTCCCCAATGCCATGGGGGTGGTGAGCCATTTTGCCCATGTGAAGAACCACAGCTGATACCAGTGTTAGTTTATTAAGACTTCTTAAATTAGCTGATTTTAGACGTTTAAGACAACGATAAGTTGTTAACCAATAATAATCGTGTGTAGGTTCCTGTTTTGGTTTTCTTTCTTTGGTGCAGTGATTAAATGTATTTTGAGTAGAAATAAAATGTATTTTCAAACAAATGTTGTTCAAAGTGAAAGTATTTATAAAATAATACAGATTTCAGCAAAAAGGAAATGAAATCATTAACTACACTAAGTGTTCCTAGCTTTTTGCTGTAGATCTTTGTGTTATTTGGTCTATAACAGGTTTTTAATCTGTGCAGCACATGACTGCGTCTGACGTATCTTTCCTGTTGTTTGCTCGTGTTGTTTACTGTGTCATTGACGCTGTTATTTCCTGTGCTAAGTTGGGCCGACCCCCTGGCATGGATGGGATGACATCATTACACACATCACCTCCTGAAAGCTCTGCAGGAGGATCCAAACAAAGAACACACATCAGTGTTCCTGCAGCAGGTCGTCTGAGGATCAGAGTCATTTATAACTTGCCGCCTCGTTGAAGCCGTTGCAGGTGAAGGCTTGTGTGACTCGGACTTGGTGTGATGACATCTTTACACTAGTATGCAACTCAACACATCCACAGGGATATTATGGCTTGTTTTGTTACCTGAGCTTGAATTGCAAAGGTTTTCTTGTCCGTTGTTCTTTCCACATTTGATCACATTACAACCTTAAACTTCAACACGTTTTATTGGCTTTTCATGTCACAGACCAACCAACACAAAACAGCATGACTGTGAAATAGAAGAACAATTATTTATGCATTTAAAGTTATATGAAATATGAAAATGTGTGCAAAGCCTTTTCTACATTGATACCTCTAAATAAAATAAGTTTGTAAACGGTTCATTTGCGAGAAACTTGATCACAGCATAACTATAACTGTTTTGTGAGGCTCTCAGAGGCCTATTGCACAACATTTGTGAACAAACAGCATCATGAAGACCAAGGAACACAGTAAACGGGTCAGGGAGAAAGATGTAGAGAAGTGTAAAGCAGAGTTAGGTTAAAATAGTGTCCGAAGCTTTGATCACCTCACAGAGCAACGATCAATTTATTCTCCGAAAAAAAGCATTGCCCTACTATAAACCTATGACAGACATGATGGGTGACAGGATGTCTGGAGGAGCTGCAGAGATCCACAGCTCGGTTGGGATTCAAAAATAAAAAGGTTCAAGAAGGTTAAAATTCAGTTCAAATGTAACTTTTTGGCCTTCATGCACAATCCTGCTATATGTGTGGTGAAAAGCTAACACCTTGAGCACAGCATCCTGTCAGTGAAACAAGCTGTTGGCAGTATCATGCTGTGGGGATCTTTTTCTGCAACAGCTAGAAAGTAGCTGGTGGAAATGGAAAAAATAGATGAAGCTCATTACAGGACAATCCTAGAAAAAAACTTGTGAGAGGCTGAAAAACATTGGAGGTTCGGGTGAAGGATCACTTTCCAGAAGAACTCCAACCCTAAACATACAGTCAGAGCTGTAATGAAATGGTTAGAATAGCCCGGTCAAAGTCCAGATAATCTAATTGAGAATCTGTCCCATGACCTAAAAATTGTGCAATTAAGCACTATTTTTGTTCTACTGCATAAAATCTCAGTAAAATATTGTGAAAGTTCCCACTGTAAGGTGACAAACTGTGAAAGAGCGGACCTCAGAAGCATAATGCAGAGAGCTTTACTTGATGATAGAGATACAAATTTACAGCAGAATGGAAGCAGGACAGAGGTTTCCGGTATGTTTTCCTGCTGTCAGCATGTAACTAAGCTTCACAGCAGATTCTGGTCTGGAGACGGTGAAGGAGCAGTTTCTAGTTATTAAAGTCTGCTAACACACTGATCATCAAACAGCCCCAAGAGGCCAATTTCTATCTCAACCACTTTAGATGCTTTTACAGGAAATCAACTCAGACGCTTCATTTCTCGCTCCTACTTGTTTGCCAACCGTCTGTAGTCTATATATAGAATCTGAACGGCACCCAGAAGGTCATGTTGTTCAGGAAAAGGATAGATTAGGCATAATTAGGCATTAGGCATAAAAGCGTGAAACTGTCACGTTTTGTCACAACAGAGGAGAAATTAAGAGGGAATGACGTAATGATGTTAATCTGTACAGAGTGTTTAGAGGAGTAGATGTGATGTGGCAGCGACAGAGAAGGATCTAAGGATGAGCAGGAGGTTGAAGCGCCCACTGCCCCCTCACTGCTCCTGTCGATTTGTCCTTCCGGCAGGAAGTGTTTAGGGATCAATAAGAGGCGAGGTTCTACGGACTGAGACAAAGACAGCACCGTCACACCATCCAGAACTTGTTTTGTTTCTTTAAAGTGTCCCCATCACTCTGTTCTGGGTTTAAATTAGGAACAATACTCTCAGAGGTTTTTCAGCAACATCATGGTGATCATCCCTTAAAGGAAACAGGTTAAATTCCCGACACATCTCATTGATTTCAATCAATAAATGAATGTGCAAATAAAAAATGTAATACTGCTTGTGATCTTCTTTATTTAAACATTTGTCTTTTCACTCGATTGAAGGAGGTTTTACATTCTTCTCATGGAACAGAAGAGACTTTCCTTCTTCGAGCATCAAAGATTGAGACTCTTGTATTTTTAACAGGAGATAAATGTGTCACAGTTTTTCACATCAGCTGTGTGCACCAGTGTTCTGCTCAAAAACTAAAACATGTAGATTTAAATGTTACATTTTATTTTCCCGCTAATGTTGGATAAAAGCAAGAAACTAACTCTAATGATTTTTTTAAAACATCCTTCTTTTTTCAAACAACAACATAAAATGTTATCCATATTATGTCTTTAAATAAAACACAAACCCTTGATTTTTACCCCATTAGTCAAAAATGACTTTTTACCTCTTTTATTGTAATAGCTTATTCCAGCTTCCTCCTCTGCCATAAATTGATGTGCTCATTAACCCCAGGGTGACTACCGATTTGTGTATCAGTCTGAGTGTGCGTGTGTGTGTGTGTGTGTGTTTGGGTGTGATTATGTCTCAGGTTTAAAGCTCTTTGATTTGTCAGTATGACTAAAAAGTCACTGTATAAATTCAGTCCATTTACCATGTTCCTGGGTCATCTCCTATGCCAGTGTTCTTCAACCCTGGTCCTTAAAGCACACTGGCCTGCATGTTTTAGATGTTTCCCTGCTTTAACACACCTGATTCAGATGATAGCAGTTCAGCAAAAGCCTGTTAATCAGCCGTCTATTCAGATGAGGTGTGCTGAAGTAGGTAAACACCTAAAACATGCAGGGAAGTGTGCTTTGAAGACCAGGTTTGAACACCTATGCCCTTTACTGTTCAGCTCATCTCACAGTTTTTCTGGCGTATTTAGGTCTGTAGACTGAGAAGTCAATGAACGAAGGTTTATTTTGTGACTGGTGAACCATTTCTTTGCTGATTCCGCTTTATGTTTTGGGTGACCCATTTCCAGCTAACTGGGAGAATCCAGCAGATTTACATTTAAAATCTGAATGTATCTCAAAGAGTAAGGGTGTATTCACACTGGGAAGGTCCGTTAGTTCATGTTTTTGTTTTTATTTTTGCTGTGGTTCCTATTGACACCACAAGTAAATGCACCAGGACAGCACAGACTGGCGGTGACAGATCGCTGCAGTTTAACTACTAATGCAAAAAGAGCGCATCCAGGGGGATTTCCTCCCACTGAAGCAATCAGAAAAGCCCCTTGTTCAGGGAGTTTTGCCGTATTCTGATCACTTCAATTGGAGAACGTTTTCCTGATTTCAAAACTATGGGACAAGTGACGCCTTAGCCTCCATTATGCAGAGGTGGAGCAGTTCAGCTCTTTGTGGAGCTTTAAGTCCACAGCAGGAGAAATGTTCATGATTGTATCTTTTTAATCTGCTCTATGTGTGATGGTACGATGTGGATTCTCAGATCAGTTTTAACATTAGAAAAATTGACTGGTAAAAATTGATTGTGACTGGATTTTTTTTGTGACCCCGTCAGTCGGAAAGACTGACAACAAAAGATTGTAGCGCGACCTCTGATACAGCCTTGCTTCTGTGGCTACGATGCAGCCTGCCATCACCAATGAATGGGTGAATGACTGAATGTTGTGTGAAGCGCTTTGGGGTCCTCAGGGACTAAATAAAGCGCTACACAGGCCATTTATTTCACTGCAACCAACATAAAGTGAATATTATAGGTATTTAGACTCAAATGACCAAATTTCATGTTGCCATGGTGATACCACAGTGATTCACAGTTTCCTCAAGACAACTTATGCACTATTCCGTACTTTGTTGCCTCAGGGAAGCTGTTGCATTTTACACAACTCTTTAAAGTTTATAGTATTTAATTAGTAAATAAATTAAGATATTAAAGATTATAATTATCTTACCTAGCACTGTGAACATTTGTTTTTTGCACATAGAAAAGTAGAAGGATAAAAAGTCAGAGTTTTTGTGGGGCTATGTCTGCATGATATGGTTCCTGAAAGTTATATGACAAATTAAAGCAATTTTATTGGCTCCCTTCCATCTTTAAAAGATTGCATCATTTGAAGGGATAAACTGTGTAGATATGATAGGCCAAATATGTTATGCTTTTTTTTTGTTTCCCCACCGATATTTATGCAAGTTAAAAGTTGTTTCTACCAACTTTTTCCAGTGTGAGATTAACTTAATGCAATAAAAGATTAATTTAAGGTTTGTTGACATCTCCTCTCAGTAGCTGCCTTAAAATGTGTCAAGTGCTGTAGTTCCTGTTAAAATTTGCAATTGTCTCATAAGCTCTAACTGCATTCATTTGAGCAGATCCAGTTTTTGTACTGCTGTATGGATGCTGCTTTGACCTGAATTTTTATTAAGCACACCACAACAGTAAGCTTAATAAGAGGTTAGAGGTTATTGAAAAAGTTTTAAGAAGTCATCAGAAATTTCTACAATGAGTTGTCGTAATTATGAAGGATTTATCAGTGTTTCAGCAGACTGTTGTCCAATCGATCCCTCTGTTTCCTCTGGAGATGATCTCTTCGGTCCAAAGATTGGCTTCTGCTTTGTTAACGAGGATCTTAGTTCAGATTGAGTCCTAGACTGTGTGCTTTGTTTTCAATTAACTGTTTGCTGCCAATATGACTTGCTCATTGAATGTTTAAAGTTGCTGAGTAAAGAGAAACATTAATCTGTGGCTAGATAAAGGCTAAACGGCGACCTGGTGAAGAAGCTTATCATCCCCACTCCACCACCGGGCCCAGGTGATTATTTTAGCCCTCAGCCCAACAGATCCAATCCTCTCAGAGAGGATCATAATGAGGCTAAGCTCGCTGTGCCACTTACTGAGAGGAAAGCAGCACCGAGACACATGAGAAGTCACGATCTGCCAAACAAGCTGCGTGTAAAAGGAAAACTAACGACATTAAGCTTTTTCTCAATTAGTGGGAAACCAACACTGAACTGAAAACAACTAAAATTGGGATTATAGATTTTGCTGTTGGGATTTTAGTTTTATCTCCCTCTAAGATCCGAGAGCATCTGAAAATGCTTCTGCCTGGCAGAAACTGGTTTGCATTTCTTGGAGAGTAAACGTCAAGGGAACAATTAGGACTCCCTGTTAAATAATCATTTCTTTAATGTTCAAATATCAATGCATGATCCAAAAAAGAAAGTTATTCAATTGTTCCTGCACAGCAAACATGATGAAACAAGATGTTGTAGGGGTTTATTGTAAAGCCAGTTTGAAGTTATCCCACAGCATCTTTTAAAGCTACATTGTGTAAGAACTTCTCCCATCTAGTGGTGAAACAACCACCTGAATATTACGTTCTAGCCCCACCTCCCACCCCCCCATTCCGAGCGCGTTTTAACTCCTACGGTGGCCGTTTCATGCCAAGGTTAACATGGCTTCCAGTACTACGACTTCGTCCAGTGTTCCTTCCAGTGATGAGGTTACTTTAGAAAACTACATTGCATTTAGTTATATAGTCGGACGTCTGCCGCGTCGCAAGAAAACAATCTCCCTCTGGCATTCGTCACGGTGCAACTGAGTGTAGCCAAAGCGCGAAAGGCGGAGCTAGAATGTCCAGGAATGTCCCTCGTTGGCAAATGTATTTCAAAGATGGAGGCTCAACATGGATTCAGCCATTTGAGCGACTCACGCGTATGTATTCTGAGTAGCAGATTCTACACTTACAAGAATACTTTAATCAGTAGGTGGAAGTAATTACACATGAATGAGCACATTTTTTTGAAAGAACAAAGGGGTTTTTGCTAAGAATTAACTCAAAAAAATACACAATGTAGCTTTAAGATCAAGATCTTGGCTTTCATCTGGCCCAAAACTTTCTGTTCACAGTTTTCAGACAGTTGTTGATGGATTTGGTGGAATATTTTGGGTCATTGTCTTATTGCAGGATCTAGCTTTATTTTTTCACAGACTTTCTTAGATTTTTGTCAAGCAACTTCTGATAGATGGAAGAACTCATGCCATTGGTGGATAAAATGACAGTGAGCTGATCGGTTCCCCAAACAATGGCACATCCGCCTCCACGCCTCACAGTTGGTTTCCCTGGGCAGCGTATTTGGTGTTTTCTGGTTGGTGTCCCTGCGATGGACTGGCGACCTGTCCAGAGGGTGTACCTCGCCTCTCGCCCCTTGACTGCTGGAGATAGGCACCAGCCCCGCCGCAACCCTACAGAGGATGGACGGAAACGGATGATGGATGGTGTCCAATTTTAGATAAATCTAGTCAAAGAACATTATTCTAGAAGACCTGATCTTTGTCTGTGTTCTTCCTGTCATACATTAGTCTAACTTTCATGTTTTTCTGAGAGCAACATTTTCCTCCTTGCACACCTCCCATGAAAGTAAAGCCTTAGCTTTCTCTTTTGATCGTATGGGCATGTAGAAATCCGCTGCGGCTCCAGTGATAATATGTAAGGATTTTTGATTACTTCTTTCAGCATCTTCTGGTCTGCTTCTAGGGTGAATTTCCTTGTATGGCAAGACCTGGACATATTGGGAGTTTTTTGAATCTCCTCCACTTATAGACTATGTTACATATGTGGAATGTCTCATTTTGGCTTTTCTTCCAAGCTCTTTAAATTCTATACTAGACTTATAAGTACTGATACTGTGGTATCTCATAGATCTTTGGATCTCACCAAAGTTTTGACCTTCCAATAGTCAGCAGGGCATCAAACGAAACGTTTAAGCTTTAAACAGAGCAAGCCAATTTTAAAATGCAGAGTAATGCTGAGAAGTGGGAATAAATGTGAGATGTTGGGGTGTCCAAATTTATTCCTCACCGGAAATTGTTTTTTTTAATTTTTTTTATTAAAGGTTTCTCTTCAGGTCTTGTTTATGTTTAGCACTTTAAATTTCAGTATTGTGCAATTTATATTAAATATGTTATTACTCTCAGCTTATATAATTGTGTAATAGGTTGTACATATAGTCATACAGGCAGTGGTAGCGTGTCTTCATTTTTTCACATGACAACAATTTATTATTTTTAGGGTATTCAGCTGGTACCACCATGAAAAACAGGCTGTAAGTGTGTACATTAAAATGTGTGTTAATGAAACTGTTAATTTATGCTCACTGTCCCGCTTGAGCAATTATGAATAAATAATTTTATAATAAAAGTTAATTGATTGCTCTTCAGGGCTGACGTATCTGAGATGTTTACAAATTTGTCTTGCTCTGGCTTACCACCCAATCATCGGAATGGGATCTGATAATCATGGCGAAGAGTTATGCTTTTGTAGAAAAAGTGAGGAACTGAGCAGGCAAGGCATCAAATACACATGACATTTTTTCTGGTCATCAGTATAGTGTATTGAAGTCATTTTTGTGAAAATGAAACTTAAGGCAAGTATTACAGGCACATTTTAGTTCTGCTAATTTCCATTTAAACTACGAGAATCCAGATAAAAAACTTTCTTCCATAAACCGTTTTATTCCAGGAGTTTAACTTTCTTTATTGTTTGCTGATATTTTAAAAATCACAGTTTATCTTACAAGAAAAACTAAATGTTAGCGTTAATGCTTCTCATGGTCTGAGTTTCTTGCTTCTCTGTTCTAAAGAAAAGTCATTGATCCCACAAGAATTAAGGGAAATGACTTATTTCCTTATTTTATATGAAATTACATATTGAGTAAAATCTAAAAGTCTAACCTGAATCTCAGTAATCTCAATAAATTAATGATTAGATACCAATATTACTTCTTTAGGTTTATACATTTAAAGGGATAGTTCAGGGTTTTATTATCAACCTTTATTTTGTTAAGAGGCTTTGAGCATTCAGTGTCTCAGCAGTAGAGAAGATAATGAGCGAAATATGTTACTGGGTCATGACCTTTTAATATTGAGTAATGTGTCCCTATCAGGGCTCCATAAAAAACTTCAATATTTCTAAGACTAACAGAAACCAATGAATCCAAGAAAATTCTGAAACAAAATGGTTGCAGCTTTTTAAAGAGAGAGTCCAAATTTTCCTTTTAAAATGGAATGATTCAGAAAGGCAAATGCTTATACATAATTTTCTTTAGCTGTCCTGTTGGTAGCAAACTAGTTATCCTTAAGCACCTGGACTAAGGAAATTCATGAAAAATGACTCATACAAAAGCAATGTTGACTATAATATTGGATTTATGTTTGTTCTTTTCTGTTAATTTTTAATTATTTTATAGTTCTACAGTGTTCCCCATTTGAGAAGTGTTGCTTTATGTTAACAAAAGATGGTCAGCAAAAAGCTGATTTCAAGGAAAGTATGACAAATTATTCTATTTCCAGGGGTTTCACTTCCTTCTTTAGTTGATGTTTTAAAAGGCAAGGCAAGGCAAGGCAATTTTATTTGTATAGCACACTTTCAACAGCAGGGTAATTCAAGGTGCTTTACATGATTTGGTGATTTAAAAAAAACACATAAAAGAAACACACATTATACATGATACACAATAAAGCAAGAGAAAAATAAAAAAAAGCAAGAGAGCATGAACACATTTCATACATATGACATCAAGCATTTACTCAAAGGCAATTCTAAACAGATGGGTTTTTAGTCTCGATTTAAAGCAGTTCAGAGTTTCAGCAGCTCTACACTTGTCAGGAAGTTTGTTCCAGATAAGGGGAGCATAGAAACTGAAAGCTGCTTCTCCATGTTTAGTTCTGAGTCTAGGGATGTTTAGTAGGCTAGAGTTGGAGGACCTGAGTGGTCTTGGTGGTTGGTACCATGACAACAGGTCTTCAACATATTTTTGTGCTAAGCCATGTAATGATTTATAAACTAGTAAAAGTATTTTAAAGTCTATTCTCTGAGCTACAGGGAGCCAGTGTAAGGACTTTAGAACTGGGGTGATGTGCTCTACTTTCCTGGTTCTAGTGAGGACGCGAGCGGCAGCGTTCTGGATCAGCTGCAGCTGTCTGATTGACTTTTTAAGATGCTGTTGCAGTAATCAATCCGACTAAAGATAAATGCATGGATGAGTTTTTCTATGTCGTGTTGCAAAATCAGTCCTTTAATCCTAGAAATGTTCTTCAGGTGATAGAACGCTGATCTTGTTATTGCCTTTATGTGACCCTGGAGGTTCAGGTCTGAGTCCATTACTACACCTAGGTTACGAACCTGATCAGTAGTTTCTAGCTGTATTAATTGAAGCTGTGTGCTGACTCTTGATCGTTCCTCCTTGGGTCCAAAAATAATCACTTCAGTTTTGTTTCTATTCAGCTGGAGAAAGTTATGGCACATCCATCCATTTATTTGGTCAATGCATTGATTTAGGGCTTGAATGGGTTCAGAGTCACCTGGTGACATTGTAATGTAGAGTTGAGTGTGATCTGCGTAGTTATGATAGCTAATGTTATTGGTTGCTATAATCTTGCCTAGTGGGAGCATGTAGATATTAAATAAGAGGGGCCCCAGGATGGAGCCCTGGGGCACCCCACATGTGATTTCTGTTCGTTCTGATGAAAAGTTTCCTATTGAAACATAGAAGTCCCTGTTCTTTAGGTAAGACTCGAACCAGCCAAGTAGTGTACCAGAGAGTCCGACCCAGCTCTCCAGTCGTTCCAATAAAATATCATGATCAACAGTGTCAAATGCTGCACTGAGGTCCAACAGAACCAGCACTGTGGTTCTACCACAGTCTGTATTTATGCGGATGTCATTAAGTACTTTGACGAGGACAGTCTCGGTGCTGTGGTGAGCGCGGAAACCAGACTGAAAAACATCAAAACGGTTTGTCATTGTTATGAAGCTATTTAACTGCTGAAACAGCTTTTTCAATAATCTTACTGATGAATGGAAGATTAGAGATTGGCCTGTAGTTCTGCATTAACGTGTTGTCCAGATTTTTCTTCTTTAGCAGTGGTTTAATAACTGCTGTTTTTAAAGCCTGCGGGAAGACACCTGATAGCAGGGATGAGTTCACTATTTGAACAAGATCAGAACCAATAACAGGAAGAACTTTCTTTAGAAAAGCTGTGGGTAGGATATCAAGACAGCAGGAGGAGGAGCTTAATTGGATAATGATTTTTTCAAGGCTGTTCTGGTTTAATTCGTGGAAATCAGACATTTTCTTTACATTTTTGTTGATTGGGGAGGGCACTGGTTGTGGGTTCGATATTGAGGTACAGATTGACCGTCTAATTGTTAGAATCTTTTCAGTGAAAAAGCTGGCAAATTCATTGCAGGCCCTGGTAGAGTTTAGTTCAGGGGCTACTGTCACTAAAGGATTAGTTAGTCTTTCCACTGTTGCAAATAGAGTCCGTGCGTTATTAATGTTTCTGTTGATGATTTCAGAAAAGAACGATTCCCTAGCATCTTTTATAGTTAGCTGATATCTATTCAGTATCTCTTTGTAGATCTCACAGTGAACCTGGAGTCGAGTTTTCCGCCATTTTCTCTCGGCTCGTCGACACTCTCTTTTTTCACTACGTACTAGTGGATTTCTTGTCCACGGAGACTTTTTTCTACCTGAGACTACTTTCACTTTAGTTGGAGCAATGGAATCCATGATGTCTGAGATTTTCGCAAGGAAATTATCTACCAACTTATTTACTGAGTTTGAGTTGGGAGATGAGGGGGATGTGGTGGAAGGATAAATACGTTTAAAGGTTTCTATTGAACTGTCCCCTAGAAAACGCTTTTTTATAGTGGTCTTACTGTGGCTGGATAATTTAGCAGAGATGGTACTTTGAAAGAAAACACAGAAATGGTCAGATAATGCAATATTAATTACAGAGATGTCGGAAATATTTAAACCTTTGCTGATAATTAAGTCCAGAGTGTGTCCTTTATTGTGTGTTGGTTGTTTGACATGCTGGATCAGTCCAAAGTTGTGGAGAGTATCATCTAACGTTTTTGCTTGTCTATCTTGGGGGTTGTCGGTATGGATGTTAAAGTCCCCCACGATGATTAGTTGGTCATAGTCGATACATATTACAGAAAGAAGGTCATTGAAATCATTAAAGAAGTTAGAGTTAAGTTTTGGTGGTTTATATAAACTTAGAAATAACGCTTTGTTAGGCTCATTTATCTAAAAGAAACTATTTAACCATTTTGTGGCATGTTTGATACTGTATGACAGTATTTGTATTAGATTTTTACTTGAGATGTGCTGCTGAAAGATCTTTTAAATCTGTCAATTATGTGTAGATCTTTGTTTTACTCATTTTTATTTCCTTTTCCTGTTAGTCTTGGTTGTCTTCAAATGAAAGATCCTCTCCTTCCTCAAAACACTGTGAAGTCAGAAATGTGATATCCTGTGAATTTTTTGTGTTTTGATTCTGCCCCTTATGTTCGTTTAATTAGCTCTCTTGTTGCTTGTCTGGTCCACTGCTCCCCAAAGTCACACATTAATAAAATGTTATTTTCACTTTTCTTTGCCAAATTGTTGTCCGATCACTGTTGGTGATCTGACTGCAATATGTTTAATAACCTAACCTCTTTTCATTTACAGCTGTGATGTATCTTGCAAAGATTTTCATAATATTTCTTTTTCACGTTTTAGCCACAAACTTCAATGTATTTTATTCTGATTTAATGTCATGGACTGACAGAAAGTAGTACCTAGTTCATGAAGTGTAATAAAAATGTTACATTGCTTTCTCATTTTTTACAAATAAAAATCTGAAAAGCCCCTCGTACTCTGATGCCCCTTAGAAAATCCAGTGCAACCAATTGCGGTCAGAATTCACAGGACTTGTGAATTTGGTCCACCTTTTGTGCTTTATCTAATCTCGTAAAAATGCAGCTCTTATGTAAAGGCCCCAGAAGTTTGTTATAGAATAACATTGAACAAACAGCATCAGAAGTGGAAAGCAGGGTTGGGTTATAAAGCAACCTCCCGAGCTTTCAACATCGGCTTGAGCTCTGTTCACCCCACTGGGGAGCGGAAAAGGGTATGGCACAACTGCAAACCTACCGAGACATGGCTAATAACCTTAACCGGATAGATCAGACAAGGAGAACATTCGTGGAGAGAATTCAGACATCCACAGCTCAGAAGAAAATCATTATTGAAGGAAAATAAGGATGTTTGCTGTGTCCCCTATGGCCTCAAGCCATAGGGGACACAGCAAACATGTGGAAGAAGCAACTCTGGTCTAATGAGACCAAAACTGAACTTTGTGAACTACATGCAAAACATTATGATTGGTGGAAAAACACCCGAAGCAAACCCGCCCACCAGTGAAACATGGTGGTGATGGCGTCATGCTTTGGGAGTGGTGATGACAAGATGGATGAAGCTCAACACAGAGGTGACCTATTAAAGGCTAAAAACAGACTTGACGCTGGAGATTGTGTTAAACTGAAGCTGCTGCGAAGGGCTTCAAATCAAAGCATTTTTGTGTGTTCAAATGGCCTAGTCAAAGTCCAGACCTAAATCAAATTAGGAATCTATGGAAAGATTAGAAAATTGCTGTTCACGGATGCTCTCCACCCAATCTGGCTGAGCTTGAGAAGAAAGGGCAGATCAATCATTTTTATAAATGTGCAAATGCTACTCAAAGGACTTGTGGCTGTAATCACAACCAAAGGTGGTTCTAAAGAACATTGAGTCAAGAGGTCTAATGTACACAACCATTTTGAGATTTCTCCAACAAAAGACATTCAAGTTTGTGGTTGAACTTATCAAAATATGGTACATTTCTAGGGGTGGAAGCTTTTGCTTTGTCGAACCACACCTTAACTCTAGGGATTGCAGTGCCACCTGCCTTTATTCTGAAAGTCTCCTCCGGAAGTGGTGTGTGTGTGTGTTATTTTAGCTCCTGCTGGTTAATAGGTCTGTGGAGCAACTGAGCCCGGTGTTCAGCAGCAACTGCGAGTCAGTTCGCCGTGCAGAGATGGAGGAGCAGCTGACCGCCGCTCGGCTCCTATAAAGCGGACAGGAGAGCACCAGATGGGACCGGAGGGGGGAAGACTGACCATGACAGATTCTACCGAGTGAACATCCTCACTGAAAAACACCGGGATCGCCCTGGAGGTCCAATGAAACCAGCCCTGTGTTGAGGTGAGTGTTCCCGCGGCTGCTGCTGCGTTTCGACCTCTTTTTATTTAGCGGATCATCCCGACGCGCTTTTTTATCTCTTGAGGAGAAAATGCGCCTTGATTTCTGAAGGATAACAATAACAATAACAACAACAGCAACGACGATGATGATGACGAGGATAAAAATGCAGGACCCGCAAATAATCTGTGTGTTTGTTGCGGTGTTGGACCCGCTTCATCCCCACGGTCAGCGTCCGCGCTGAGACCTGCGGGGAGATTCGGGTCCGGGTGGCAGAAAGCAAGTGCAATGGGGTGGACATGAGGGGAAGGACAGGAAGAGTGCGCATCGGGCTCTGCATGGCATACAACATGGAGGGGGGGTCATGGTGTATAAAAAGAGGGGCTTCTCCGATAATCCACTTAGGGGGCTTAATTGAAGGAGCACAGTGTGGTCCGGCCCAGCGAGGCCCTGATTGGATGTTATGTGCAGTAAAGACCCGTTCCGGATGATCCAGAGTCATTGTTCAGGCTCCCATTCATCTGGACCGGGATCTGTCAGCCATTCAGCAGGAGACTGCCGCCGACTCCCATTCATGAAGCCCAGTGCGCAAGCTGCACAACGACCCACTGTCGGCTTTAAATAGGCCTGCAGCGGCCTTGTTTCAGGCCTACTATTGACTTTCTCTCATGTGTCAGCAGACAGACAGTTAATATGAAGCCTAATAAGTCTGATTCTCTATATGACTGAGGCCTGCTCACTGGAAGGCGTTTAAAGCCTGATCAGCTATCCATCTCTGGTTCCATGATCAGAGGAAAGGCTTGTTGCTTTAGGATATATGGGATCGGATTTGTTTGTGGAAGGATTCAACATCCCTGTTATTAAAAGTAAAACCTCTCAACCTTTACCTGAGGCTGTGGGCAAGAACACTTGTTTTATCATCACAGGGAAATCACTACAGGAAGTGTGTGGAATATCTGGCCATCTTTCTTGTGACCTCGTGAATCACCCAAATCGACTCTAAAATTTAAGCATGTCATATTTGAAGATAAGGTTGGTTATTCTAAACTCAAAACATCCAAAAGTTTTTTGAAGGGCTTTATGTAAATTTACCGATCATATCTGCTAAACCTTCTCCTGAACTGGCACTCTTCTAGAAACAGCTTCACAGTGTTTGACCCCATATTACACATCCATCCATCCATCCATCCATCCATCCATGCGTCTATCTATTCATTCATCCATCCATGCGTCTATCTATTCATTCATCCATCCATGCGTCTATCTATTCATTCATTCCATCCATCCATCCATGCATCCATCCATCCATCCATGCATCCATCCATCCATCCATCCATCCATCCATCCATCCATCCATCCATGCATCTATCCATCCATCCATTCCATCCATCCATGCATCCATCCATCCATGCATCCATCCATCCATCCATCCATCCATGCATCTATCCATCCATCCATCCATGCATCCATCCATGCGTCTATCTATTCATTCATTCCATCCATCCATGCATCTATCCATTCATTCATTCCATTCATCCATCCATCCATGCATCCATCCATGCATCTATCCATTCATTCCATCCATCCATCCATCCATGCGTCTATCCATTCATTCATTCCATCCATCCATGCATCTATCCATTCATTCATTCCATTCATCCATCCATCCATGCATCCATCCATGCATCTATCATTCATTCCATCCATCCATCCATCCATGCGTCTATCCATTCATTCATTCCATCCATCCATGCATCTATCCATTCATTCATTCCATTCATCCATCCATCCATGCATCCATCCATGCATCTATCATTCATTCCATCCATCCATCCATTCATCCATGCATCCATTCCATCCATCCATCCATCCATCCATCCATCCATCCATCCATCCATCCATCCATCCATCCATCCATCCATCCATCCATCCATCCATCCATCCATCCATCCATCCATCCATCCATCCATCCATCCATCCTTACTGCTTTTATATTAAAAGCCTGAATTCCATTAAATAAATAAAATATCTTTAGGAACTCTGCTTATAATATACATCCTACATAAATCACACTAATATTTCATATGCTTTTAAAGGACTTGATTTTACAACGTTCCGAGGTAAAAAAACCCAGATGCTCTCAATTGTAAACAGAGACGTCCAGGCTTTTGTGTTTTCAAGCCCCCCTACCTCTAAGCAGCTTAGCTTTTCATAACATCTTTGAACATTTTAAGCTACTTCCTGACTTCAGCCATTTCATTGTTAAAATTATGTTATTCATTTGTTTACACTTTATTTATTGTTTAAATGTGTCCAAATGTGTAAAAAAAAAAATAATGAATTTAGAAGTCACAGCTTCTTCTTATTGGTCATTGGAGCGGAGGAGCTGCTCTTAACTTGTTTGAAGAGTGCCAAATTAACCAGCGGGCAGGTGTTATGTTAATGTAAAGCTCTGAGATGTTTACAACAAGAAAGGAAGGAAATTTATCTGTACAAGAACTTATTATTACAGTGTACCTAACTAATTCTAAAATGTTTATTTACCTTGGAATCTAAGCCTTTTAATAAATAATGGCAATAAACAATCATAGAAATTGTTTAAATTAATATTTTAATGTATTTAAAAATATTATTTTCTAAAGATTTAATTTCCATTAGGCTATTTGATATTTCAAGATTAAAAAAAAATCACAAGGTGCTTTACAGCAAAGTAACAGAAAACAATAAAATATATCAAATTAAAATAAAATAAGAACCTGAAATGGAAAATAAAATAAAATTGGAAATAGTGAGGCACAAATGCCAAAGGAATCTTAAAGAGCAACCCCCCCCAATCAATCTTTTTTGCTGATAAACTGTATAAATGAGTGTCTAATAGTGCTGTTACATGTATTGTGATTCTTTTTGGTATTTTAGTACATTTTGGTAAAATATAAATTTTCTTCCAAAAACTGCCAGTGTGAAACACTCAGGTTAAAACTTTACGTTGCACTTGAATTTGAGGTTGACGTCAGCCATCCTGCTGCTCTGGAGTATAAAACAAGCCCAGTCTCGGCCACACCTCTGCAGCGAGTTGAAGTTGGAATAGCAAGGAAGTGCTTACGCCGTCCAGCCCTCCCCCCACACGTCCCTTGGTCCTCCAGGCAACGCCTCCTTTTGCAGCATTTTTCAAACCAGTAATGTAGGTGGAGTAAGACTCTGGTAGAGGGGTGAGTTGCTCTTTAATATCAATCCTCAGAAAAGGGATTTCCAGAGTACGGGAGCTACACCTGTAAAGGTTCTGTTGCCTTTAGTTTGTAGCCTCCTTTTGGGGACAGCATATATGTTCACCTCAGGGTCCCTGGTAGTGATCTACAGGCAAAGAAGTGCAGGAATGTATGAAGTTGCGTTGCTGTGCAAAGCTTTGGCAGAAGTATTATTTCTTGATCAATCTGGACCTACTTTTGGGAATATTTTGTTTTGTGTGGAAAAGAGTAGAAGAATGGTTGAAAATGTCCCCAACGTAGATATGAGTTGATGCAGGGTCAGTTTGTGAAGTCCCATGGGAGAGTATAAAAAGGAACCAAACATCAGACACAGAACCTGAGGGATCCAGCATCCTTCAGTTGATTATCCCAATTTTTCATCAATTGAAGATTCAAAACCAGTTCATCCCTGAAGTTTCAAAGCCTTTTCATTTCTTAATGTTTCTTATGGGAAACGGTGACATAAAGCAGTCACAGCCCCCCAAAAAGTACAAATATGTATCAGCACTAATTTAAAATATTACATGTGAAGTATTTTGGTATAAAAATGTTGGCCGAAAAGGAAACTGAAAAGGTTACACAAAGCGACTGAGCTGACTCCTTGTTGCTGTTTTCTACATTAACGAAATTTAATTCCAGTAACTGAAACGTATAACTCTCACACAAATTCTCGAGTATTTATTTCTCTGCTTATGCACGGCTCCGTGAGAGGCCCGTGGTCATCTGTGGAATAAGTTAAACCTGGTGGGTGAGAGACAGGAAATACAAGTCAGCGGTGCAATGTGCATCTCCCACGCAGTCCGTCCTTTATCGCCGGCTGCCATATGGATGCCTGAGCTCACTTGACGTTTATATTGTCAAAGCTTGCCAGAGAGGGAGAGGGAGACGACGGTCTGCCTGTAGAGGCTAATTAATGTGTTTAATATGTGCGTGATGAGGCCCTGCTCTCCACATTATTGGAATAGGATGGAAATCCCCCACAGGTAAACCGGAAAAGCACTTAGGTAATTTGGTGCAGGGGAACTCTACCTCTCCTCATCATGTCTGGATTCTTATCGTTGGTTTGCCTTAACTTATTGTAAACACACACATGGTCTCTTGCACAGATACAGTAGCTGCATGCAGCTGGTTGTATCAGTGTCTGGATCGGGGCTGTATGCAATTCACAATGTCTGTCTGTGTGCTAAGAAAAAAAAAGGGAAAATCTGCCTTTTGTTTTAGTGGATTTCCATCCTCCGGTTCTTCGGCATCAGGGCTGATGGTGCGACTCTCCCAGACAACATTCAGGCTCATTAAGGAGAGACGAGGTTATCAGCGATCAGGTTAAAGGTTACTGGCCAACTGCTCTGAAGTCAGCACATCTAAAACTAAATGAAAGTGGGAGTTTATCTCAGCTGACCCCTATATCTATTCTTTCTCCTGCTTCCATGCCTGATGCTCCCCCTTCATGATTTTTATCTTTGATCACCCACTCATGGGATTGTTATCTTCTGTCTCTATCTCTTTCAGTTTTCATTTCAGGTCTGTCACTTCATCTTTTGTTGCAGCAGAGTTTCCCTTTATTTCTCCCAAAATCGACACACACACATACAGTGAAGTGGACACACCCCTCAAACTTAATGGGTTTTTTTTTGTTTCTTTGTTTTTGTGTGTGCGTGTGTGTGTGGGGGGGGGGGGTATTATGTGGCAGACCAACACAAAGCCACAGCTTTGTAACATGGAAGAAGGACTATGTATGCTTTTCAAAAGGAGTATCAGAGTAAAAGGTCATCTGTTTTTGTCACCAGAAACGTTTTCAAACAGGTAAACTTGAGTGGAGTACCATTTTTTTCAGCCAGCTGACCACCTGTGCGCTGCACCGTGTTATTGTATTCACTATACATTTAACCATTCGCCAGGCTTCCTCATTGCCGAATTTTCAATCTCTTCTTAAATCTCACTTCTACACTTTGGCCTTCAACCCAAACTTAGACTTGATCTTATTTGCTTATATCTTGCTCTTAATTGTCCTATTTTAATATAGCTTTATTGGCGTTAGATCTTTTTCCCCATGTACCTTATTTCTATGATATTGTGACTATTATTTATGTCTTGGTTGATGCTTTGTTGCCCTTGGCGTACAGCACTTTGTTCAGCTACTGCTGATGTGAAAGCGCTTTATAAATAAAATGATGATGATGATGACTATACATTTAGAGAAAATGGCAGTCACTGGGACAACTAAATTAAAGGGAATTATCATGTAAGTGAATTAAATGTACTTTAACTTAACTGTGTTGAATTCAATTAAATTGAATTTAGTTGAGATTGATTGAGTGAATTTAATTTAATTGACCTGTTCCCTTAAAATGAATAGAGTTGAACCCTTGACCAGGGATGTTGAAAACTCAATACTTGCCATGGTTTTAGTTATCTATCTGACACACATGCACAAAACTCTCAGAGACCAGAAAGATTTTAAAAGGTTTTCCCTGGCCTTTCATTAAAAAGACTTTAAAACCATAGAAACGGTTTGACAAAACAATGTTGTGGTTAGGAAACGGTGAGTTTTTAAAGCCTTGGTAAAATGTGGCCTGCCTATCTCCTAGACCAGCTCTTTCCCGCCTAGTTAAAGGCTCCTCTGGCCAGCCTCTGCCTCCGTTCATCCTCAACAGGTCATCCATTATCTTCCACTGTTCCAAGTTGTCGTTGTCTCTCTGGTCTTTTTAGATCTGTTCAACAAAATGATATATGCTACTGTTATGTTCAGGTAGTTTGGTCAGATTTTGTATTCTAAGCATCAGAGACATTAGTTGATATTTTTGTGCATAGGAGTAAAATGTGACACTTTGGTCTCATTTCCACTGAGTGGCATTGTGGTTCAGCTCACTATTTTATGGTCCGGCGTATTCAGAAAAGTGTTTCCACCGCCAGGTGGGCTCTCATTGGGCAGGTGGGGTTAAATCCAAATGCCTAATGTAGCGTCATACTAGTCAGACCGCAAACTTGACACACAATATGTATCATGCTTGTCGCAAGCAGTGGCGTTTTACTGTCCCCCAATCAATGGACTGTGCTGTGTGACGCCAGTAGCTCCGCCCTAACCGTACTACACCATTGTCCTATGGACCTACAACTAAAGAGGGCCCACAAATATACAGGTCAACTGTATGGGCCACTTGTACAATGAAAAAAGACAGAGTAGCATACCGAACTGCGTTGTACCATTCACATGCCTTTAGCAAACCTTTTCAATAGTTTTGTCTTTTAAGATTCTCTGTTACAGTAAAATACTTGCAAAACAGCTATAGGTCTTTTGTTCTCTGTGCTCGGATTTGCTGATCTATTTTTAACAGATTTGTTTTATTTTAACTATTGATAACCTACCTAAAGTTGTTGCTCCACCATATATACACGTTATAAGGTGCTACATGTCTATACATTATTTACGCCTTTACTGGGCTTTTAGTTTATCTGCGCTTGTGGTGTTAGAGATGTTGCATGTATATGTTGTTGTGCTGCACTAAGCGTGCTCCAAAGCTGTGTGTCGTGCTGTTGAGCAAGCTAATCTTAGAAAACATGGCTAGGCTCGAACTCCCTGGGGTGGGAGCACAACATCACCAATCATCCTCATCAGCCAATCACAGAGGGTGTTCTACAGGCACGAGGCAGTGCGCAGCATGTAGGATATAGGCAACTCTATGACTGCATGCACAATGTTTATCTCTGAAAATGTGCAGAGCTTTAGCAACACAAATCTGTATTCATCTCTGATGCATCACAGAGACTGTATTATCTTCTTAGTGTTTGCCTTTCTACCCACAGGACCCGCAGCATTGTCATTTCTTGCAATTATTTTGGGTTTCCAGCCTCTTCAGTTCACATAGTGAATGGTAGTTGTACAATGTGTTTTGCAGGCTGCAGCTGATTGCTCTCCCTGCACAGCAATGTCCCTTTCCTCTCCTCCCCACTCAGTTTACTGTTACAGACATGACTCCCAACCATCTGACAGAGATATCTGCCCCGGTCCCCTGGGTGAAAAACCAGCAGGAGGAGGAGGCACGGTAGTGGTAGATTGTTACAACAGATTGGTGGCGGATACAGGAAGACCAGGGTTTCTGAGGCCTGAAGGATGGGCATGTACACCTTCAGCTTCTTCATGACTCTACTTCAATTCGTCCTTTTTTTCCCTCTGTTTCCGGTCCAATGGAGCTGAAAAACTCTGAAGGGATTCGTGTTGATGTGGGAATCTACATGCAGCCTCTGCTGTCTCTTATAGTATATCTGCTTTTCTTTATGCTCCCCTTGTCTCCTACACCTCCAAAGACACACTGATTGTTTTAGCAGCTGGTTTAAAACATGCCTCCTCTTCTCCACTAGTGGAAAAACTACCTTACGCTTATTTCTCAGCATGTTAATACCACTAGGAGTGGCATTATTAGATAATAAAGGGTAAAAATGCGTTATAAATTTGCCAAAACAGAGCGTTATTGTCTGTGTTCTAGGCCATCATTTTACTCTTTTTCTTTCAGCTTTATAAACAAACTTAATGTGTAGGGATAAAATTGCTACTGGTTTTAATGATTTCTAGTGTAAACATCTGTAATAGTAATTACTTAATATTCCTATTTTAAAGTTACATTTTCTTTTAAACCAACCTCATGGATAGGAAGTGAAAGTTCGGCGTGGTATTTATAAAAAAAATCACAATCTTGTTTCTAATTTTCAGACTATTGAGCTACAAGCTAAATTTTAAAACATAATGAATATGTAGGCCGCACCTGAATTTAAGCCGCACGTTTTCACGTTGTAACATGAGATATTTACACAGAAAAACAGTACACAACAGTGTGTCTGGTTATAAAAAAACATAATTTAGCCTACCAGAAAAGTAATTGGTCACTGTCTTCATCTTCCTCTTGCGCAATAAAGCCACTGAAGTCGTCTTCTTCTGTGTCTTTATATGCTCTGAAAACTGTTGTCGTCTTTTTACTCTGGCTCAGTTCTTCCCGCTGCCTCCTCCAACGTCTCACCATCGATACATTGATGTCAGGCTTAAGTGTACAGTAGCTCTATTTCCCTCTTTGACAGCCAGCTCGATTGCCTTTAACTTAAAACCTGCATTTTTTCGTGTGTTTTCCATGATGATGGTGTGTGCATGAAAACTACCTGTAGTATTTTCTTCGACGCACAATCTTTCCCTCTCACTTTTACGTTTCACGCTATAGTGCCCCCCAGAGGCCATTAGCCGGTAAAATCTATAAACCAGCCGCGTCATTGTATAGGACGCAGGGTTCAAAGCGTGTGAAAAAGTTGTGGCCTATAGTCCGAAAATTACGGTACTTGACACTTGCAGAAGGATAACTTTTTTTTGGCTTTGTCCTCACTTCTTGCTAAATGAAGCAACAAGAGTAGTCCTTTGTCACAAAAAGCTTGGTAGCTAATACTAAGTAAAGGAGTGTTTCGACCATGAGACATGGAACGTTTGTTTCCAGAACCTCCATCTACCCTGCCTCTGTCTTTATGAGCGTTTTCACTATGGGGTCCACACAAAAAAACATTGATCCTGAATGGTAACTCCCTTCCAATGCAGCAGAATTTTACACCAAGGCATGATGCTGCCACCACCACCGATGTGCAGTGTTTTCCGGCAATGTGATGTTTTACTTGCAGGGTGAATGTCCAGTGTTGATCACGTTCTGTTTGCTGTGTCCCCTGCAGGGCTTTAGGGACAAACTGCAAAGAAGACCTCCTATGGGTTCCTTCTTTCAACAATGTCTTTTTTTTCTTGTCACTCTTCTATAAAGGCCATATTTGGGGACTGCGCCAATAATAGTTTAGTTGACAGATTCGTCCACCTGAGCTGTGGATCTCTGATACAATGATACAATGGGCATCTTGGATTTAAATCTCTCCTTGACTCAACATTGATGTGTTTTATTATTACATTTTTATGTTAGATGCCATGGTAGATTTGCAGATGTGCCATAAACATTCCTGTTGACAGATAGAACAGTGTTCTGTCTGATGATCAAAGCTGTAAGATTGCTTTACAACCTCATCCTGGTTGAAACCTTCTCTTTGGTGTGTTCCCGGGTCTTCATGATGATGTTTGCTCACTGACGTTCTCTAGCAACCAACAATTGGATTTATGAACTGCTGTTGGAGTTTATAAAAAGGCGATTCAACGATATTTATTTCCATCCCGTGTTGTATTAAATTTTCACCAAGATCTTGCATTGATGATGGGAGACTCTGACCACTGCACAAAGCCTTCTCCAGCCCAAAGATCCTATATGGGGTTAAGATCTTCAAATTCAATTCAAAAATACTTTATTGATACCAGAGGGAAATTAAGTGTTGGTATAGCTCATATAATTATCTCTTTAAGGAGTTGTTGTAGATCATGATTGCTGTGGGCAGAAAGGATTTCCTGTAGCGGTCTGTATTGCAGAGAAACTGAAGAAGCCTCTGACTGAAGACGCTCTGTTGTTGTATGACTGTCTCATGAAGAGGATGCTCAGGGTTGTCCATACTTTTTTTTTGATTTTCTGAAGAATCCTTCTTTGCATCATCATCTCCAGTGGTTCCACAGTAGTGCCAAGAACAGAACAGAACCAGCCTTCTTTATCAGGTTGTTTAGCCTTTTTAAGTCCTTTAAGTCTTTTTTTAAAGTCCTTTAAGTCCTTTCTTGACTCTGTTGTGGCCAATCCATGTGTGACAATCTTGCCTCCTACTCCCAGAACCACTCATTCACATTTAAAGCCCAATGAATCCTGGCATTGTCATCTTGGAATATGCCTGTGACATCAGGGAGGAAAAACATCCATAGATGGAATAACCTGGTCATTCAGTGTATTCAGGTTGTCAGCAGACTTCATTCTTTGGGCGCATAATATAGCTGAACCAAGACCTAACCAACTACAGCAACCCCACTTATTTTCACTATTAAACATTCTGTTCTGCTGTTGTTTTTCTTGCCAATCATTCTGGATTTTTTTCTAAAAGAGACTAACATCTTTTCCTAAAACACGGGATGTGTCTTTCGAAATGGTTGTTTAAGAAATGAGAAGCTGCTCATTGTATCAGTTGGGGTTAAATAACTTGTTGCCAGCTGAAATATAACGGCCCATGCAGTGATTATCCAATTGGAGACTCGTACCTATTTGCTTAGTTAAATCCAGATTATAACTTTTTTTTTGGGGGGGGGGGGCAGGTAGTGTGTCAACTATTAAGTGAGCTACCTACCAATTGTGTGACTTATGAAGGAAAAAATGACTTTGTTTTGGAGTTTCAGAGTAATGAAGGCTAAATACAAGTAAAGGTGCAATTTCTGTCCAATTGCATTGAAAAATGTGTAAAATTTGAGTCAGCAGGAATGTTCCGTTTCCTCCCCCTTTTCTCCTCCATCCATCGTGCTTCACTTCGTTCTGCCTTTTGTCATCATTTTAACTTCACATCCCAGTTTGCCTCTCCAATAGTTTGCTGAGCCCCAGAAAAACCATAATGCTGTCCACTTCCTCCAGAGCCTTACGGCTTGAGTTTCATGCTGACTCAATGACTGTGTGTGTGTGTGTGTGTGTGCATGAGACAGTGGACAGTTCAATATCCTTGAACGAGGAAGGGCAGGAGTCTCAGAAGCACCTCGTCGTGTGCTGTATTTTTCTGCTGAATGGGTGGAAAGTTGGCCGAGTGTAGGTTTTTAAATAGCTGAATGGGTATTGACCTGCTCCCCAGCATCAGCAGCACAGACACACCCCCACATTCACTCTCACCTCCAGGGGGGTAATTATTACTGCACATGGCGATTAGCAGTTTGTCTCACAAAGCTTGTGTGACTTGAACAAATGAATGGATGAAGCCTTTGATGAATGAGTTTATCAGTTCATGAATGAGAAGAAAAGGATTTTCCACTATTTAGGTATTAATTCCAAAATTAATCCCTTCTTCCTCTGTGTGAAACATATCGGGATGTGATTGTGTAACCTGATGACTGATAATCTAACTGCTTCTATTTCTGGACATGGTGTCGTGATTCAGCTTCAGGGTACAAAATAAGAGGAATCGTGTGAGCGGCTCGTTCATGTTTCTTCATCACTCAGGTAGTCAGAACAAGCAGTCTTTGAAATCATATCACAACAGATAAATGTGATACACTTAAACAATCTACAGTCATAGGAGGAAAATTAAGTATCCACGCATATCTTTATAGTCTTGGGAAAAAAATAAGTAGACTCCAATATACAGATTTGTCTGTCACATTGCTGTTTTTTTATTGAGATCCACAATACAGAGAGAATAAGGGGACTAATATTTGCACAATGGCACACATACAGTGTCTGTCATATTGTTATGTAAGAATTCTGACCCACTTCTTACATCAGTGGTCCAGTTCATTAGGTTTGCATTAGGACTGCACAATATATCAGATATATCTAAATATCAGTGTGTGCAAAACTAATAAGGATATTTTGGAATGCAGTAACTGATGGCTGATATATTTCAAGGGTCATGAATACACATTTTGCATGACAAAGAGATATTCAGCCAGTCTCACACAAAAGCTATAACCTGATTTATAGAGAGATATGCTGTTGAAAGTTGTAAATATTTAATGCAAACACTCACACAAGGAGTTTTTTTAATTTCTTTGTCCTGAAATAAAAAGAAATCTGTATATTAAATATAGAAATTTACCTTGAAAATTTTGAGTACACTGGAGCCCCTCCTTTTCGAGGTTCAGTATTTGCTAGTTGGTATATTTGCGATATTTTTCATAGAGCATATCTAAAATCTTTAAAAGAAAATGCAGGTTGGGAAGCTAAGATACCTAGACAAAATGCTACTTGATGTGCTATAGGCAGGCGTTTGCAAAGCAGTCAACCCAAGAGCACGATTTATTTTTCTTGCCACTAATTGGCTGTACCCCCAAGAGTGCAGATAAGGAAGGCTGTTAATTATATATTCTGGGGTAGTGCTAAGACAGTTTTCACTTTGTGTGTTAATGCATGTCAAGGCACATTTGGTATTTGTATTATTAAAATGGGCAGTTCTAAGCATTTTTGAGGGTATCTCAAGTATTCTTGGATTTTAGCTATTCATGGGCGGCTGTGTCCCCTAACCCCCGGTAATACTGAGGGTCCACTCTATAGCATCTTTAATTATAATCAGATATCTTATCAATTTATCACCTGTTTGTCGAGCCAATCCCAGGGCCATAATCCTGCAGCTATGCAATTATAAAGCTGCACTGAAGTGGAAAAAAAACCCCAAATAAAATATACTTTGCTGTTTGTCTTCAATTGTTATTCAGTCATCTGACTAATTTCCTTCTCTTTAAAGTGAATAGAAACTTCACAGTAGTTACTTGGAAATGGATCTTCAAAGAGCTGGAATGGCTCTCGTTTGCTTTTCTGTGCTCAGATCCGGCCTGTTTTTTTTAATCAAATCTGCAATCTGAAGAGAAAAAGAAAAGAGACTTGACACGTGTGCCTGCCAGACATTATTACTATAAAGACATTGTGTTTAATCTATTAAAAACATCAATCGACACTGGAACTCCCAGAGAAGCATCATGAGGAGAAGTCCCTGGAAAGTTTGCACCGTAGATGCATTTGGTTTCAGAGTGCAACCCTCCTGCAGCTGATTCAGGAGAAGCCCAGCAGCTCTGATAATCTGCTCTTTCTGGGCGTGTTATGGCCTTCTTGTCCACTCACGCGACATCTTCCTCTTATCTGTGAGATTTAGATGAATAATCAAACCAACATGCGTCTGATTGCTTGGCACTGTGGAACGATGCTGTATTAGTCACTGACATGCAGATGCAGAGAGAGGGGGAAGACAGAGGATGGTACAGAGGATGAGGATGCTGCCACTGACACAGTGTCATTATGGCTTTGTGTTAGATTGCCAGTGTAGCGAAGTTTTAGCCATGATGTGATGGGACTTGGCAGAGCTGGAGCCCGAAGGGGGAAGAATCTGATTCACGCATACTAACATGTTGGGGAGCAGAGAAAGAAACGGCAACTTTTGTCCTGACAAATTCTAAATGTTTAAAAAAACAAAAACTGGACAGGACATAATGATGCATGTCAGAAACTGGAACACATGGATCTTTTTGGATCAGATCCCTCTGATTTGTTTTTTCACCCAACCTCCTGTTATGCTGATGGAAAACCTTATGAGGGGGGTGTTCATGATGTGGAGTCATATTTATTTTCCTCATCCATCAACATTTTTTTTTAATGGCAAAATTAGTTTTTTCTACTTTTGTCATGAATTAAAAATTTAACAAAGTTTTAAATAAATGTAACTTTGATAATTTATTTAAATATAAATCTATTTTAACAATGTTATTTCTTTTTGTTCTAAAATAAAATCCTAAAGTCAGAGGTTTTCTTTCTCTGAAGTATAGTAAAGTCCTTCTGTGGTATCAATAAATAATAGCTAACAAAATAAAATGCTAAATGTTTACTTTTCTAATTTTCAAAACAGATTACAGAATATTTTTAACTTGAAAAAGAAGTGTTAAATGATAAGGTTTTCATTTTCTTTTACAAGATATATAAAAACTATATATATATAACAGCTTTGTCCAATTAGATATTTGAAAGGAAAAAGCTCAGACTTTCTGTTTATATATTACATTGTTAACTGATTTAGTCATTTATTGTTTTTAATAATCATCTTAACTGATTAGAAAAAAGATTTCTAGTTTCCAACTATCCATTTACCGATCAGGGCTGGTTAGGCACAAAAGCATAACATTTTCAGTGCATTTCTAGTGTCTGTGAGATCTAACAGAGCACTAAGCTGCTCAGTTCAGTAATATAGAGGTCATAGGCTAGAATTTTTGGTCCTGTTGTGTTGAGTTTGCATCTTCATTCTGTGCACATGCGGGTTTTCATCGGGTACCTTCTGATTCTGGCTTCCTCTTACTGTCAAAACAAGCAAAAAAACAAACATAAAATAAATCAAGCATATTTGGATTTTATGTTTCAGTATTTTTATATAAATATCATCTTGGTGATACATGCAAGCTGGTTCACAGTCTGCTCCATTCACAAGTCTTTCTTTCTTTTTTTTGACACCATCTCACATGCAGGCTGTTCCCCAGCTGTTTCATATGATTCAAAGCCAGCAGTTTTTTTCCTCTTTCTTCCACAATGACTGTGTTTTCCTCTTCCTCCTCCTCAGCCTCTCCTTGGTGGGTTGGGATGGCCCAGTGATGAACGGAGCGGTGCTGCCCGGTAGCCCGGAGCTTTCCTCCTCGTGCCCACTGCCTGATTGGAGAGAGTTCTGTGAGCTCCACGCTCGAGCCTCGGCTACGGACTTCGCCGACAAGTTCCAGCGTTTCTTGTCGGAGAACCCTTGCTACGACTCGCCCGGTGCCGATGCCAGCTTCTCGCAGCACTTTGCTAACCACTTTCTTGAGTGCTTCTCTGCAGCGCTGACCCAGGCAAAGGAGAAACAGGCATCCTCTCCGGGGGAGGACGGCTGCAACGCCGCTCCAAAGTACAGCATCGTTCCTTTCCTGGGAATCCAGGGTTGCCCACTGTCCTACGGTCACAACCTCTACAACAGGCGCAAGGACACTGGGGCTTCAAGTGAGTCTCTGGACAGCATGGACAGTGGAGGGGGAGGGATAGATGGGGGAGGCAGTGGCTCTAGAGGTCCACAGACTCATAAGATGTCAGTTCTGGGACAGTCTCGCAGCTCAGAGGATGTGTCCGTTAGCCACCCAAAGGCTCGCTTCAAGAAAGGGTTCTCCCTGAGGAACATGAGTCTGTGTGTTGTAGACGGGGTGAAGGAGATGTGGCATAGACGGGCCTCACCAGAACCTGACCCCCCCTCTGGAACCAAGAAGGCCAATGGAGGAGTAGGGGAGGCAGGAGGGGGGGAGAAGTGGTCCCAGAAGCTGAGACTTCCCCGGAGTTCCCAGGGCCACAAAGCCGAGCTGCTGGAGATCCAGAGGGAGGGAGCGCTGAGATACATGGTGGCCGACGACACGAACTGTATGGGTGCTGCACAGTGGCAGAAGTGCCGCCTGCTGCTCAGGAAGACCAAGCGGGAGGATGGAGGAGAGAAGTTCCTGCTGGAGTTCTACGTTCCTCCAAAGGTATACTAACTCGCAAGGCATTGAGGACATTTAAAAAAACACAAAACTTGGTTGCAATTATTAGGCCTGTTAGGCTATGTTTATGTCATTATTGTCATGCAGGCTTCTTGTATCCATATAGCACTTTATATTCAACCAAAGTTTTTCAGCATGTTCTCATCTGCAGCCGATCCTGCTGAGCAGCACACGTCTCACATCAGACACATGCTGGATGAACAGGTGTTGCCTCTGCTCTGTGTGCACCATGAACTCTTGCTGCTTCTGCAACCTTCTCTTCGCTTTGCAAAATGCCAATAAACCACAATTGTTCCAGAATCCTTTACATTCTCCTTTCCATTGTGATCACGGGTTTGTGATTACCTCCTGAGGTGGATCTGGGAGGTAATATTGGTGTGGTGACTTCAGGACCTTTCACTTTAAAGAACACACAAAGATCAAGGAACTAAATGATGACCTGAAAGGGGCTTTAGATTGTGGGGGAAAAAACAAGATTTGCTGCCGCGACATAATAACTTTAAATCCTCATGTTTATTTACACATCTTTTACAGGGGTGCCAATACTTTTGGAGCACAGAATACATAATGTACATGTATTCATACAGACCTCTTGAAACTTTAATGTAATCAGATATTATTTATCTATGTTTTGTGCCTTTTTAAAGTCTTCAGGTTAAACTGGAAAAGAAAAAAATCAACGATGACAGCAAACGTGAGCTGCAGCCCTTCCTGAATGCCAGATCAAAATTCAGCTATGCGATCCTGCCCTGCTTTGACTGAGCAGCGCAGGTCAAAGCCCCACACTCCTGAGCATGCATGCACCTTTCACATTTGGGTTCCTGGGATTTCCACATCGTTGCCTGTGGCCTTAAGTAGGCCAAGAGGCTATGCAGCTGAGTGTGTAAATCTGCTGCTGTCCTTTGATCGTAGCCGGTGGGAATGGGGAAGAGGCTTCTTAGGGCAGAAGAGGGGTGAGGACAGGTAGGAAGGGAGGGGGGCTGCAGAGACATCCAGAGGCTGCTTTATTGATTTTTATAAGGTAATGGAATCTCAAAGTTTCTTTTTCATCTACACATTGATTGCTTCCTCATCTTTGACGAGATGGCTGCCATGGCAAACAGCAAAAAGGAACCAAAAATAGTTCAGGGAGTGACCTCACACTTTGCCAAGTCAGTGAGAACCACAAGAGGAACAAATAAAGAGGAATAATCAGGTTCATGGTGTTAATCTGTTACGTCCTGCTCTCCTCTGTAGATGTAGCCTAGATGAGGAGCCGCCTAGACGACAGGTTAATTAAACACACATTTCAGCAGGCCGAGCTCTTTTGTCACCACCACCCTATTCACATGTTGCAAATCACAACAGTAGTCACTATGTAGTGCTGGAGAAATAAACTCACTCATAACAATCTCACTTGTGCCTGCTCCTCGGCTCCTGCCAGGGTCATCAATCTGTCGGCTTTCCACACGGCGGAGACGGCAACACTGCCGCAACTGTCTGCATTATGACATCATAACTGACTGTGAGGTGAACCACTCTCTCTGTGGTTCACAGCACCCAAAATAATATGAGAGAGAGGGCTGTCCAGCACACGTCACAAAATCTAATTGGGATTGGAGCTGCCTGATCAGATTGCTTTATCCAGGCATATTTAATGGAAAGATAGGTGGTAGGAAAAAGTGTTATAAAGTGAGCCCACATGCAACAGGGAGAGATGCAACTTTGAGACAACATAGATCATAAATAAATCTGATAATTATTAAAAGTTTGTTTTGAAGAATGTGTAAGTTTGTAAAAGTTTTTAAAATTAAGAAACTATATTTAACGGTGACTCATTAAAACTACTTGAAATGTGTTCGTTATTTGACATTCCACACTTTTCCCTACGCAGTTTCTTGCACTGTCCATGTGGCATTTTTAGCTCTGATTTACAGCATTCTCCACAATTATTAGATCAACTCTGATAAAGATGAGTAAGAAGTCTGAAAATTATATAATATTTTATCAAAGCAGCATATTTTTTATTTGTCAATTTCTATTGTCACATTTTTCTATTGCCAAACCTGCAACTTGCAACTGAAACAATTCCTATACAATTTTAAATCTTCTTAAGCTGAGTTTAATAAGTCAGGAAATTGCTGCAATAGCTGCTCACTTATATGCAGTCAGAGGAATAATTAAACCAAGTCCCCATCAAAACAGTTAGTTGCTACTTACATCCCAGGAAATGTATTTTCTGTCCTACCATACTAAATGTAAATGTGTGAAGTTTGCTAAATGATTCAGGTACTTTAACTGGAATCAGGAACTTTAGCCTAACGTTGAACAAACCCTTCAGGTGGGTCTGCATTAATACAAAGCATGAATACATGAAAAACACGTCATGCCCTTCGTTAAGTATGGTGGAGGATGTGTAATTCTGTGGGCCTGGTTCCCTTCCAAGGCCCTGTGAACCTTGTTGATGTGCCTTGTGTTACAAACTATGACCAGAAACAAACCCATACATTTATGTTATTATTCCATGCAGTTACAAATGTTTGATAACGAAGCTTTGATTACAGGAACAGGATAAGATCTCAGACCCCAGACTAGAGACTCCGTGCTCACTGTTACCTCAGTCTTTAAAGACCAATTACACTTTTTAGCAGACAATTTTCCCTGAGACTGGCCTCACAATAGACATGAACAGGAAGTGGTTGGATGGTTAAATACAGGAAGTGTTTTTTGACATTTGATCCAGAAAAAAAGGGGAATTGTGGGCGTGGATGGCAGCCAGCTGCACAGACAGATTGAGATGAGTGCAGCGTTACTCCAGACAGATCAGCTGATAAGCCTCTGCCAGACGATCACTCAGCCTCCTCCTTGCTCTGTCCCCCCTCCTGACACACACACACACAAATAAATGAGCACAAAATACACACAATTTGCTGCCCTAAACATGCTCATCGAGTCTGATTGAAGATTACCATGTGGGTCTGTCTCTGTGCAGAGGGTCTGCCGTGACCAGTTCTCCCTCTGTCCGCCCTCTTGTAAGCTTGTTCTGTTGAATGTTTTATTTGTCAGCCTGCAGGAGTAATGGCTGAGATGAAGTGGGGAAACAGGAAACTGAAAGTGGACTGACTAAACAGGAGGAGTTTTTTACTCTTCCTTATTTCTGTCATTGGTCAAATATTATTTACCCTGCAATAGATCTAGAGCTTTATCTGTTGGGTCCACGCTATTACTTTCAGTTGTTTGAAAGGGAATTTACGGTTTATGGTTAAGAATTAAAACTTCAATTATGGATCCAAGGTTATTTCTTTATATTTATATCTGTGATCCAGACTTTCTTGTAATCTTCTGAAGAGGTCATGAGCTCCAGGCTGTCTGGAGGTCTTCACAGTTACTTTTTTTTCTCTGGACTTTGGCTGCTGGTTTTCAGAATCCTTCCATCCATCTATCCATCTGCTTATCCATCCATCCATCCATCTGCTCATCCATCCATCCATCCATCCATCCATATGCTCATTCATCCATCCATCCATCTGCTCATCCATCCATCCATCTGCTCATCCATCTGCTCATCCATCCATCCATCCATCCATCCATCTGCTCATCCATCCATCCATCTGCTCATCCATCCATCCATTCATCCATCCATCCATATGCTCATCCATCCATCCATCCATATGCTCATTCATCCATCCATATGCTCATCCATCCATCCATCCATATGCTCATTCATCCATCCATCCATCTGCTCATCCATCCATATCCAAATAAATGTAATATAATGTAATCTAAAGCAGCAAATTCTTTTATATTTTTTTATCTAGATTTTCTTTAACTTAGATGTTAAATAGACACGCAGAGCAATATGTAAGCTTTAATGATTCTGTTTGTCTGTTGGTTCTAGTGTTCGAAGCCTAAAGTAAGCATCCCTCTCACAGCTATCGTGGAGGTGAGGACCACCATGCCGCTGGAGATGCCCGACAAGGACAACACTTTCGTTCTGAAGGTGCGTTCTGCACAAGCTCTACCCTTACACTAACTGTCTCTGTTAAAATGTTGCAGTCCAAAAGCACAGATGAATTTAAGCTTGAGAACAGGTTGATGGAAAACGGGCAGAACTGCGACATGATCCAGTGAACGAAGCTCAGTGTGTGACTGATGTTTTTGGCTGCTTTCACAGGTGGAAAATGGGGGGGAATACATCCTTGAAACCATCGACTCTCTGCAGAAAAACTCCTGGGTTGCTGATATCCAGGACTGCATAGACCCCGGGTAAGCCGCCAGATAAATATTTGTTGTTGACTGAAGATGGAGGGAGGGAGAAGGGAGAGGAGGGGTGGATGGGAGGAGAACGGAGGGGGAAACACAGTCATTAATCTTCCAATTAGTGGACTTTTTGACAGGCTGTTGGAGCACAAACATGGGGACTTTTGCACTGCTCAGTTTTAAGGATTAGTGGACATCAGTCGGCACAGGTCGTTATATAAACAAAAAGATTATTTGTGTTCGTGTTTGCAGGAAGTGGTGGTGCCTAGAAGCATGTCAGGATATGGTTAATGTTTGTTTGCTCATGTGTATACGCTCTTGCGGTTGCGCTGACCTGCCTCCTTGTGTATAGAGACAGCGGCGATGACATCGAGCTGGCGTCATGTCCTCATGGTCAGGCCTCCAAAGACTGCTCGATGGTGGCCTCTTGCAGCTGCGAGCTGCTTTCAGAGGGTGAGCCAAGACCTCACTCTTCACTGCACGTTGCACACTGTTTACATGCTTTGGTGCCGTAAAAAATGTCCTGATTTATAAGAAAACAAAACATTTTTTAGGTGTGTATCGCGCTCCAGAGAGATCCTGCTCCACAACAGCAGATCATTATAGCGCCCCCTCAGTGCGATGCAGGGAGCCTCCTTTCACTCAGCACCCGTCACACATGCCTTTAGAGCGCTTCCTGCAGTCCCCAGAGGCTCAGAGCTCCAACTCCTCTGCAGGTAACAAGCTTTGTCTTACAGGAACATTAACACCCCTTGAAATTCAAATTTTGTCACATTTCAACCACAAACTTTTATGTATTTTATTAGGATCTTATGTGATAGACCAACAAAATGTAATCAAAAAGGTCAGTATATGTGTTGGTCTATTACACAAAATGGCTATAAAATACAGTGAAGTTTGTGGTTGTAACATGACAAAAAGTTCAAGTTTGAGTGTAGGAATACTTTTTCAAGGAACCGTACAGAAAAACAAACCAGGTCTTCCTCTTGTGACTTTCAGGTGGTGGTGAAGGAACAAAAGACCCAGAGGGTGACGCCAGCTTGTCAGGTTACCCGTGGTTTCATGGTACTCTGTCCCGTGTACGAGCGGCTCAGCTGGTGCTTGCAGGCGGGGCCAGGAGCCACGGGCTCTTCGTTATTCGTCAGAGTGAGACACGACCGGGCGAGTACGTCCTCACCTTCAACTTCCAGGGCAAAGCCAAGGTAAGACCTTATAAGGACAGGAACATAGCACAATAATAGGGTGGATTCTTTTGTCTCTTTGGAGTCTCCCTAAAACTAAAAACCTAATAATGTTTTGCTTTAACTATCAAATATTTAGGATAACTGATTTCAGGGATCCAGAATAATGGACTTCGCCTCATTCTTTTAATACCTGATGCAGCTGACCGCCAAGTTGTCATCTTCCTAGAAAAGTCTGGCCCTTTTTTTTGTTTTAATGTTTATGTTTGTGTGGAAATGTCTTGTAAGTAAAGCAAATTTACCTTCGGGTACGAATAAAGTCTTTGAATTGAATTGAGTGTCTCTGTAATGTCAAAGCGCTCAACTCTTATGTGACTCGATCCCTGACCATCACATCCTGCCAGTCGGGTGTGTTGAGGAAGAGTCAGCTGCCATCATTTCCTCTGGTGACAGCCTAGGGATGCTGTCGCTCTGCTACCACAACAAGACGCTTCTAAAGATAATGTTCTCTGTCTTGGTTTCTGTTAGGGCTGGGCGATATGGCCTAGAAATAAAATCTCTGATTTTTTCACACCAAATCCGATTTCCGATTTTAATCGATTTTTTTCTTTCTCCTTTTACTTTCTTAAACAGAAATAACAACTGTCAGAATCTATTTTTTTAACTCTTATTTTAAAATCTCCTTTGGGAGTTTATCTGAATTCAAAGTTGTGTGCAAAGTTGGTAGCACATACCTGGCGTCCAAAGTTTTCAGTAGGTAAATCAAGCCGGGCTTTTCCACTGTATAAACAGGCACCATATCTTTGGCAATATAAATTGTGATGGAATCTGTGATTGCTTTCCACTGGAAACCCGTCTTATCATAAGGGACACACTGTGAAAATGATTCCCCTATGGTGGCGTGTCTTTTGGCGGTGTTTTGTGAGCTGCTGCTTGCTTGAGCATCTCGTAGAGAGCAGCACTTCTCCCACTGGACTGGGTGCCTCTGTTTCAGGTGTTGAAACAAATTTGTCGTACTCCCACCTTTGATAGCAACAGCCTTCAAACAGATTTTGCAGCGTGCTGTTTGTTGCTCCAAGTCTGAAGTCGCAAAACCGAACCTGTTGCATATACACACGTGCTCAAATTTGTTGGTACCCTTACAGCTCATTGAAATAATGCTGCATTACTCCTGAAAAGTGATGAAATTGAAAGCTATTTTATCATGTATACTTGCATGCCTTTGGTATGTCATAGAATAAAGCAAGGAAGCTGTGAAAAGAGTTGAATTATTGCTTATTCTACAAAGATATTCTAAAATGGCCTGGACACATTTGCTGGTACCCCTTAGAAAAGATAATAAATAACTGGATCATAGTGATATTTCAAACTAAATAGTTACTTTAATTAGTATCACACATGTTTCCAATCTTGTAATCAGTCATTCAGCCTATTTAAATGGAGAAAAGTAGTCACTGTGCTGTTTGGTATCATTGTGTGCACCACACTGAACATGGACCAGAGAAAGCAAAGGAGAGAGTTGTCTGAGGAGATCAGAAAGAAAGTAATTGACAAGCATGGTAAAGGTAAAGGCTACAAGACCATCTCAAAGCAGCTTGATGTTCCTGTGACAACAGTTGCAAATATTATTAAGAAGTTTAAGGTCCATGGAACTGTAGCCAACCTCCCTGGGCGCGGCCGCAAGAGGAAAATCGACCCCAGAATGAACAGAAGGATAGTGTGAATGGTAGAAAAAGAACCAAGGATAACTGCCAAAGAGATGCAAGCTGAACTCCAAGGTGAAGGTACGTCTGTTTCTGATCGCACAATCCGTTGCTGTTTAAGCGAAAGTGGGCTCCATGGAAGAAGACCCAGGAGGACTCCACTTTTGAAAGAAAAACATAAAAAAGCCAGACTGGAATTTGCTAAAATGCATATTGACAAGCCACAATCCTTCTGGGAGAATGTCCTTTGGACAGATGAGTCAAAACTGGAGCTTTTTGGCAAGTCACATCAGCTCTATGTTCACAGACGAAAAAATGAAGCTTTCAAAGAAAAGAACACCATACCGACAGTGAAACATGGAGGAGGCTCGGTTATGATTTGGGGCTGCTTTGCTGCGCCTGGCACAGGGTGCCTTGAATCTGTGCAGGGCACAATGAAATCTCAAGACTATCAAGGCATTCTGGAGCGAAACGTACTGCCCAGTGTCAGAAAGCTCGGTCTCAGTCGCAGGTCATGGGTCCTCCAACAGGATAATGACCCAAAACACACAGCTAAAAGCACCCAAGACTGGGTACGAACAAAACATTGGACTATTCTGAAGTGGCCTTCTATGAGTCCTAATCTGAATCCTATCGAACATCTATGGAAAGAGCTGAAACTTGCAGTCTGGAGAAGGCACCCATCAAACCTGAGACAGATGGAGCAGTTTGCTCAGGAAGAGTGGGCCAAACTACCTGTTAACAAGTGCAGAAGTCTCATTGAGAGCTACAGAAAACGTTTGATTGCAGTGATTGCCTCTAAAGGTTGTGCAACAAAATATTAGGTTAGGGGTCCCATCATTTTTGTCCATGCCATTTTCATTTGTTTTCTTATTTACAATATTATGTTGAATGAAACATCAAAACCAAAGTCTGATTTCTATTAAATATGTAATAAACAATGGTGGATGCCAATTACTTTTGTCAGTTTCAAATTATTTCAGAGAAAATTGTGCATTCTTCATTTTTTTGTGGAGGGGTACCAACAAATTTGAGCACGTGTGTAATTGAAGAAACTCCCTTTTTAAGGAACTAGCTCCTCCTTGCCAGTTGCCATTTTTACGTCTACATGTTGTGAGAGACGGACTGGCTGACCTAGTTCCAAACTATGGAAGCCCAAGAGAGCAGTGGGAATTGGGGTGGGGGGGGGAATCTCGCTTTTCCCAAAAATAAATCTTCTTAAACAGCAAATTCAAATAAATCGCTAAAATCGATGTATCGCCCAGCCCTAGTTTCTGTGTATCACTATTTCTCTATCTTTCATGTGCACTTTCCTCCCCTACCGATTTAAAACCTTTTCTTTAGCTTGCTAACGTTCTCTTGACCTTTTCTTTTGTTTCCCTCTCTCCTCCCTGCAGCATTTACGTTTGTCTCTTAATGAGAACGGGCAGTGCCACGTCCACCACTTGTGGTTCCACACGATAACGGATATGCTGAGACACTTCCACGCCCACCCGATTCCCCTGGAGTCCGGGGGATCAGCTGACATCACATTACGCTCGTATGTGCAGGTTCAGCGAAGCTCCACTGCAGGTATCTTAACATGGAAACTTAAACAGTCCACATTTAACGTGTAGATGGCCTTGCAAAAGTCATTTTGTAAGGTTACAACTAGAGACTTTGGGAAATAATCCATGTTTTTTAACCTTAAAAGTGTGACATGCATTTGTATTCAGCTCCCTTTACTACAATAAAATAACTCCCCTTTAACAGTATGTTTAATTCAATCCAGTTGTGAGGTAAGATGCTCAGAAGTTTACTGTAGAAAATTAGTGAATAAAAAGATCAGGGATAAAAATAACTGATCGAACAAAGAGAACATTAAATAAAAAAGGGAGATGTTTGTGATGCTACTTCCTATGAAACTGTAACAAACGCAAAAAGGGTTGATAAAAAAACAAATTCTTTGTGCTGTCTTTAACATTTCCATTTAAAGAACATTTTTATTAGTCAGTTAAAGTTTCTAAAAAAGGTATCCATCTGCATCAACCAGATTTGTACCATTCGTAAGCTGCAAGGTGCAAATCTGAGGCCCACAAAAGCCCAACAAGCTGTAATCTTGACTGCTCTGGCATAGATAAAAGCATATTCATGTGTTAAAATGGCCTAGTCAAAGTCCAGACCTGATTTCAAATGAGAATCTCCAGTGAGTCTTGGAAATTGATATTTATAGAGTCTACATCCTATTTAACTGAGTTTTACTTATTTTGCACAAAAGAAAGAGTTAAAAACTTTCACTTTTAGATGTGCAAAGCCGACAAAGACTTGCACCTGGACCTGCAGCAAAATGTGGTTCTATAAATTTTTTTTGGTTAACAAAAAAGGAAGTATTTTTTTTAATATCATTTCATAACGATCCACTACTTTCTTTGCATTATAGTCTGTCTGTCGCATTAAGCCCCAATATAGAACAGAGGTTTTGCATTTGCTCATGATTCCGTCTGTTGTCCTAAATAGGCACTGACTGTAAACTTTCCTCTGCCAGGAAGTAATGTTTTTGTGCCCGTCTGTCTGTTTCTTTGTTTGCTTGTCTGTGTGTCTGTTAGCAACATAATTCAAAAAGTTATGGACTGATTTCGATGAAATTTTCAGAAAATGTGCGCATTGAGACCAGGAATAACTGCTTAAATTTTGGGGTTGCTCTGACATGAAGCGCGTATCCACCCACCAACCAGTGGTGCTAACCTCCACTCCTCTCACAAGCGGCTCCCCTCGTGCAGCAGCCCGGCTACGTTGGGAGCATATGCACAGCAAATTAATCGAGGATGGCAAATCTCCCCTCTGCTGGAAGAACACAGCGACAGCATGAACACAGCTATGCATCTCATTAACAGAAATGTTATTGGAAAAGTACCGAAAGTTAGAATTAGATTAGAACATGGGGATATGAGGGGGGGGGGGGGGAGGGACATAATAAATTATGTCAGCTAAAAGTTCCTCAACCGCCTAGATGTAACTGAAGAGGAACTTGCAGGTGGTTGTTGCAGGTGGCAGATTTTGAGCTTCACAGAACTAACCTTCCCCCTGACCTTCCCTCATCCTACCACTGCTCCTGCCCTCCACTCTCCTTGGATAAATGGCCTCCTGTGCAGCAGAGCAGGAAAGGGGGGGGCACAAATGTGCAGCTGAATTTTGCATGCTGGGCGAGACTCTGACTCCACCTCGGTGGCCACAAAGAGGCCCTCTGTTTTTCAAAACGCAGGACCCACACACACACTCGTACACTCACTCACATGCAAATAAAATGAGGGTTGAATTCAGAGTGTAAAAGACTTTATTGATGCGCTGCTCCGGCATGTCTTTGGCCTCAGTGTTGGTGTCTTTTGCCCACCAAGAGAAAAGATAATAAAGGAGGCCCACATTGCCTGTGTTTACATCCCACTCCATGAAGGAGCCTTTTACTCATAACTTTCCAGTAGGACCAACAAACCGTTATCAGCAACACGGTAATTTTTTTTACGTATCTCTCCAGTTTTAAAACTATTTCTTTCTTCTTCTGCCACAGATGTGGCCGTGGCTCCAGTTTTCACTCCTCCCAGGGATGCATCCTGCCGAACGGATCCAGTACAGCCGGCTCTTCACCCTCCTGGAACCGCCGCTCCTGCGGGGCCTCCATCTGATGGCCCTCTGTCTTCGAGCACCTCCTCCTCACCCACTGCCCTCCCCTCGCTCTCCCGAAGTGACCCTGGTACGGGACTGGGCGTGGGAGGGGGTCTGCAGAGCCGAAGCAACAGCTCCGAACGCCTTCTAGAGGCCTCGAGCGGAGCATCCGAGGATTACCATGATGCGGATGGGACCCGCAGAGCCCGGGCTGTGGAGAACCAGTACTCTTTCTACTAAACAACCCAAAACAGGGTTTGGCTTGTTTATATCCTGAAAATACAAGGTGTCATGGACCGCTCTGCACATTAAAAATGGTCCAAATCACGCCTCATTTCCTCTGTTTATTTTTGTTCCAAGGAAATTTCCTGTATCTTGGAATTGGAAAGCAAATGATGCCAAGTGGTGTGTCCATGGTAACAAATTCCTTTTGTCCCATTCAAATCAGATATCAAGGATCTAGGTAATCGATTTGACACAAGAGGTTAAGATGCACAAAAAAAACCCTCAAAGATGTGGATGATTGTAGGCAGATGGAGTCATATGGCTTCGATTCACCTCCTCTGACCACTTCCTGCTCAGCCATACCCACAGTTCCACAGGAGCAGAGCCTGTATCACCGCCCTGCCGGAGGACTGAGAGTCTGAAATGACCCTGCAGGAACCCCGCCCCCTCAGCTCCTTAGAGCATCCTGTTAATGTTTGTAAAGCTGTTTTGAATCGGTCCCGGATATCCTCGCTGTCCCTGCGGGTTTTCTCTTCAGTCTTGCTCCAGGTCTTTGCACTAACACTGGTACAGCTATCGCATGTGTTAGTATTAGCTGAGAGATATTTTTCCTAAACATGTACAGCCTGAGGGGTCTTGGGTGCCTGACAGTTAGCCTGGACTGTAACAGACTGAAGCAAATGACAAGGAGGAATCGATTAACATCCCAAAAGTCTACAGCCGAAATGCAAATGATAAATCTGCTGTCAGTCTCTGCTCAAAATCTACAATGCCTTGTAGAAGTATTCCTAGCCCTGGAACGTTTCCACATTTTGTCACAGGGGTTTTATGTGTTAGACCAACACAAAGTGAAGTAAATTGTGAGGTGAGGTACATGTCTTGTGAAATGTTGTTTGCATTTTAATTTCCCCTGCGTGTGAATGTGTGCGTGAATGACTGAATGTAGTGTAAAGCACTTTGTGGTCCTGACTGGAAAATTGCAATACAAATGCAGGCCATTTACCATTCCTTTCCTTTACCCTGATAAACCTAGAAAAAAGAACTCCACTGTAACCAACTAACTTCAGAGTCCAGCTGTGTGAAATTGAATCTCTGTATAATTCCAGCTGTTCTGTGAAGGCCTCGGAGGTTAGTTGGAGTACACTAGTGGACATACAGCGTCATGAAGACCAAGAGACACAGAAGACAGGTCAGGGAGAAACGTGTGGAGCAACTTAAATCAGGATTAGGTTATGAAACAATATCACAAGCTTTTGAAGAACTCACAAAGCTCTGGTTAGTCCATTTGACACAACTGCAAATCTACCAAAGCATGGTTGTTTAACTAAACTGAAAGGAGCAAGAGGCTAATAGTAACTCTGAAGGAGCTGCAGAAATCCAAACAATCTGTCATTAGGAGAACTAATCCTCATTGCTGTCAAAAATCTGGCCTTTAGTGAAGAGTGGCAAGAAGAAAGTCATAAGAAGTACTGTTTTCAATTTGCCACAAGCCAAGTAGGACAAAGTGACAACCAATGATAACAAAACAAACTTTTTGGTCAACATTTAAAACAAAATGTGTGATGGAAAAGTAACACTGCACATCACACTGAACACACCATCTCCACAAGCAAACACAGAGGTAGCAGTATCATGCTGCAAAGATGACAAATGGAGGGGTGCAGCGTGGCGTAGTGGTTATTGCAGGCGCCCCAGGTACAGGGGCCCTAGTCCTCAACACGGCCGTCCCGAGTTCAAATCCTATCCACGTGGACACTCTTCCCCCACTTCTCTCCCCCTTTCTGTACACTATCCACTGCTGAATAAAGGTCACCAGAGCCACAAAATCTTTTTAAAAAAAGATGACAAATGGAGATGAATACAAGACTATCCAGGTTGCAGTGGTTCACATTCCAGCAGGACAGCAACCCTAAACATACAGTCAGCGCTACAATGGAAGAGTATGCACTCCATCCAGTCTGACTGAGCTTGAGCTATATTGCAAAGAAGAATGGGCAAAAAAAAAAGTCATTTTCTAGATGTACAGTACAAAGCTGGACTCAGGGTAACTGGATGCAAATGCAAGCCTCTCTACAGGTTTCTATTTGTCAAAGGATTTCATGATTTGCAATCCACTTTACAATTATGTTCAACTTTGTGTTGATGTATCACGTAAAACCCCAGTAAAATATACTAACGTTTATATGTAACAGTGACAAATTGTGAAAAGTCAGAAGGATGTAACTATTTTTGCAAGACACCATATTAAAAATGCCATTACAGTGAGCACACATCCAGACACAAGGCCAAGTGTTGTTTTACAAATAAGTTTAACATAGTTTCTATGAACCGGACAGGACGGCTCCCATGTTAGTGGGTTGTTACTATGAATGTGTGGTGGTGTATTAGAGTCCAGATATTTTTAAT
The DNA here is from genome assembly GCA_963556495.2 of Valencia hispanica. Lineage (NCBI taxonomy): Eukaryota > Metazoa > Chordata > Actinopteri > Cyprinodontiformes > Valenciidae > Valencia > Valencia hispanica. Next base: position 25,640,608 of record OY747700.1, on the reverse strand, counting down.
GGTGTGTGTGTGTGCTGCAGTGGTGTTTCTAAAACTTGCTTTTCTGGTTCCCTCCGTCTGGTGATGGTTCTGTATTCACACCCATCATCATCATCAATGGTAACCTGTAGCGTAGACTCTGTTAATATAAGATTACTTTGAAGTAATGCCTTTAGGATATTATTAAACCAAATCTAGCATTACGTGGAGGGACTTGCAACATGTTTTTTCTTTTGTGAAAGGCAGCATTGGGGACTGCTGTATGTGCTCTGCAGTTAAGCTTGTGGGTATTAACTAGAACAGTACATAAGAAGAGACAGAGTGGTCAAGGTGGCCATGCTTGAATAGATGCACCGATAAAGAGGTTTTAAATCACACGAGCTTCAATCAGCTCCTGCAGCACTTCTTGGTCAGCTGAAATAAACATCTCACTGCATCTTTTCTAGCATGGCCACCAACCCTGGAAGGTTATTTCAGTGAACGGGTGAATGGAGCAGCTCATGTGCCAATATGAATCCTATTTTTGGAAAGCCAGTTATTCCTTCACCCATGTAAATGACATGTTTCCGATTGAGTCTTATTTATGTACTAATGGTTCTTCTTTATGATCCAGTGGAAAATAATCGTCCAACCCCACATATCAACGATCACTCTTCTTTCTGTTCTACGTAACTCTCCCACAGCCGAACTTTCTGTTGTCTGACTGAGTTTTGAAGAGTCTGTGCAATTTTGTACAAAGTGATGTAATTGACATACTACTTTATATTTCTGTGAATAAAATGTGAATCTATCGGACGTGTTTTGCAGTTAATCAGACACAAAGTTTCATAGGACTTAAATGGACTAAAGATGTAAAAATTTGTTTCTGGAAAAATATGCAAGATTGGCTTGAAATTTTTTTTATAACCCTGTCGAAGATTTGCCCTTAAGGACATGGGGACATGTTAATCAGATTTAGTCAACAGGAGTGGTTTTGTTGAAGCTCAGACCCCCTTATCATGCTTTCATGTCCTCCCACACAGTTTACACTCTAGATTTTCTTATCAAGATTATTTCCATATATTCAGATGCCCCCTGGAGGACAGATTTAAAAATAGAAACGCTATTAAAAAAAAGAAAAGAAAAAAAAGAGGGAATTTGCACTCGAGTTGAGACCAAAATAATATCAGTCCCAGTTTTAAAGTTAAATCGTATTATTTGATTTGAAGTTTTAGTCTAGCTCAAATAACTCCATGACAAAACTCTTAAGATCATGTTAGAGTATATTCATACACTTTTTTTTTCTTTTAAAACTTAGTCATCATATTCCTGACCAATGGAAGATATTTTATGACAGTTTAATTTGCAAATAACGCAAAAAACGAGTAAACACTGTTAACTATTTTTATTCTAAAACAATCTCCTAGACATTTGGATTAAAAAAATCTTTGCTTACACTAATACACTGAAGCGTTTATTTGCCTACACTGCGAACAGATGTGATGCAATTAGAAACTTTTGCTATTCACTAGTAACAATTCATGGTTTATATTGGTAGCAAGGTGTATCTAGACATAGAGCCATGCTGGGGAACAAAAAATTAAAAAAATTAATGAAAGCACCAAAAAACCTAAAGACGTTTAAGATTTTAGGATCTAAATCAATGGCTTCCAATCTTCTTCAGATCACCAGTGTTTTTTGAGAACCCATAATGCAGTTTTGAGCTGACATTGTAGATCACTATAGATTAATATAGATTATCATTATTATAGCTAGACATTATGACTAACTTAGAGCAACATGTAAAAGCAAAATTTCTAAATCTTCTGATCTTTTGTTATCCAATTTTATAAATATAGTTTTATAATTGCTATTCTATTTTATATTTTCCTACTAAGCAGTCCGACTTACTTTTAACCCTGTAAAGTGGACCTTTAGGCACTTTCTTGCCAAATATTAGCAACATGTTGACATTTGGGAGTTTGAGGTACAGCAGGTATATCTTGCAGGTCTATACAGGTACAACCTATATACAGTCGATGGTTGTACCACCAGCCACCCACCTGTCGCCCGGCATCACTAACATCTGGGGAGACTCTGGCGCCCCAAAATAAAATGTTGCTTTTACTCAGTCTGTTTTTGTCATTTGATGGCATTCAGGAATGCAACATATGACAGTATATAACATATAATAGTTTGGAAATAGTTTGCCTTGGTATTTTAACCCATTAATCTAAAGTAAGCAGTGCTGCATGTTCTACATTTTATTTCATTTTAATTTGCTTTATGTAAATGGAGTAGTTGGAAAACTAAATTAGAATGACCAAATTCATATTAGGAATTTACTATTTATATATTAAAGTGTTGTTGTTTTAAACAATAAACTCCTGTTTCCTGAATTTATATTTTAGATTTATGTCGTATGCATCTTTTGTTTCACCTGTTTGTTTCTACAATAGAAATTAGCCACTGGTTGAATCTGTTGCTGTGCATCTCTTCTCCCGTTCATCTGCATGATCTGAATTAATAAACTCAAACACAAACATAGCACCTTTTAAAATATTTGAGATTTTAATACTTTGCCAATCATAGAGGCATCATTTCTGTACATAACATACTTATTTACATTTATACACCCAAAGGGAAACTAACTGGTATTTACCTATAATATTTAAACTATCCACTTCATTTTCCTATTACAGATCCAGTATAAAAGGAAAAGAAATGACAATCTTGTGCATTGTTCGTTATAAAAAGAGCAACCCTCTTTTCATCTTTAGGCCTCATTTGGAGAGAAAACAATCACTTTAAGGTGCTAAAAGCTACCAGACTTCAGAGCTGAGACGGCAAACAAAAAGCATACATATTGTTTACAAATTACGATCATATCTGGCTGAAACAATGATGGAGGAAACTTTGATGATGTTATTCAGAGACTACCTTTTGTTTGGCAGAGGCTGTTCAAAGTGACAAACATATTTAGAAAGATTTGGATTATTATTAGAGTCGTTTAATAAAATTATGCAAAATCTTAAATTACTTATGAGGATCGTTGTTATTTTTTTACTAATTTATGATTAACAACTCCTTTAAAAGGAAAATAGTATTTCTTACAGAAGAATCATAACTTACTGCGTCTGTCTTGCTGAACATCTACAATTAAAGTTGTATTTTTTGTTTTGGCCACTAATAAGTAACTTCCTCTGGTGTTTTTAAATAAATAATGGCAGATTACCAACAGAAAAGCTTAAAAACAACGTCTCATCCATATCCAACCTTGATATCAAGTACGCAACAATTTTGCGCCAATGCTGATTGGAAAAATAAAGACCAATCAATTTGATGGCTGTGTTTTTGTTTCAGAAAGATTCCGTTTTAAAACCTTTGGTGTTTTAAGTCATGCAGCAAACTGTCCGTTACCTGGACAACCTGAGGCAGCGCCTCTGTCTAACCCACTGAGGAACATCAAGGCTTGTTCATACTGATGAAGATGATCCCCGACATGGCCACCAGCATCATCAAAGTGAACTCCAGAATCTTCTGCTTATTGAACTCATTGATCCTCTTTTTCTGCATCTCCTCCATCTGCTTCTTCTTGGCTCGTAGGTCCCTCTCCCTCTGAAGCTGCTCTCCGTAATGAGCCTGATAAAAGGCGTCAAAATCAAACATGGGTCGTCCACCGGTCTGGGAGAACCGCCTGGCTCTCTGGTGATGATGATGATGATGATGATGCTGATGCTGGGAGCCTGTGGATCTGCTTGATGCGTCTTTGGAAGATGGCTTCCCTGCTCTCTGAAGATCCGACTGGCTCAGGATCCTTCGGTCATACTTCCTCCTTAGACTGATGTTGCCCAGCACGTTGTAGGCCTCGCTGATCTCAGAGAAGCGCTGCGTGGCTTCCTTGCTGCCCAGGTTCTTGTCAGGGTGGTAGATGAAGGACTGTTTGTAGTACGCGGTCTTGATCTGTGACTGTGTGGCACTGGGGGACACTTTGAGGATGTCGTAATAGGAGGTTTTACTCTTGTGTAGCAGTGGAGCCTCCCCTAACCACCTGCTGTAACTTCTAGCTGCTGTAGAGGCTTTTAATGTATCAGGTTGAAGTTTCAGGTGTTTCAATGAAGCACCACAGCCTGATTTCTCCTCTGTGAGGATGAGGAGGACAGTACAGAAGGTTCTCGGTTGCTGAGGGGACCTCCAGGTGTCAGGGTGGATTGAAACAGACCCTCTGGTCCAGATGGGCCTCACACATGAGAATAGGTTCACCTGCAGGCGTCCAGTCTGGATCAGCGGGTTTGTTTTGGTGGCTGTTTGGCTCTTTTTGGCGTCAGGAAGCCAGAATAAACGAGCTAATGGTGTGCTAAAAGAAGTGCAACCAAGAAAAGTCACATGTTTCTGGGGATTTTCAGCTTTTCTTACTCTGTAAAGTTTCTCGGAGCTGCGGTGAGGTGCTCTTGTTTTTAACAGCTGGACCGATTCCTCTGTGAAATGCCTCTGGGTGCCGGCGCCGCTTATCGGGAGGAGTCCGTTGGGGCAAAGCGTGCGAGCCGGGCCGGGCCCTCCGGTAGCACACCGGTAGGCTCCGGTCCCGAGCCGCAGGCTGACCTCTGCCATTTTACCAACAACAAGCCGGCGGACAAACACCGACAGCTTCCGGATGCAAGAGAAAAACGAGCCAATCAGGTGCAATGTTTACAGGAAGTGGTTAAGTGATCCACCAATCCAATTCACTAAAAAAGATGCTTGAGAATGCTGCATTAGAGGTAACTCGGAAATCTAAACTACGTGGCAGAAAAAGGCTCCCAGAGTTGAGCCTTTAATTTCCCGATTTCAAAGGGTTGCTAACACTGTTAAACAGAATATCTTAATCTGTTCAGATGCATTTAGCAGTTTAGTAGTTTAAGAGCACGTTTTGAACTCTTTCCTCTTTTCTCGTTTTTGGTTTAATTAAAATACTGTCTATTTGTGGTTTTTGGGTTGTATTAGAAAAGAAATGCGCCAATCCTAGTTTTTTTCTCTTTTACTTTGCACAAGTCTACATGGAACCTGGAAAGTTGTGTTATATGGAATCGAATGGTAAAAATTCCGAGGTAAAGAGAATGCATCACATTTTATTTACTAGATTGATGTTTTCTCTTTAGTTATATATTATAAAAAGCATTAAGAATAAAAAAATGCTAAAAAGGTTGCTGACGGTATTTATGTTTTGAAAACTTAAATGGAATGTTTAACAATAATTGGTGAAATCTATGCCATATGTGGGAGATTAAAGAGATTCTTACACAACAAAACTGAAATTACTTGAATCATGTAATGGATTTTTCTCAATAATACAGAATATATAGAGAAAAAGAAAACAACTTAGAAAAAAACGTTTAAGCGTAAAGAATTGATAATAATAATAATAATAATAATAATAATAATAATAATAATAATAATAATAATAATAATAATAATAATAATAATAATAATAATAACTGTGATATGCCGTAATTCTGTGTTTGAGAACAAGCTAAGATTTTATAAGTATACAAGGATGCAGATGGTAAAAAGTAATAGTCAAGTCGAGTTGAGTTGAGTTTTGATTTGATTTGTTTTCCTGTATGATTTGCTTTTGATATCTACAAGAACTAGTGTTTAGATTATGAATTCAATGCTTTTCTCTAGCTAGGTGTTGCTCTTCTTCTTTATTATTATTATTATTATTATTATTATTATTATTATTATTATTATTATTATTATTATTATTATTATTAATCCTGTTTCTATCCTGGAAACCAGACATGCTCAAAGTACGACGAAATGAACAGCAGGTGGCGATATAGTGCTGCTCCGCAACAGAGTACCATCAATTAAATCCGCGAATAAGGACGGTGTATTTCACATGTGTGTGGCCTGCTGCGATCACAACATTTAGCTTGATTTTTAAACAGTATATAAAGAAATAAACCCAAGAGGAGCATGGCTTCCAGCTGCCGAAGACCCGAACACACAGCTCCACCAGATCTGGTTAGTTTGACGGCTTTGTTTTGAGGAGCCGCTGTAATTTTGTGTGTCTGTGGATTTGCAGGAAGAGTTTTGTTAAGGGGTTTGTTGTACCTCCCTAACTGAAACATGACATTTTAAAATAGGTATATTAAGTGTTTACTGCACAATTATGAGAACTAGTCATTTAAACTGTTCACGTGGCAGTATTTTCTGTATGTTTTCTCCTGATGAATTAAATCAGCAGAAACCTGCAGAGAAAATGTGATTTACTGAGCTGAGTTTTATTATTGTCTGATCTCTGCAGTTCTACAATGAAGAGGAAGCAAAGAAATACTCCCAGAAGTAAGACTGGCTCTTTTATTCACTATCATATACTTGGGGCTTTCATGGTAGCGTTTTTTTAAACTAGAGATTCTGTAATGTTTTTTCTTTAACTTGCCTATTTTTGATTTAGTGTGTTTCTCTCTTTGTTTCGTTTATTTTTTTCAGTTCGCTTTTAGTAGGCGGATTGAGCGATTGATTTGAAGCTTCAGTTTAGATCATTTCTTTGCTGAATTCTATTTTTTTGTTCTTACTTTAGTTTCCTTCTGTTTTGCTTGCTTTTTATATTTATTTATGACATATTTTTAGTTATTTAAACGTTTCATTGTAGTTTTTCACTGTTGTTGCATATGTGTTTGTTTTCTCTGCCTAGATCATTGATCGATTATATGTACCAGATTGGATTTAAAGCTGTAGTCGCTATCATGTTTTTTTTTTTTGTTTTTTTTTTTTTGTTTGCTTGCTATTACTTTGTTGTGGTGACTTTTGTTTTTTCCTGTGTTTGTGGTTTGGTTCATGTTTTAATGATTTTTGTATTGGCTTTGCCCAGATTATTAATCGCTTTTCATAGGCCGGCTTGGGTGGATGGATGGATTTCAGTGCACGACTGTAGTTCATATTTAGAGCTCATTTAAAAAAACTACTGATTTAATTTTTTTCATGATGATTTTACTTTTTGATTAAAGATTATATTGGTTTCGAAAATTAGAGACACCGAGCGTATTATGTTTCTGAAAAAGTTTTATGAATCAGTGTTATTATCTACTCTGGAAAGATGAATCGTTAAGACTCTATTATCATTTTATAGATGACAAAATTAAAATTTTTGTAAACCAGATCAAATAACTAACTCAAGTTAATGCACAATATTTGTCCCTTTTCTATCAGTTTATCAGTGTTTTTATATATTTATTGATTTATTGCTACATTGTAACTATTTAGAGCCATACTTTGAAAGGTGCCAGCAATAAGATATTGTTTTCTTTTGTAAAAACATTTAGCGGTTCTAAAGTCTCCATGTACTTCCTGATCTACAGCTCTCGGATGATTGAGATCCAGACTCAGATGTCAGAAAGAGCAGTGGAACTATTAAGCCTGCCAGAGGGACATGCCTGCTTCCTCTTAGACATTGGGTAAGTAAGCTAAGCCGACTTGTGATCAGAGGCAGAATTAGGCAGTGTACTTGTCATATAATTGGTTTGTAAGTGGATTCCAGATATAGCTAGTAACTTTTTCTAAATCCTTAGTGGTTTTTTTGTGCCTTTTTATAGCTGTTCTGTGTTTTAAACTTTAGTGCATTTACAGCGACGTTTTATTTGTAATATCTTAAATGTTAAGCTGATAAATTCAAAGAGCCAGAGGGGAAATCTGAGGCACCAAGTTCTGTTCTGTCCCCCAGGTGTGGATCCGGTCTCAGTGGAGATTATCTCACAGAGGAGGGACATCACTGGATTGGAGTTGACATCAGCACTGCGATGCTTGGTTTGTTTTACACACTTCCAAAAAGAAACCAAAGTGTTTTTAAACTCTTTTTAAACTTTATTTAGTTGACACATGTATAAATATTTTAAGTGTATTTACTCTCCAGGGCTATTGTAATTAAAACAATTGTAATGCAATAATGAATTGTAATGCAGTTTGAAGTGATGCATTTAAAACTATCAGTTCTGATAGAGGGTTAACACTGAGCTGAGGAGGAGAACTGTTACAGATTTGTGAAGAAAATCTGGTTCAGTTCCTGTTAGGTACAGAATATTAATATTCTGTACTGAAATAATATTAATTCTAGATTTGCGCTGCTCTGGGTGGCTGTATGTTGGAGTGGCTCTGTTGGCTACACTTTAAGTTTTGGTTTTTTGTAAATTGGTTCCTCTTTTTTCTTAAAGAAGACTGCGTTTTTTGACCTGTATACTTTCTAGTCTTTGGTGCTGTGAAGCTGGAAGGATTTTTGCTGTAAATATTTCCTTTTTGACAATTTGTTATGATGCGTAACCAAGGCAACAATGTGGTTTACAGCCGGGAGCAGTTGATTAACATCGCAAAAGCTGAAATAATACCTCAACTGAAGCCACAAATCCCTGATGAGTTGATAAGGAGGAGACGTGGATGCAGAGCAGGAGCGAAAAGGAGAAAGAGGAAGTTCAAGCCGTCTCTTCCATCGATCATAATGGGCAACGTAAGATCACTGGCTAACAAGATGGATGAACTCCAAGCCCTTACAAGGACTCAGCCTGAGTACCGTGAATGCAGTGTTATGTGTTTTACTGAGGCTGCTGGATCATATCCACGACTCCAACGTCTCTCTGCCAGGCTTCCTGACTGTACGAGCAGACAGAAATCTGAAGACAAGCAGAAAAAGAAAAGGAGGTGGAGAAGCAGTGCTTGTCAACAACAGATGGTGTCATCTAGGACATGTTACTGTGAAGTGTCGTCTCTGCAGCCCAGATGTTGAACTCTTGGCAGTGAGTTTTCGTCCATATTATTTACCAAGAGAGTTCACCAGTGTAATTTTAGCAGTTGTTTACATTCCACCTTCAGCCGTTGCCGACAATGCATGTGATGTCATCAGTTCCATTGTTGCTAAGCTACAGACACAGCACCCCAATGCATTTGTGGCAATATCTGGTGATTTTAATCATGCCTCTCTACTACACTTCCAACATTTCAACAGTTTGTCAGCTGGTCCACAAGAGAAAACAGGACCTTGGATTTGTTTTATGCAAATATAAAGGATGCATACATGTCCAAACCAAGACCTCCTCTGGGAAAATCAGATCAAAATCTTGTTTTTCTCTGTTCAGAATATAAACCACTTGTTCAGAGGCAACCTGTGTCAAAACGAACTGTGAGAAAATGGTCACAGGAAGCTGAAGAAGCCCTGCAGGGTTGTTCTGCAACCACAGACTGGATGACTCTTTGCCAAGCACATGGAGAGGACATCAATGACATGACTGAGTGTGTGACTGACTATATAAGCTTCTGTGCGGACAACATCATCCCCACCAGGACAGTGAGATGTTTCCCTATTAACAAACCCTGGATAACCAGTGACCTGAAGGAACTGCTAAACAAGAAAAAAAGAGCCTTCAGGGAGGGAGACAGGGAATTACTGAGGAGTATACAGAAGCAACTTAAAGTCAAGATCAGAGACAGCAAGGAGGCATACAGGAAGAAGCTGGAGAACAAAGTACAGAGGAACGATATCAGAGATGTCTGGTCAGGAATGAGAAAGATCACAGTCTTTAAGGACAGGAAGGATTGGATAGATGGAAGTCTGAACAGAGCCAATAAACTGAACACATTCTTCAACAGGTTCAGTTCAGGAACTAGCTCAGCATCCCCCTCTCCTGTTCCCAGCCAAACAGACCTCCCACTCTCCTCTGATCAACAGCTTTCCTGTTACACCTCGGATGTTTTATCCTTCACCTCAGCCATGGACTCTTCTAATTCCACAAGTTTGACTTCAACCAAGTCAGGAAATGCTGCTATCCGCTTTGCCTCCCCCTCCCACTTGTCTGTCTCCAAAAGTCAGGTGAAGAGGCAGCTGGAGAAACTGAACCGGAACAAGGCTGCAGGTCCAGATGGTGTCAGCCCCAGAGTCCTGAAGGCCTGTGCAGAGCAGCTCTGTGGGATTCTGCAGCACCTCTTCAACTTTAGCCTAACTCAGGAGAAGGTTCCAGTGTTGTGGAAGACATCCTGCCTTGTTCCAGTACCCAAAAGAACTCACCCATCAGTCATCAATGACTATAGACCTGTTGCCCTGACATCCCACATCATGAAGGTCCTGGAGATACTCCTGTTGGCACCCCTGAGTAAGCAAACAAGAACATATCAGGACCCACTGCAGTTTGTTTATCGCTGTGGAGTTGGAGTTGAAGATGCCATCATCCACCTACTTCAACCAACCTACTGTCATCTGGACAAAGCAGGCAGCACTGTGAGGATCATGTTCTTTGATTTCTCTAGTGCATTTAACACAATTCAGCCTAATTTGTTTTGTCAGAGACTCCTGAAGACACAGGTGGAGCCCTCAACAATCGCCTGGATCAATGACTACCTGACCAACAGACCACAATTTGTGAGACTGAAGAATTGTGTGTCAAACCAGGTGGTCAGCAGCACAGGAGCACCACAGCGGACCGGTTTCTCACCATTCATTTTCACTCTGTACACCTCAGACTTCCAGTACAAATCAGAGATCTGTCATCTGCAGAAATACTCAGATGACTCTGTAATTGTCGGGTGTATCAGAGATGGACAAGAAGCTGAATACAGAGAGCTGGTGGACCGCTTTGTGACATGGTGTGGAAACAATCGTTTTACCTTGAATGTGAACAAAACAAAGGAGATTATTGTAGATTTTAGAAGAAACAGGGATAAGTCAAAAACTGTTTCCATCATGGGAAAAGAAGTGGAGGTGGTTGAGGAGTATAAATACCTCGGAGTTCACCTTGACAACAGACTGGACTGGAGACTGAACAGTGAAGCCGTCTACAAGAAGGGACAGAGCAGACTGTGCTTCTTGAGGAAGCTTAGGACCTTCAAGGTTTGCAGCAAGATGCTAGAAATCTTCTACAAGTCTGTTGTGGAGAGTGTAATCTCTTCAGCCGTCATCTGTTGGGGTAGCAGCATCAGAGCCAGGGATTTAAAAAGCTAAACAACCTGATAAAGAAGGCTGGTTCTGTTCTTGTGGAAAATCTGGAGATGATAATGCAAAGAACGATTCTTCATCAAATCAAAATCACAGCCATCATCATCTACAACAACTCCTTAAAGAATTAATTATTATATGAGCTATACCAACACTTAATTTCCCTCTGGGATCAATAAAGTATTTTTGAATTGAATTGAATTTGAATTAGCTACTCTATAGGATGTGGTGACTGTTGTCAGAGGCATAATTCCTTATGTATTGTAGATGAGTTTCAGGCGCAGGTTGTATTTGTGAAGCAAGGCCCTAGTGAGTTCATAATAAGGGCTGGTATTTTGCTGATCATGGATGTCTGTTCATCTGTCTTTCCGTACATTTTCCCCTCTCTGAGCTGTGGATAAAGTATGCACCCCCTGCCTGGATCAGTTGGCTACATTGGGCAGATAATACATGTCCAGCCAGGGTCTGCAGAAGCACAAGACTCACTGTCCATCAGTCTAGTTATTCACCAGTCTTTGGATGTGTATTTCTAATCATCCGTACATTTGTGCATCATCCATCTGCTGTTTATTGCTGGTTTTAAGTTTAAAATTTGAAGAAAATATGGAAATCTTGAGGTTCTTTTAATAGTAAAAGTACTATGATTATAGAAGTTGAGTTGTTAAATAATGTTTTATTCAAAATATTTTTGGTTGATGCTTTATTGTCAAACAAAATGTTTGATTTATGGCAAGATACCGACTCAGGACGTAGGTGAGATTTCTAGCTGCAGTTTTCATGTTTAATGAAAAATAATTACACTCTTCAACTAAACTCTATGTTCCATAACTAGTAGGTAACTATTAGACAGTAGGTGCAAAAATGTAATATTAAACATGAAGTACAGAGTAGCTTCATTCTTGTTAGTTTTGCTTGTTACCAGCTGGGAGATATTTGGTTGTTTTTAAAGATTTTTCTTTATTATTGTGTGCTTTATGTCACAAATTAATGTGGATTTATGTCTAAGACCAAACTGAACGTTTTCCCGTGAGCAGATGTTGCTCTGGACAGAGAGGTGGAGGGAGACCTCCTGCTGGGGGACATGGGTCAGGGGATGCCTTTCCGACCGGGCACCTTCGACGGCTGCATCAGGTAAACAGCATAGCAGCTTTTCCAACACATTTCAAGGTTTTTAGCAGAGGTCAGAATTATTGTGATGAGTAAATTTGTGCTGTTTTACTTTTGACAGCATCTCTGCGCTGCAGTGGCTCTGTAATGCTGACAAGCGGTCACACAGTCCACCAAAGAGACTCTACACTTTCTTCAGTACTCTCTACTCTTCTTTGGTAAAGTTTTGTTATTGTTGACCAAAACCTTCATACATGAGACACTTCAATTTATGAAAAGTCATTTTAATCTCTTGGTTCCTTAGGCCAGAGGCTCTCGTGCAGTTTTTCAGCTTTATCCTGAAAACTCAGAACAGGTAGAAATCTAAGATGCTTTCATTTGGAGTCTGAAACGATCTTCTTGTGTTTTTACTCATCTGTGACTTCTCTCCTATTTTTATTTTTCTCCCTTAAAGCTTGAGCTCATTACCTCCCAGGCCATGAGAGCAGGTTTCACCGGAGGCATGGTGGTGGATTACCCCAACAGCAGCAAGGCGAAAAAGTCAGTTTGCCCAGAAATGTTCTGCCACCTCCTTATACTGTTGATACTTTCTGTAAGTCTGTTAAAATTAGCTTTTATAGCACACTGCTGCTAAGCTAGAAAAAGGATAGCATCATATTGATTTAACTCTGTCATATAATGAGCACGATAACTGATTACACATTAAAACAGATTGCTTGCTCTCCCCCACATACTTCTTATTTACCTCCAGGCTCTTCTTGTGTCTGTTCGCTGGTGGGACAGGAGTTCTTCCCAAAGTAAAGAACTTATAAATTAGCTTTTATTTATTTTTATTTTTGTTTTCTTCTTGTTTTAGTAATTTGTATCTTCTTTATTATGATTATTTCAGGGTCTGGGGTCAGAAACATCAGACAGGACCGTTGCAAACCAGGTTCAGTATTCAGGACAAAGGTAAATATGCTTTAAGCAGGAACAGATTTAGAACAGTTAGACTTGCAATAAGTTTTGAGCATATTGTTTCACTTTGAGTAATTTTTTCCTAAATTTTTCTCGCTGAATAAATGTGCATAAAATGCTTTTTTTTTCTTTTTTCCTGCATCTTTACCAGGGGCACTGATAAGTGTGAAGGGCTCCATTTGTGATCGGGTTTAACGGCTTTTTTTAGTCACTATTGTCGTTGTATTTTATTGTAAATTTACTTCTTGAGATGCTCTGGGCCGGCTTTAATAATTGCTTAATACACTTTCTTATTTTGTTCATGCTTGAAGCTTTAGGATACTTGGCCTAATCTATTTTAAAATATTCATTGTTTCTTTCCTTTTTTTTTTCTTTTAGAAAAAAAATTATTAAAACAAGTAATCATCTGATTCTGTCTTAAAGGCCTGATGTGATTAGTCACTTTTATGTTGGATACTTTTTAAAGTAGGTAATGATTAAGTTGTAAAGCAGGTCTTGGCGTCAATCAGTGCAGGTTGAGTCATACCTGTCTTGTTGAAGCCAAAAGACCAAAAGAAACTTGGAGAGGGCTGTTGTGCTGCTTGACTTCATGCTCTGTCTGGCGGCTTTTCCTCCCTTTCACATTCAGATTTTTAGGTTCTTTTGAGTCAGATGCTTAGGTATCAATGTCCATTGTTGAATGCATCCTTTGAGTACATTAATAAGCTTTCCTTTGTCTTTGTGAAGATGTCGGTTTAATAACATGAAAGGAAAATCGGCAAAGAAGGGACGAGACTGGATAATGGAGAAAAAGGAGAGAAGACGACGGCAAGGAAAGTATGTGATGAATTTAAGTGTTTTATTCTAAAACAGGATTCATATTTTGTTCACTTCAGCTCCAACATTTTAACACTCTTTACTGAAATCTCTCTCTAATTGGCTGACACCCCTTCTCCCTCTTGACTGCTATTTCCTGCAGGGAGGTTCGACCTGACACAAAATACACTGGACGTCAGCGGAGACCTCACTTCTAACTGTGACTCACGCAGCTGCGCCTTCATTAGTGTCCGTCACACACACTCACACACATGCACATGCAGTCTCCCCTGGAGTTCCAGTGTGATTGGACTTTTCAGGTCTTTAATTCAAGTGGACGCGACGCAAATGAGAAATTACAGCAAATCACTTTTATATTTGGTCAAGTGCTTTGATGTTGGTTTGTCTGATGCTGTGAGGAGCTGCACTTTTGAGTTTGAGTTAAAGTGCATGACTGAATATGTGCTGCTACAAAAATAACAGACCAGAGGCAATGTTATCCTATTAAAACTACTTTTAAAGGAGATTGTCTGCATTTTCTAATTTGTTTACTGTTTTTATCACAATTTTCTAAAAAGAAGCTTAAGGAGATTTCTTCTATATAGATCCATATTGCGGGGAAACCCAGTCTGACGTTCCACAACCTCGTCACCTCTTCCAAAAAAAACAGGGAAAAAACATTCTGAGCCAGCTTGCGCTTTTACCGTTTACTGATGAAGATGTATAATAACAAACAAAAAAATCCATGAGCTTTATCCTTTAGTCCTTGATCAAACAAAATAGCAAGTGGCGTGGGAGAAGGTCAGAAAACTGTGCGTCTGGAATAAATCTTTGCTCTCCATCGGCCCACCCACTTCCCCTCGTTAGACTAAACATAATATTAATTAATTATCCTCTCAAAATATTCATACATAAAATGAAATTAACATTCTATAAATTCTGCATGTTTTCAAACATATATTCTAATAATTTCAAAACAAAGATTAAACAGTTCGAGTTATAAATGCAGTCCTTAAATCAGTTTAGGCTCCTACATTCTATATGAAATGGATAATGCATAGATGTATTCATTAACAAACAATAAACCATTTTAATAAAAGAAACGCTCTCATAGAAATATATTTCAGTCAACAAAACAAAAGACAAATCCCATTTAAAAGAAAAAAAAGTTTATAATGATACAAAGAATTACTACTGTTTGCTGCAGGACCTTAATGGGTAACATTGCTTTTGTGCTTTATGTAGCTTTTTTTGTTTTGTTTTGTGGCCCTAGTTGACTTTATTTGACAATAGATGGTATAGAAAGGGGGAGAGAAGTGGAGGAAGACATGCAGGAAAGGTCAACGAGGACAGGACTCCAACCCGGGATGACCGCGCTGAGGACTGAAGCCTCTGTACATGGGACACCCGCGCTAGCCACTATGCCATGTGACTCCCCTGTAGATTTTCATCATCATTGTTAATATTGAATATGTATCTTATTTTTGCATCTTACATAAGGTTGGAAAATTAAAAAGCTATTATAATATAGATATGTCTCAATTGATTACAGTATCATTGAAAGGTTACCTTTTCAGTAATTCAATTAATTCAATTCAAAAATACTTTATTGATCCCAGAGGGAAATTAAGTGTTGTTGTAGCTCATATAATGAATTCTTTAAGGAGTTGTTGTAGATGATGATGGCTGTGGGCAGGAAGGATTTCCTGTAGCGGTCTGTATTGCAGCGAAACTGAAGAAGCCTCCGACTGAAGACGCTCTGTTGTAGTATGACGAGGATGCTCAGGGTTGTCCATAATTTTTTTGATTTTATGAAGAACCCCTTCTTTGCGTCATCATCTCCAGATGTTCCACAGTTGTCCCAAGAACAGAACCAGCCTTCTTTATCAGGTTGTTTAGCCTTTTTAAATCCCTGACTCTGATGCTGCTACCCCAACAGATGTTGGCTGAAGAGATTACACTCTCTACAACAGACTTGTAGAAGATCTCCAGCATCTTGCTGCAAACCTTGAAGGACCTAAGCTTCCTCAAGAAGTCCAGTCTGCTCTGTCCCTTCTTGTAGACGGTTTCACTGTTGCGCCTCCAGTCCAGTCTGTTGTCAAGGTGAACTCCGAGGTAATTATACTCCTCAACCACCTCCACTTCTTCTCCCATGATGGAAACAGTGTTTGACTTATCCCTGTTTCTTCTGAAATCTACAATCATCTCCTTTGTTTTGTTCACATTCAAGGTGAAATGATTGTTTCCACACCATGTCACAAAGCGGTCCACCAGCTCTCTGTATTCAGCTTCTTTTCCATCTCTGATACACCCGACAATTGCAGAGTCATCGTAAAATTATGCACAGAGTGAAATGCTTCGTGTTTATTTCTGTTAATTTTAATGATTTCTGGCTCACAGTTAATGAAAGCCAAAAAAAGTAATATTAAATAAGACCAAAAAATAAAAAATCTTCATAGAGACATGTTAGCCTACAAAGAATTCAACCAGAGCTATCATGGAACGCTAAAGATCATAGCACATTCTTGTATTAGAAGGCCCCAGTCAAATTCTAGATCTAAATCAAAGGGAAAATCTGATCAACTATTTTGCAAAGAACAGGCATAAATGTGTAAAAAAATTGTCTAAAGCTCATAAAAATATAACCCCAAAGACTTGCAGCTTTAACTGCAGATAAACGTAGCTCTGCAAAGTATTAACTTTTCCACTTCACAAATATGCACTACTTTGTGTATGACACAAAATCCTAAGTAAACAGTTTGAACTATGTAATTTTCACATGAGAAAGTATGAAAAAGCTAAATGGGTATAAATAAATACCTTTACTCACTAATGAGTCCTTTCTAGAAACCTTAAATCATGGCACTGGCATGTTGCTTATAAAATGATTTCTTAACCAATAAGAACCTTTGTGGTGAGGTAAGAGTTAATGGTCAGGTATGTTTGCCTTGTTTAAAGAAGCATACAATTTCCTCTATTTTCTTGAGATGTATTTTTATTTTGTTAGTCTAGTATTGTTTTGTTTTCAGGATTTTGGTTACTCTTCAAAAACAATTGCTGTATTATGCCAGGTTTAATGAATGGTCTGTTTTTAAGTAAAAGTCACTGGATGTTTGTGATCATCTCTACTATGAAAATAAAATAAAGCAAAAAAAAAAAACAATAGTGTTAATGAAATATAACTAATTTGTGTTCCACCTAAAATGTTCTCTTTTAAGATAGTTTTAAAAATCAGAGAAAATGTGAACCCACATTTCTTTCCTCATGTTATATCTGCATGCACTGCTTGTGCAAGTTTGTGTTGTTTTTGAATTGCGATTGGGGACCGCACACAATCATTCAACGGGCCACTTTGGCCACTGAAGTGCATCGAGAAACAGAACAACATTTCTATTTCCTTTAGCTCGTTTTAAGAAAGAGAAAAATGCCTTCTGTTTTGGCTCCGCCTCTGACCGAAAGAGGTCGCTGTTGCTCACTGAAAACCGCCTGGGCGTTATCGTTAAACCTGCTCAATCGATAACCTAAACAAACACAAATTCCCGTCTCAGTTCAGCAAGCATGTCGTGTTGGTTATTTTCCTGTTAACCTATTCCAAATTCTGTTGAGGCAAACTTCACTAGAAAAAGACGGGTGAAGAGGTTTTTATTTTATTTTATTTGCGGATACATAGAATGGGGGAGTTACAGGTGTGTATCTGATAGGTAATCGGCAGAAGGCCCTGCCTCACCTTAAAACACAAAAGTAGTCCCTGTTTGTAAGAGAAGGGGGGTTCGGAGCCTCTCCCCTCCGCCAGACGCGCCTCCTCGCCCGGCTCTCATCATCCAGTCGGTCTCCGCCCCGCCGCTCCATCATCAGCTCACATCCAGAGAAAAAAAAAAAAACGACGTGAGCAGGAGGAACCACATCGGTGGAAATAAGGAACCATGAAGGACCGCATGCAGGAACTTAGACATGTAAGTTTCTACTTGATTTTTCAGATTTTGTTTTATTTTACAAACAGTCCCCATCCCCACCTGTTCAGCCAGAACAGAAGCGGGGTGAGTCGGGAGCGCTGCTAGAGCAACAGTTGTGACTCTCGGGGGTCTGATGGAGGCTCACATTTTGCTTTTTTATTATCAGGAAACCAGCGAATATACGGTCCAAGGGTTGTTATGAGCGCAGATCTGGATACAACCCAACTACGAGTGGTTTCAGGTGTTCAAGCCAATTGATTAATGTTTTTTTATTATCTTCAAAATGTATCCTCACTTTGAATCGGTCGGTTACTCTTCATGCAGTTTAAAGGCGAGATTCATCAGAACTAAGCAGGTGGCTCACAGATTGAACAGCTCCTTTTTAACTCACGAAATCTCACTATTGATTTGTTTTTTTTAGAGCTGAATGAAAGAGCTGAAGGCGTTTACTCCAATTAATTGTCTTGTAAAAATTTGTGTATAACAGAAAGCGCTTAATATTATGCTGATTATAGGCTTTTGACATTTGTGAATTAGTCTGTGTGTTCAGCTGATTAGCTGTGGTGATGGACGATTGATTGGTCCCAGTTCGTCCATTTCATTTGTTAAACGTCCACACCACGCAGAGCCGGACTCTTGCAGTGGCTTGTAGGGCTACTGTTTGAGGCCCCAAGATTTTGGGAGTCTTAAAAATGTTAGCATATTATGTACCTTTTTGGAAAACCTTCAAAATATTATGTATTTCATGGTCTTTTAAAGTTTTACCAAGAAGCACAATCTCAAAATAAATATCCCTTAACATGTATTTAAAAACTATTCTTGTAATGGGGCTATTTACATGAAATTCACAAATGATGTCGGTAACTGGCCATTTAATTTGCAAATAAAAATATATAAATAAACTGGTCTATAAATGAAGTTATATGCATTAGAGTGGATTTACACCGGTAATAATCGCTGAACACATGAGCAAAACAAGCTGCAAAAAGTCACTGAAAGCCGGTAAAATAGCTAAAATCTGTCATTATATAAAATGCCACCCTACCTTGCAAGATTATGCCCCCCATAGCAGCTAAGTGACAGGTAATAGAAGCATTTTTATTGGCCTTTGACAAGGTTTCATTTAGATTCACACAAGAAAAGTGAAAAAGTAGAAAAACAGAATTAAGAATAATATTTACATCAAGGAAAACATTACAAAACCAAAGTACTGTGCAGTTAAAGTGGCATACTCAGATTAGAATGTGCAACTGAGTGCAACTTAATTTTCACTCTCAGACACGCCATTTTGTTGATACTGTGAAGAGAAAATGTAAAAGTGAATTCATTTAAACATTTCTTTATCTATACAAAACATGAGCAAAGGGTGTCACTCAGGCTGTATGTTATTGCAAAAATGTATTTATTGTTTTTATTTTCTATTTGTTTTTAGTTCTTGCAGCTGCGCCCTTCCAGGAATTGACTCCCTGGGTAACTGCCTATATTGCCTATGCCAATAGCTTGCTATGATTGGTTTAGTCCTAATTATTGGCCTTTGACAAGGTTTCTTATTTCAGAGGCTTCATACTATAAGCATTTCCTGATGAGTAAAAGCAAATAGCCCCCTTAAGACCTTTACACCATTATTGCTGCAGAACAAATTTTAGGCTTACATATTTCTAAACTTCTAAACATTTCGTTGAGCAACTCTGGGGACAAAATCCACAAGTGGAAAGAATTTAATTTCAACTTAAACCAGGCACAACTAAGTGTTCCTCAGAAGATTTTCGATAGGAGTCAAAAGAATGATCAGAAAAGTTGTCCCAGAGCCAAGGACCTATGATAGAGCTTTAGAAAGATTTGGAATTAGCAGGTACAGTTTTTCCATTAAAACAATAGGTAATTTAGTCTGCCACAACGGGCTCTGGGCACACTGACTTCACAATTATCCGCTGCTGAAGAAAAAGTAGATTGAAGCTTTTTTAAAGTTTGCTGCTAAACATTTGACCAAGTCAATAAAATACTCCAATTGGAAATCACCCCAAACCAAAAGGGAATTTTTTAGGAAGGAAGTTCATGGTGTCAGCATTTGGTACTGGATGACTTCATGTAGTTTAAGGAAGGATTGGTGAAGACATCATTCCTGGACATTCTTTATAAGAATTTGAAGATAAATTTCAAAACACATAGCAAAGAAAACTCTCAACTGGTTTAAAAGAAATAAAGCAATAGAAACTTGATGGGGCTGAAGATCAGAGTGTGTAGATAAGGCCCACATAACCTTCAAGATTTATCGAGAATTTGTTTGGAAAAAACTGGTCAACAGCAGATCTGAGCAATGCATGCAGCCAGTTTATCCATAAAGGAGATGTCAGTGCATCAGGTCCACCATACAAGATGAGCTCCATGAATACATCAGGAAGATGGCCCAGATAGATGATGCACTCAGTAATTGTCTAAGACAATGGAAACTGGAAGAGCAGGAGCTGAGGAGAAACCCCTGCATGGGATGTACCACCAGCAGATAGCCGAAGTAGCTGATTTTACCAAATCGTACTAATGGCTACAAAGGCCCGGTCTGAAGGACAACACGGAAGCACTGATCATGGCAACATAGACGCAGGCCTTGAGCACCAGAGTAACAGAAGACCCGATCTACCACACAAGACACGATCCCAGATGCAGTCTGTGCAAAGAGGCCACAGAAACAATCCAGCATCTCACAGCAGGGTGTAAGATACTACCAGGAAAGGATTACATGGAACGGCATAACCAAGTGGCTGGTATAGTGTACAGAAACATCTGTATAGAATACGAACTGGAGACTTCTAGGTCAATGTGGGAATCACCTCTCAAGGTGTTGGAGAATGACTGTGCTAGGATCCCTTGGGACTTCCAGATTCAAACAGACAAAATGGTAATGGACAACCAACCAGACATTGTGATCATTGATAAGCAACAGAGGACAACCGTTGGGATCAACGTGGCCATCCCAAATGATGGAAACATCAGGAAAAAGGAACACGTGAAGCTGGAGAAATACCAAGGGCTCAGAGAAGAGCTAAAAAGAAGCTGGCAAGTGAAGGCAACTGTAGTGCGTGGTCATTGGAGCACTCGGGGCAGTGATCCTTACACTGGAGAAGTGGCTCCAACAAATACCTTGAGAAACATCTGACATCTCAGTCCAGAAGAGCACAGGGCTAGGAACAGCTGAGGTACTGTAAAGAACCCTCCACCTTTCAGGACTCTGGTAGAGGACCCAAGCTTGAGATGAGGAACAACCCCCCCCCACACGCACACATACACACACATGCAACCATACATACGTACATTCTCTATCTATAGGTATAGATATATAAATAGACACCGGTATATAGCGAGGGAGATGTAGGCTAGAGAGACAGAAATTGTACTGATTGTTTAAAAGCAAAATAAGGTCTGATTTTGTTCTGACTTTACAAATGATTTGCCGATTAGTGTCGTCCACAGGGAAATTTCTTTTTGAGTTGCTGAATGTGTGTTGGTACTGTGGCCATTGTTACATCACTTAAATTTTTAGTAGAGATGAGGGAACTGGGGGGGGGGGGTTAAATGAACTGGCCAAGAGGGACGCAACCTAGCCTTGCCAAATGTGTGTGTGAGTGTGTTTCAAGACAGGCATGTCTTCCTCTTCATGCCACGCTGCCTCTTCCTCGTCCTCCTCCTTGATGCTGCTGCTGTTTAACCGAGAAAGACAGAAAATTAGACAAAATCCTCCTCAGTGAGATAGAAGCTCAGCCAATATTCAGGCATTGCGGTGTGGGGGGTGGACAGCGATGATATGCCAGCTGCTGATCCCATTTTCTTTCATCATTTTTGATCATATCGCTCATGTCTGAGAGATTGCAGATGAAGCGGCTGCAGACAGACCTATTTTAGGTCATTCAGACCAAATGGAATTGAAGCAAATTGCAAGTCACAGACTGTTATTTCCCAGCAGCACTAGATTAATATTGTTTTCCATATAGAGCTTCAAGTTGAAGCTCAGGTTGAGTGTCATATAAATGTCTGTGTGGATCTGTGGGACAGCACAGCAGAATATTGGCAAATTTAAGATTGCATAACCATCCAAGCCAGTCCTGGACATGGGCAAAATATGAAAGATCTTTTTAGATTGTCTCTGTGATTAATCTTTCATTGTCAGTCTGAAGAGATGCTGAATAATGCTTACACATATCTTCATAATTTGCTTTACACACATTTTCCCATTTTCACTTCATCTTTGCTTGATGAAGAAAGACATGGTGGAATCCTGCGTATGTGTTTGGTTTTTTGCGGTTAAGCAGAAATCCTTTTAATAAAAACCAGATAATTTATGCTGTTGTTGGAAATAGCAGAGGGTGTATCTTTTTCCCCCCCCCACAAGTGTAGCTTTTATTGGCTGTCATCATTTTTGCCTATAAAGTCTCTCTGTGCTTGATATAGTTTAAGATGGTCTTGAATGAGATTTGGGAGTCTGCAGAGTCCCTTGAAGAATCACACATAACCCATCTTAATAAAGTGGACATACAAGTAATGTTTCTTTTTTATGATCCTCAATAAAGCATCACCACAAAGCTGCAAGGAGAAACTGGTGACACACTGAGTTTCCGGCCTAAAGGAATTACAATAACGCAGGCTGCACTGCCACAAAAATAATGTAGCGGTATCACTAAATGTGGCAACAGCTCCCAATTAAATTGCTTAACTGAGGTAATGTTAAGTGTAGAACAATTACAAGAAATAAGTGCTATTCAGATTTTCTGTATCCCTGCAAATTTGGTGTTAAGATCCATATGAACTTACTGACAGACTGAATCCCATTTCTAATGTTAGAATTAGTCCAAGGAGTAGGGCTACACCTTTGTCTGCTCTTTGGGTCTTTCTTCAAGTCCCAGAAGGCAGTGGTGAAAAAGTATAGCTCAAATATTTAACATTTTGGTTCTGTTATTGGGCCGGAAAAAGGTAGGGTGCCTTCTCCGGGTCGGGGATGAGATCCTTCCCCAATTGGTGGAGTTTAAGTATCTGGGGGTCTTGTTCACGAATGAGGGAAAATGGAGCGGGAGATCGATAGACTGATTGGTAGGGCATCTGTTCTGGTCTGTCGTGGTGTAGAGAGAGCTGAGCCGAAAGGCGAAGCTCTCGATTTACCGGTTGATCTACGTTCTTACTCTCATCTATGGTCACGAACTCTGGGTGGTGACCAAAAGAACAAATCACGGATATAGGTGGCTGAAATGAGTTTCCTCCGCAGAGTGTCTGGGCTCTCCCTTAGAGATAGGGTGAGAAGGTCAGTCATCCAGAGGGGGCTCAGAGTAGAGCCGCTGCTCCTCCACATCGAGAGGAGTCAGTCGAGGTGGCTCGGGCATCTGGTCAGGATGCATCCTGGATGCCTCCCTGGTGAGGTGTTCCGGGCACATCCCACTGGGAGGAGGCCCAGAGAAAGACCCAGGACACACTGGAGGGACTATGTTTCTCGGCTGGCGTGGGAACGCCTTGGGATTCTTCCTGAGGAGCTGGTCCAAGTAGCTGGGGAGAGTGAAGTCTGGGTCTCTTTGCTTAAGCTGCTGCCCTCGCGTCCTGACCCCGGATAAGCTGAAGATGATGGATGGATGGTTCTGTTATAATGTTATGATCTTTCAGTATGTAATCCCTGCTTGGATAAACCTTTTATCCATTGCAAGAGACTGTTATTTACATAGAAGTCTAAGAATAATATATAGTATTACAATAAGGACAATACAAGCCTATTTAGTAATTTGGTAGAAGCTTTTTGGTGTAAGTCACCAGATTTGCACATCTACTGACTGAAACTTTATTCTTGGCAGTATATCTCAAGCTCAGTCTGATTGCATTGAGAGCATTTGTTAACAGCAATTTTCAAGTCTTTTAAAATTGATTCGAAATTGGATTTTGGTTTGGTTTTAACTCATGAATAAGCTTTGATCTAAATCATTCTATAGTAGCTCTGGCTGTGTTTATGGTTGTTGTCCTGCTGCATGGTGAACCTCTGCCCCAGTCTCTAATATGTCTTCTTCCAGGATTTTACTGTTTTTAGCTCCATCCATCTTACCATCAGCTCTGACCAGTTCCCTGTTCATGCTGGAAGAAAGCATCCCAAACAGCATGATGCTACAACCACCATGTTTCATTGTGAGAAGGATGAGTTCAGGTTGATGTGGAGTATAGTATGTTTGGCCCCATCTGACCAGAGCACCTTCTTTCACATGTTTACTATGTTCCTTACATGGTTTGTGGCCAACTTTAAACAGGACCTCTTAAGACTGTCTTGCATCAACAGCTTGAAAAATAAGAGGTAAACCTCATCATTAACTGGAAGGTCCATCTAAGTTTCATTAAAGTGAAAATTTTATAGAGTTATCACTGTAGGTAATATTGGGTGGTGATAATCTCCTGTCAGGTGTGTGTGTCTCTGGATGCAGCGTGGACCCAAATGCAGACGTGGAAAAGGTGCACGGATGTTTATTATGATGATGATGATGAAGATGATGGCAGTAACGATGAGACAGGACACCAGGTTGACACGAACGAGCAGGAAGGAGACAATAGGGTGAGACATAGCATGGAAAGACGTCAATGATCCTATGGGGAGTGAGAGGAAGTGAAGGGTTTAAATGGCAAAAGGGAAGGAGAGGATTAGAGACAGGTGCAGTCAATGATTACACAGGAGTGAGCAGGACGGAGTGCTGATGGCTCTGACACCTCATAACAAAATCCTAATTCAAAAAATCTAAACCTTTCCTTTAAAATACATTGCTACAAAAATGTAACGGTTGCCGATTCTTTTAATATAAACAATGTTAGCATGCCTGTATAGGCAATGTAAACAGTTTCCAAAAAAGGTAAAGATGTCCGCATACTGGGCTTTATTTTTCTGCTTGTTAAAGAAGATCATAATACAATAAATCACAATTAACGGCTGTAAGAATAAAATATTTATAATGAAAAAAAACAATATTTAGGAGTTTATCGATCTACATCCTCCACACTGGCCTGGGCTTGCCACTTTTAGTGTTTTGGGTAATTTTCTGTGTTTTCCAAAGGATGAAGGCTTTTATTTTACGTGTCCTGTCTGGCAGTGTAGTGTTCAGAATTGATGTCTGAGTACCAAATAGAAGCCCAAAAGATTTACTTTCACAAGCGGAGCATTACGACTTTTGCTACAGTAGTCAGCTTGATATATGTGTAAGAAATCTTTATTAGAAGTTGCTGTGGAGGTTTGTTTTTCTGATATTATGGACACGGAGATGGAAAATAAAGGGGAAGAAAGGAAGAAGATTAAGAGGTAGTAAAAAATGTTAAGAGGGAGATGGTAAGTTGAAGATACAAGAGAGGAAGGGGAACATAGATATTGCCTGTACTCGTATAGCACTTTATTTAGTCCTTGAGGACCCCAAAGCGCTTCACTACATTCAGTCATTCACCCATTCACGCACACATTCACACGCTGGTGATGGCGAGCTACATTGTACCCACAGCTACCCTGGGGTACACTGACAGAAGCTAGGCTGCCGAACACTGGCGCCACCGGTTGGCAGAAGGGTGAAGTCTCTGGCCCAAGGAGCCCCAGCTTGAACCGGCAACCCTCCAGTTACAAGAGAACTCCTAACTCCTGAGCCACAGTCATCCCAGAGAACACAAGAAAACATCCCAGTACGCCTCCACACCCGCAGGACGACAGGAGGAGGGGAAAAAAACCACAACGACAAAACAAATCAAACAATGCAAACTGAGAACTACACAATCACAATTACAGCGTCACTGAAAATGGTGCAGATTATTACAAGATTTAGTAATGGTAACCTAAACCCAAGAATGCATCTGTAAACACTGGAATCCCCACACCTGTGTGTGTATGTATGAGCATGATGGTGCATATTAGGTTTCTCCATACGAGTGTTCAATAGCTGGTGTGAGGAGCCATCGATCAGCCTTCCAGGAATCAATGCAGACACGAAGGAGATCGGAGCCATAGACACCCAAAGGACCCCCAGAGCACAGGAGCCCCAAGCAGACCAACGCAGAGCTGACCGCACCCCCAAGAGAGGAGCAGAGGAGAGCCCATCCAACCAGCTACAGTGCAGGGGCCCCGGGGGAGTCCACCGGCTCCGCCAGCAAACGGCTACGCCAGGGCAGAACTAGCCATGGCCAGACCGAGGAAGCCCCATCCCCCAGCAGGGACCCGACCAGGGACAGGCCGACGGGGGCCCCCCACCGCCAGGCAGTGGGGGCCATGGCCAGCCGATGGCCGAAATGCGTTGCCGCCACCCCAGGACAATCCCCACAGCCAATATAATATTAATATGGCCGATAGCGATACCCGATAGGGGTGTGCAAAGACACCTAGCCTCCCTCCTCCCACTCGAGTGCGTTGTTGATGCTTGTTGTCATAATGTGCATTTAAAGGTGAGGGATGTGGGGAAGGCAACCCCTACCCACCCCCATCCCCCACCACAAGCCTTGGATGAAGGCTTTTCAATGACCGATGCTGTTTATCAGGAGCTTTTTAGAATCAACAAACAGAACTGCAGTTTTGGAAAAAGGGGTACTTGCTCCTCCTGAAGTCTATAAACCAGTAATGGTTGTAATGTTATCTCCAATTTTCCAGGGAATAGATTAATTAAAAAATGATGCGTAGTCTGATACTCAAAATGTACCTCAGGGATGAGCTTTCATAGTTTTTAGTTTCTGTGTTGGCGCTGTGATGAACATGTGATCCTTCCAGCATCCTGTCTTTTGCAAGATAACAACCAGTCTCGGCCTCAACCCCTGAGACCCTCAACATGACAGACTGGGATTGGATGGATGGATGCCCTATTTACACTGATTATAACTCAGATCCATGCCAGCAAACAGACTAGCTAATAATGTATCCAATTATCTCCCATGCAGCTCTGTTGACAGTTGACTTGCAAATCCCTGCGAGTGAACTGGAAATAATTAGCTGATTTTGGATTTTTTTTCAGAGTATAAACAAAATTAGAGAGTTCATCAATTAAATTTATTTTCCAGCCCCGAGTAAGCTTCATAAAGACCAATGCTTAGCAGTTTTTTTTTTATTTCTAGATAATTGATTTTCTTGCCTCGGTTCAGGTCCCCCTGAGTCAGTACTCCTCTGGCAAATCATTTGTTTTTCTAAAACAGATTTATCTCCTCATTCTGTAACATGGTATCACTATACAGACGATCTCAAGCAAGTAAATTATAATTTTTACATGCAAAACAAAGGACAATAATTTATAAAAGTATTCACACCTGTAAATGTTTTCATATTTTGTCACATTACCACTAATGTCAGTGTACTGTGCTGGGATATTATCTGATTATAATTATTATTTGACAAAATAGTGCGTAAAGTGTATGAAAAATGATGCATGGCTTTCAAAATTTTTTGCAAATTAAAATCTGCAAAGTGTGACCTTCATTTGTATTCAGCCTCCTTGAGTCTACTTTGTAGAATTACCTTTTGCTTTTACCGCTGGAAGTCTTTAGGGTATATCTCTGCCAGCTTTGCCCATCTGGAGACTCAAACTTCTGCCCATTCTTCTTTAAAAACTACCTCAAGCTCAGTCAGATTGCATGGGGATCATCTGTGAATAACAGTGTTTAAATCTTGCCACAAATTCTGAATTGGATATGCGTCTAGACTTCGGCATTCTAACATACATGTCGCAATCCCCAGGTCTTTGTGTTTTGTTTGTTGTCTTTGTTTTCCTTTGAGATAATTGTTTAAGTTATTTTTTTTTTTCACTCATGTTGGTATGTTGGTTCACTCTCTTGTTTTGACGTTATTTGGTTTTTTTTTTTTTTTTGGTCCTTCTTGTTTTTGTTTAGATACTTATTTTAGTATTATTCCTTATTCCTGCTTATTCATGTATATGGTAAATAATTTCCCCTAAACTCCTCAGACTAGATCCTCATTCAGGTCTGGTGTATTCTGTTAATTCGACTCACCTGGTTCTCATGTCATTAATCACCTCCCCAGAAGTTATAAATCTGTCAGTTTCCTTCACTTCTTATCAGTTCCTTTCATTTCCTGCCATGCCACTTTGCCTGTCTTCTGTGCCTCACCTGTTGTTGTTTTGATCCGATGCGCTCCGGTTCTTCTCATCCCTCCACCACAACTCATGACAATGTGCTTTGATCTGAACTTTTGCTGTCCTGCTGAAAGGTCAATCTTCCAGAACGTTAATTAGCTTCCCTGTTGCTGCTGAAGGAAAGCATTCCCACCACCATGGGGGGGTCTTAGGTGGTAGGAATTTGTCCCGTAATCGGTGGGTTGCCAGTTCAAATCCCTGCTCTGTCCATCTCAGTCGTTGTATCCTTGGGCAAGACACTTCACCCCGTTGCCTGCTGGTGGTGGTCAGAGGGCCAGGTGGCTGCCTGTGTTCGGCAGCTTCTGTCAGTGTGTCCCAGGGCAGTTGTGGCTACAGTGTAATAGCTTGCCAGCATCAGCGTGTGAAAGTGTGCATGAATGGGTGAATGACTGAATGTAGTGTAAAGCGCTTTGTGGTCCTTTGACTGAAATAGCACTATACAAATGCAGGTCATTTACCATTTTTCACTGTGGGGATATTATGGTAACGGTGATACTATGCTGATTTTCTGCGACACTTAGATCTTTACATATGTGCAAAAAGTTCCTCTTTGGTGTTTTCTGACCAGAGCACCTTCCTCCACATGTTTGTGGCAAACAATTACTTCCAGTGTTACCATGGACCTCTTTGCAGTTATCTACTGTTTTGTGTTGGTCTGTCACTCATAAGGCTACAATAAGATAAAGTTTGTGGTTGTAAAGTATCAACATATATAAAGAAGTTTAAGTGAAGTGAATAATGCAAGGCACTAAAGTAAAAAGAAGGCTGAATTTTCCAGATTCTGTTGCTCATGTGTCTTCTATGTGTTTCTGTCGAGTCACACAGCAGATTTACTCATCCGCATGTGTCATTTTGGCAGGATATTGGGTTTGCTCATATTTATGCAAGGTTTCAGGTTGTGCCTCAGCATTGCCCATATGCATATAAAGCCTCTTTATGAGCTCAACACCTGCCCAGCACCCTCCTCTCCTAACAGCTCCTCTTTAGCTCTGTGCCTAAAGCTGCCAGCCTCAATAACTAAAATGGTCATACAGCTTCTCCTCTCCTTATCAACTTGTTCCCATTGCTGGCCTGTTGGTCCAGCACTGACAGATGGCACAGATATGATGTGTCTGGGAGATCTCTTGGGAACTAAACTGATGAGGTTATAACAGATATCACACACAACACGAGGACTGTTATAAATATGATGTGATTGTTTATAATTTTGTGGCAGTGAGTAATTTACTTAGGCTGCCATTATTAATGTTGCATGTGTAACAGCTGATTTCACTCTAGGTTATCCTAATTTTTATACTGACATCATATTTACTCTGTTGTCTTTTATTCACTTGGTCGCTTTATTGACCTGCTGTCTTTCCATGTTTATCTGCTTAATAGAAACCTTCTTTGCTTTTATCCTGCTAGTAATAGTGAGTTTGTGTACGATTGCTCTTTGGTCTGTCCTATCAGATGATTTCCTGTTCTCTCCTCTGTTTGTCGTCTTTCTTTTCCCTCCTATCCTCTCTGAGCTGCCTTGTTAGCCAGTGGTCCTGTTGGTTCAAGCAGGCGTGCGTGCGTGCGTGCGTGCGTGCGTGCGTGTGATTGTGTGTTTGCGTGTGTCTGTGATATACCAACTGTCACCACTTGTTTGGCATCAGGGTGACACATTAACCAACAGGATAGATGTGAGGCACTGACTTGGAGGCTCTGCTTTTAATTGTATCATTATTGTATCATCCTAAACAAACATAATGTTGCGTATCCATAATCCCTTATAGAAGACGATCGCATATTTGTTTCAAACCACCACACAGCCAGTATGTATACCACTAATGCCTGTTGATGTATATTCAACTCATACCATCAAATTTAAAGCAGTTTGCCGCCCCCTAGTGGGTAAAGTTATGTGGAAATTGTGCCTAATTTCCCTAATTTTCGTACTAAATACCTCAAGTTAAATCTATTGAATGTGTTGAGGTCAAACTAACAATCTGTACTTAAAGCTACATTGTGTAAGAACTTCTCCCATCTAGAGGTAAAACAACCACCTGAATATTAGGTTCTAGCCCCACCTCCCACCCCCCCATTCCGAGCGCGTTTTAACTCCTACGGTGGCCGTTTCATGCCAAGGTTAACATGGCTTCCAGTACTTCGACTTCGTCCAGTGTTCCTTCCAGTGATGAGGTTACTTTAGAAAATTACATTGCATTTAGTTATATAGTCAGATGTCTGCCGCATCGCGAGTAGACAATCTCCCTCTGGCATTCGTCACGGTGCAACTGAGTGTAGCCAAAGCACGAAAGGCGGAGCTAGAATGTCCAGGAATGTCCCTCGTTGGCGAATGTTTATTATAGATGGAGGCTCAACATGGATTCAGGCATTCGCGCGACTCGCGCGTATGTATTCTGAATAGCAGATTTTACACTTACGAGAATACTTTCATTAGTAGGTGGAAGTAATTACACATGAATGAGCACATATATTTTTGAAAGAACAAAGGGGTTTTTGCTAAGAATTAACTAAAAAAAATACACAATGTAGCTTTAAGTTAGAATCAGTTTGATAGGAAAAAAATAATAATCTATTTTTCAAATCTGAATAAATTCAGGGAGTAGGCAATTTGCTTGATCTCATCTATCAACACTTCTCTAAAATCTCATTGTCTGATAACCTGGAGTAAAATGCTACAGTTTTGGTATTTAATTTACAATTAACATTCTATTTAAAATGATGTAATTGCTTTTTTTTCAAATAAAGTATTTCCACTGAAACAGTTTACCTTATTGATTGTTATTGCTATAATAAAGTTATCCAAAACATGTATTTATTGTTTTGGTTCATAGACAGAAACAGAAGTATGGAATAAACACTTTTTAAACTTTATCAAAAGTTTTCAGGAGCTTATAGAGTTGGATATTGTGTTTCTGCAATACGGAAAGCTACCATGAGCAGGTTAATTAATCAGGCTATCTCCCCAGGCAGCCAGCTGGCAGTTGGTTGCTTAACAGAGAGGCTGCTTGAAACTTTCAGAGCTGTAGTTTTAAAACAGCGATACCTTAATATGAGAGATGGTTGGTGCTCCCTTAGCTTCCACACTGTTGTGCAGCAATACATTTGGCTTGGCTTGATTAAGGCAATCATTAATAAAACGTGTAATCTAGGTGAAAATTACCCACCATCCTGACTGTCCAGAAAATAATAATAGCCAAATAGTTCAGTCTCAGTTAATGTTTACGACTACCTGCCTGATAAGGCTGAGGTAATTAAACAATAATAGATGAAGGAGTAAGCTCGTGGTGTCCTTCGAACAGCAGGTTTCTACACACACATGTATATGGAATAACAATAAACAGTAACTTTCCAAAGTACAAGAGTTTATTAACAAAGAGATTCCAATTTAACTTTCCAGTCAAAATACTTTAATCAACAAACTCAATAAACTAGTAACACACAACTAAACTACTAAGTAAAAGGAGAATGAATAACAAAACTAACTACCAAGAGTAAAAACAGTAAAATGTACCAATATTCATAGAAGTAGAAACAATAACCAGCAAATGGATAGTGATGTCACAGTCCAGTATTAATATACAGTATATGGTTAAAGACCAAGGCTTGTATTGAAGAGTTTTGAAGAGAGGCTGAAGCCTAGTTTATGCTTCTCCGTCTGCAGAGATGCGGAGACACACAGCACCATTATCAGTCGACGTAAGGGCTCTCAGACATCCACTCAAGGACGGACGGAGTAGAGCCCAATTTTTTAACTATCCGTTGAACACAACGGAGAGCCCACGTTTGTGATAGTTCAGCCCAACATCAGCCCAAGATAATTTCACCGGAACAGTGCTCTATAGTCGATGTAATTGGTAGTCGATGCATCTTTTGGGCTCTAGATGCTTTATATTGCAAGGCCAATTTATCTTATATGTTTTTTTGGCGATTTCGAACACCAGGAAGTGGAGAGAGCAACAATATAGACTGCTGTGTTTGTTTGTTTGCATGCGTTTTTAGAGCATTCTATGAACTGCATTTCTAGATAAAAAGCTTTTCAGCTCAATCAAATTAGCTCAATCAAATGACCAATTATGATTAGTTTCAGACTAATTAGAACAATTTGGTTTTTGTTCAAGCAGAAGTGAAAACAAAACATTATTTGAAGGAAGTAGTGTTTCATTTAATAATTAGCTAAATTAGAAATCAGTAACGTCTTGGAAAATTGATTTGATTTTATGAATCGATCACCTCAGTGTTAGATCTAATTTTAGTATTTTGGAATACCGAGAAGGCGGTTTCAAAGTGACTTTCAAGACTAGTTTCTGGTGTTAAAATGATCTACTTTTTAGCCGATTTCTATTTTAAAATCCGTAAATAACTATCCTAATTGTTTATGAGCGGCAGAAACAAACACCAATTGTGCACAGAGCTTTTTTTTTTTTTTTTGCATGTAGCGCAGTCTAAGGATTACTCTGTGTAGTTTATCACCAGAGAACCAAGGAAAACTCTGGTGGGACGGAGTAACTCCTGTTGCGTGATTAAAATGATTCTATTAGTCAATTACCTTATAAAAAACACTGTTTATACCACAGGCCGAACAATCCCAAACAATCTGAAGAATGACATTTTACAAATGCAGCAAAACACAGTTAAATAGATGATCAAACAATCTTTAAATTGTTTATCCTAAGCTAATTTATCTCTGCCCAGACACAACCTTACCGGAATGAGTCTTCAATCTTTGTAGATGGGTGAATCCGTTGTCTGGGGGGAAAATCAGCATAAAGAGGGGAAATCAGCTATGGTTAGCTGATCGGCTCAGCAGCAGGTACGCGGGGACAGCTAGCAGCTAGGCCTCGTGGATGTGTAGCTAGTGGCTGTTGTGGCTAGCACATGTTGGTGTACTATGGCAAGCCTAGTCGTACTAGTGTGCCAAAGGTGCAACTAGGCAACAATGAGTTACTAGCAAGAGTATTTCTGAAGTAGTTGGGCAAAGGTTAGAACTAGTTGGGGAGAAATATTTAACTAGTTCAGTGTAGTCTCGTACTAGTTGGCATACACAACAGTTGATATCAAGGATATGGAGTGTGGGTGGGTGGTCCAGAGAGTGCTAGTATTAAAAAGAGGAAAGCTCTGGAAACAGACACTGCTAAATGTGCAAATATGGGCAACTCTTTCACTTAAACAAGCTTATGGTTTGTGATAACAAACAAGGACAATGAAACGGGTAAGACAACATGTTGAACTTTGCCTGCAAACCACCATTTGAGTTAATCTATTATCAAGTCAATGAATTGTGTCACGATGTGGCAACTAGCATAACATATAATTTTAATAATAATAAGATGGAACGCCACATAACTGGGAGACTTTGTCTTTTAGCTCCTCAGAGTTAGGAAGAAAATCCAGCACCAAGCAATATAATCCCACAAGTCCAGAGTGGGCAGGATTATTGAGTAAATATTATTAGTATTAACATAATGAAGAGCATGGTGTAGACCTGCTCCATATGAAAAGTGCCTTGCAATGCTAGCTGATTCAGCACTACAATAATAAAACTGATGTAAATTAATCATAGACTTTGTACAATTGGGAGATTTGTGCTGAGAATTATGATCCTTTTTAAATGTGATTGATTTTCAGAAACAGAGCCAGAAATCAGTAGAGCGAAGGGGATTTATCCTGATAGTATGGAAGCAATAGGTTTGTGAAAAACCAGTCATTAGTTCCAATGTAGCCACTTTCTATGCCCAAATGACAGTGTGACCTGTTGTATTTTTTTGTTAAAGTAAGACAATAAATACACAAAGCCCACATTTGAAAGAGAATAGAATTAAAGTAATATAAAATAAGTTTGCATGGGTTGCCATTGACGATATCTTAATTGATTAAGTCAAATGTGTTTTCCATATCAAATGGAAGTGTGAAAGGGAGAGCACAGTCTATCCAGGGAATGATTACAGAGACAGCAGCTCGAAATGTAGATTCTGATATTGTTAATGGATGTGTTGTAAAGAATAGTGTGAATGCGTGCGGAAAAAAATCTACCTTGTGAAGCAATTAACCTTTATTTGCACTGAATTGGACTTTTTCTTGAAAAATACTCTTAATTACAAGGCTTTACAGAAGAGTGTGCTGTTGTAGCTTTAACCTGTAAGGTTATAATTACATGATTTTAATAATATTAGGTTGTGATATAAAGTTGGCCGGTATGAGGCATGAAACTCCAAGGCTGAAAATGAGTCCCACTCCGGCCCTAGTCACTCTGTTGTGGTGGCCCATGGACTACAGAATGAGAGGGGGGCGGAGCATTTATGCAGTGAAGTTCCTCCTCTTCCTGTTGAAACTGAAGGTGGGTTTAAGGCAGTGCATTGTGGGATTAATAGTTCTTACATCAGGAGGTCTGTCTTTGTAGTCCAGTTCTGTCATGACTGGTAGTCCAACAATACCATGTCTGTGGCTGGAAACATGTCCTAACAGCCAAATTGATCTTCTTGCACGTCAGAAAAAAGTTTAAGAATGTTCTTTCAGCCACCTAATTAACAGTACACAGCTAAAGGTTACCAGAACCCCTTCATTTCATCATATTACTCCTGTTTTGCATCAGCTTCACTGGTTACCGGTTAAATTCAGAATCCAGTTTAAACTACTGTTTTGCACCTTTAAAGCAATTCATAATCTTGCTCCACCTTATTTATCCGACATGTTCCAGATTGCTTCATCCTCCGGTTCCCTCAGATCTTCATCGTCTCTTCATTTAAAGGTTCCTGCTTCATGATTTACCACGATTTGGGGCAGCGCTTTCAGCTTCTCTGTCCCAAATCTTTGGAACACAATTCCTTCTGATATCAGAAACATAGATTCTCTTCGTGCTTATACATCTTGTCTTAAGACCCATTTTTTGGCATTTGACTTATAGTAGTTGTTTTTACTTGTGTAATTTGTATCCCTGTATTTATTGCTCTATGATTTGATTTGTTGTACAGTTGGAGTAGAAGCCGCTTAACTTTGAGCTCTACCCAGATGATGGAGCTCTTCTGTGTATCTTTAGGCAAAGTTTAGGAGGCTAATTTCAGCGACTTTATTCTATGCCAGGTGTTGGAAGCCCTTCAGTAGTTATTATGCTAGAAAGTAGAACAAAACTGATATGTCATTTAAACCCTTTAGTATGGGTCGGTAGATGTCTGATTATTTTACGTTTAATGCTTTGTATCAACCTTGCAGAGCTCCACGTCACGCCTGCTCACGTGTGCAGGACAACGCAAGCTTGATTTGTGATTTATGAGTGACCCGAGGCTGCTCAGCGGAGGCCTTGTCTTTGGGGAGTCTGGTAACCAGCCAATGCCAGCACATAAGCAGCAGTGACGGCTTTATTTGTCTTGTTTAAGTCTCTGTAAACTCCTAGATCTGTTGTGGAAAACATTGGCCTCTCTCAAGTTGCTCTGTGACCTATCGATGTAATCAGCAATTGCAATGAAATGCCTTGTCATGGTTCAGCATTATCAGAAAGGCACACTCACCAGCATATTATTCATTAACACGTAGATGCTGCATTAATGAGCCATGAAATGAGTGTGACCGAGCTGGCATCTCACCAGGGACTTGTCTGTCTTTGTAAAAGAGTTGACAGCTGCAATGATATTCAGTATCTGTTGGCTGCTAACTATTATTTCTGAAATTTGGCTTGTTGAACTGTTGTTTACAGACAATTGATTCAGGCCAGTGAGAATCCCTGTAGATGTATGAGTTATGAAATTACAGTGATTGATTTTTAAGGATTTGGCTGTGTCAGAGCTTTTTTCAATGCGTGAGTTAATTAAGCTCCTAATGTTATAAATTCAACGACAATCCTGTAATCACACATTACCCATCTGCTGTGGGAGATTGGCTTTGGGTAATCTTGGTTCTGGCTGTTAAAATTGAATTTTTAATGTGTTGACCTCCCGCTCTCACATCATCTCATAATTGATGACAGCTGAATGGTTCTTTAGCAGAGCAGATAGAAACCTTTTATCGTGCGCACTTGTTGAAGATTAGGGGTCTAAATTGCAATTATCCTCATTAGGCTCTAAGTAGGTGTTCCTGTCGGAGTCCTCAGGTGAATTTGATGAATTAAAGTCTTGAATGTTTTCAGTTGGATTTTTGGCAGAGGCTCCTTAGTGGGAAGAAACATCTGCAATCAATGAACAAGAATACATTGTGTCATGGAAAAAGCTCGAGTTGGCAAAGGTAACACGGTTTGAAATAATTTTCACTGTGATATCGTTTGGCAAAATTTTGACTCAAATTAGATTCAAAATGTGTCATAATGTGTCAAACAAAGTTTGTAGTATGCTGGATTTAAGCACTTGTTCACCCAAACATTATAATCAAACTCATTGTATAACATGATGTAATTTCTGTTATTTAAAACAAAAAAGCAGCCATTATTGGTGTTCAGCTAAAATTATTTATCCTATTGATTATGAAAGAAAGAAGAACATTTTCACCAGACAGTGAAAAACTGTAAAACCACTCTTTGTATAAAACACAATTCCATTGGTTACAAAAAAATTCTAATTTGCTGTCTTCAAAAAATTTGTTTATCCTTTCTTAAATAGTTTAGTAAAAATAGCTATACTGTAAAAGAAATGTGGCAATATGCCATGTATGTGCTGCTGACAGCTCTGGGCCAATTTTGTCCTTTCGCCACTTCACTTTTCTTACCCATGCGCTGTCATTTTGTCCATTCTAATGATTTCATACTTCAATATTAAAAATAATAAAAAAGCTGGTCCTAGACCAGATAATTTTGGCCCTCCAATTGTCCATGACCTCTGATTCCAAAAAACAGATTGCTATTCCCAAATTAGGTGCCTTAATAATGTTGACTCTTTTTAAGATCTCTGCCGAGGAAGAAATCACATATCAGAGTGTATGCAAAATGTCTCCTTTTTTTACAGGAATAACAGCACATTTGTGGCAGCACCCCATTCGCCCCCCGCCATTCCCAAAACGGGGGATCAGGTTACAATCTAATAGAAAATTGCAAACAATTGTGTCTCATAAAATTCAACACAGCATCACATGGGAGAGTCTCATTGTAACATCAAAGAGACTATTCTGTCTAGCAGTGGGATCAAAGACAAAGAGTGTCTTGTTGTAAACTCCTGTATGAATGAAATCAAACAACATTTTTCAATGTTCAGGTTTTTATTTGTAAAAAACAAATGACAAAACATTTTTAAACCGTGTATCCTTTTTTTTTTTTACTTCAGAACAATGTACTAATCTGTGTTGGTCTATCACAGAAAAAATCAACCAAAATACATTGATGTTTGTGGCTGTTTGTGCCAAAAATTGAAAAGACCAAAGGATGTAAATAGATTTGTAATTTACTTTATATTGGACTGTGAATCGACAGGTTGAGCTAGAAATGAAAGATTATTCTAAACATTGTTTAAATCTAGAAGAAAATGCTAAGCATGCCCCCTAAATAGCAAATGTTTCTGCTTCATTTAAGCTGCGTATAACTAAGTGCTTATCGTAATGTATGGTAAATGAAAATTAAGTAATTAGTAGATTATTTAATGATTTAAAACACCAGCAAACATTTATAGTTCATTTATTTAAATTGTTCCTCAGCACTCTTTCCACCCTTTTCTTGTATTTTATATCCCAAGCATCATTTTGTTTCATCCTTTTCTCATCCTTCCTCTGCATGTCCTGCTTTTTCCTCCCACACCTTGCTACAAGTTCTCCTCCATATCCACAGTATTATTGTGATAGTGGAGCATGGATCATGCTAAAATCCTTTATGGTCAGCGAGTTGCATACTGGAGCTTGCCCATATTTCAGAAGGAAGAACGAGCAGCAGATACGGGTGGAGAGAAAAAGCTAAGCAGTGACAGCACATCCCTTCTTCCCAGCCTGTGATCTGTCATTAAAGTTCAATTGAGGCTTTATGACATTTTCTCTTCCACTCCTGCCAAACTGAACACTGGCCAGCCTTGTTCTGCTGCCTGCAGACACACACACCCACCCACCCAGGATGGAATAGTTGGTGTATGAAAATCCTCTCTCACGTGTAATTTTTATAGTCACACCCATACTCATCGTCTAATTATGAGCTATCAAGCTGAAACGTGGGTAAAATTTCAGGACTGAGGCTAAAAGGTCACTCCTCTCATGTGAGTCCCTGTGGCACAAAGACATGT
This sequence comes from Valencia hispanica, assembly GCA_963556495.2. Classification (NCBI taxonomy): domain Eukaryota; kingdom Metazoa; phylum Chordata; class Actinopteri; order Cyprinodontiformes; family Valenciidae; genus Valencia; species Valencia hispanica. The sequence goes on along the minus strand of OY747700.1, from coordinate 25,602,594 downwards.
CTCTCTGAGCTCTGACAGTCGAAAAATGTTGAGATTTACATGTGAGACTGACTGATATCGATTTTAGCAAAGTCAAGGTACTATCTCATTATAAGTCATTATTTAACCTTTTGCTGTGTGGCCGTTTGTAAATTTGTGTTTATGCGCTTTTAAATGGCATCACTCTGATGATTGCATTGTTAAAGGTCAGAAAGATGTGAGGAAGGCGAGAAAGGTGGGGGTGAGGGGGGAGGGGCAGAGAGAGGAGGAATAAATTATTTAATTTAGTTGATACGTAGCCCCGTGAAATGTTGTGACAGACGCTATATAAAATTTGAGGTCTAGACAGAGACTGAACGAGGGAAAAGTGACAAAGTGTGGAGAGGAGGGGGAGAAAAAGGTAACTGAGTCTGGCAGGAGTCCCCAAAGTCGGTCCTCAAGGGCCGGTATCCTGGATGTTTTAGGTATTTCCCTGGTTCAACACAGCTGATTCAAATGGTCCAACTACCTCCTCAGCAGGTCAAAGTTCTGCAGAGGTCTGCTAATGAGCCATCATTTGATTCAGGTGTGTTGAACCAGGGAAAGAACTAAAACATGCAGGATACCGGCCCTTGAGGACCGACTTTGGGGACCCCTGGTGTATGGCTTTGCTGCAGTAATTATTCTGTAGTAAAGATACACTGTAGGGAGGAGGTGAGAAGACGACAGGTGAGGTGGATAGAAGGAAGAAGATAATTAAAGCAGAAGGACATTGAGAAAGATTGGAAGGAACAGGAAATTGTTAGGCACACTTTAGCTCTATGCTGGAGTCTTACAATGAAAATTAATTCACAGTAACTTTCTTACAAAAACTGCAGGAGCTTCAATTAATTTGCCAATTCACAGCAAATTCCATCTCAAGGGACTTTATAATACAAACAGATTCAATTCATACCTAGAATTACATAATAAGATTGATCCAGTCCAAGGCACATTCTAATTTAATTACATACATTTCACATGAAACCAGAATTGTTCTGTCAATTGTGCCCCTTTTCCTCTAGCGTCCGGTCAGCAACGTAGATGAGTGAATGGGCAGGTTCAGCTTAAAGTGGCGCGAAAGGTCCATGATGTCATTCGTAATGGCACAAGAGTAGTAAACAAATGTGGACGTGCACATTGAGAGTGGAATATGACGGAGAAACAACATTGGAGTTTATTGTGGATAATGCTGGCCTTTAGTTGATTGAGGTCATGAGGTCCAAACTTTAGCTCATCTTTGCTTGCCGTCATGTGCCAGTTAGGAACCGTGCTGCAGCGTTTTGGGCCAGGTGCAGTCCGTTAACCAATTCTGAAAAAAGACTATTACAATAGTCAAGGCGAGATGAGGTGAAGGCATGGATCACTCTCTTAAAGACTCTGAAACTAAGGAACGGTATAATTTCTGCAAGTATCCGGAGATGAAGGAAACTAGCTATGATTACAGCACTGATCTGCTTATCAAAAGATAGAACTCCAGAACTCAGCAGAACAAAATAACTATCCCTCTTAGAATCCCTCCAATCACTGTTTACTTTAATGAAAACATCATTGTTTGAAAACTCGGATATGTGCATGGTTTATTTTTTTTTAGAAAAACAGGGATTAATATTTAATATTTTGCCAGATAATTATGACTGATAGCTACCCATGTAACAGGGAAGCTAAGGATTAAAAATTTATTTTTTATTTTTCTATGTTTCTGTTTTGTTTTAAGTAGCAAACAATACAAAGTTAAGATGATATGGGTCGACAAGCGCATTAGTTTAATAGTCAGTGAGCAATGAATTTAGCTACTGTACACTGTTTTTGCAATTTAATCATACTAATCATTTTTTTAAGTTTAACACATTCACTTTTTTGAAACACTTTTAATTTACATTTCTGAAGGATATCTTCATTTTTATTTGCACTAAATGCCTTTATTCGTTTATTACTTTCTACCATTCTTTATTTTACTGTTTTACAGTTCTTCATGCATTACTTTATAATTTATTGAAGTCAAAGTTTTAGATACCAAGATCTTGCAATATTTTGACATAAACAAAAACAGAAGGCTTCTTACTTTCAGTTTCCATCGAGTGATTTTTCTGTATAGTTTTCAGCCAGCAGTTCTGCATGAAGCACATAAAAAAAAAATCACTTTAGGTCTTTTTCCTCCCTCTGATACAGACACTAACCATTAGTGTACTCTCTGAACGACAGACACTTGTGGATTTTCTCTGCTGACAATGTTGTAAAAGGGAGAACTCTAATGAGACAAGAACTGAATGAGTTTTACACTTGGCTGGTCTTCTCTTGGCTTACTCTATCACTTCTTGAGTCTGCTCATCAGCCGCGCTGCCTTACCAGTTGTATAATTTCCAGGTTTCAATCAACTTACACCCTGTCCTCCTCCTCCGTCAGCCAGTCATTCACTCTGACAGGCACTCTGTCAGTCAACTGATGATTGGTGGTTTCAAAGTGTTAGCATCATCTCTGGGCTACCAGTGTGCTTTTTCTTTCTCTCAGGATACGGAATGGTAAATAAAGTCTTATGTTACATTGAATTAGCTTTGAATCTCTTACCACTGGTGTGGCTTGTCCTGTTGCCCAAAAAGTTTAAATAAACGTGTAGTTTAAAAAAAAGCTTGTGCTGCTGGATATTAATTACTATGAGAACGAGTTTAAAATGAAAAATAGAAGCTCTTAAGGCGTTTTATGGTCACGTCGATAAACTAATCTTAAAATACAAAGTGAGGTTTGCAAGAAAAACCCTCTTTGCCCCACCATGAATACAGGTTAAACTCATAAAAATTAGAATATTGTGCAAAAATTATTTTCTTTCAGTAATTCAACTTAAAGGTGAAATTAATATATGATATGAACTCATTACATGCAAAGCAAGATATTTTAAGTCTTTATTTGTTATCAATTTGATTATCATGGCCTACAGCTTATGAAGACCCCAAATTCTAAATCTCCGAAAATTTTAATATTGTGAAAAGGTTCAGTATTTCAGGCTCAAACTGTCACACTCTAATCAGCTAATTAATCCAAAACACCAGCAAAGGGCTCCTGAGCCTTTAAATGGTCTCTCAGTCTGGTTCAGTGGGAATCACAATCATGGGGAAACCTGCTGACCTGACAGTTGTAAAGAAAGCCATCATTGACACCCTCCATAAGGAGGGAAAGCCTCAAAATGTAATTGCAAAAGTTGGATGTTCCCTAAGTGCTGTATCAAAGCACATTAATAGAACGTTATGTGGAATGGAAAAGTGTGAAAGAAAAACATTCACAAGCAGCAAGGATGTCTGCAGCCTGGAGAGGATTGTCAGTAAAAGGCCATTCAAAAGTGTTGGAGACCTTTTTTTTTTTTTTTACGTGTCCTGTTTGGCAGTGTGGAGCTCAGAATTGGTGTCTGAGTACCAAGTAGAAGCCCAACAGATTTACTCTCACAAGCGGAGCACTACAGCTTTTGCTATAGTCCTCCACTTGATATATGTGTGAAAAATCTTTATTATGAATTGTTGGAATTTTTATTTCCTGATGTTATGGACACGGAGACGGAAAATTAAGGAGAAGAAAGAAGGAAGATGAAGAAGAGAGGTAGGAAACAAAAAGTCAAGAGAGAGGGTGAGTTGAAAATACAAGAGAGGAAGGGGAACAAAGAAAACACAGGAAGACATTGAAGTCTGCCTCCCTACCCACAGGACAGCAGAGAGAGGGGGAAAAAACAAAACAAAACACGAAAAAGGAACATCGACAAAACCAACCAAACATTGTGAACTAAGAATTACACAACCACATCACACAAAAATAGATATAAAAATTCAACAACAATGTCACAGAAAAAACTCATGGTACCGATTAATCAAGCTCTAGTAATGATAACCTCAGCCCAAGAATATATCTGTAAACACCAGAGACCCCACATCTATGTGTGTTGGAGACCTTTAAAAGGAGTGAACCGAGGCTGGAGTTAGTGCATCAAGAGCCACCACATACAGATTGATCCTGGACATGGGCTTAAGATGTTGTAATCCTCTTGTCAAGCTGCTCCTGAACAACAAACAACATTAGAAGCGTCTTACCTGGGCTAAAGAAAAAAATAACAGCAAATTTTGCATCTCATTTGGAAACCAAGGTCCCAGAGTCTGGAGGAAGATTGGAGAGACACACAATCCAAAATGCTTGAAGTCCACTATAAAGTTTCCACAGTCTGTGTTGATTTGGGGAGCCATGTTATCTGCTGGTGTTGGTCCACTGTGCTTTAAGTCAACGCAGCCATCTACCAGGACATTTTGGAGCACTTCAAGCTTCCTTCTGCAGACGAGCTTTATGAAGATGCTGACTTCATTTTCCAGCAGGACTTGGCTCCTGCCCACACTCCCAAAACTGCAAAACCTGGTTCAATGACCATACTGTGCATGATTGGCCAGCAAACTTGCCTGACCTGAACCCCATAGAGAATTTATGGGGCATTGTCAAGAGAAAGATGAGAGACATGAGACCGAACAATGCAGAAGAGCTGAAGGCCACCATTGAAGAGTCCTGGTCTCCCATAACACCTCAGCAGAGCCACAGGCTGATGGCATCCATGCCACGCTGCATTTAGGTAGTAATTCATGCAAAAGGATCCAAAACCAAGTACTGAGTACATATGAATGATTATACTTTTCAGATGTCTGACATTTCTCTATTTAAAATTCTTGTTTCATTGATTTAATGTAATATTCTAATTTTCTGAGGTTATGAATTTGGGATTTTCATAAGCTGTAAGCCATAATCATCATAATTATAACAAATATAGGCTTGAAATATCTCTCTTTGCATGTAAATCGTCTATATCATGTATTAGTGTCAGCTTTTAAGTGGAATTACTGAAATAAATTAACTTCTGCGCAAATTCTAATTTTCCAAATTTCACCTGACACAATCGTATGACGTAATGTCTAGCCTTGACAATGGATCCCTCATATAGCCACACTTACAAATAACAAAGCACAGTGCAACAACTTTTACAGGAAGTTGCTTTAATTTAACAATAGGTAGATCTAACTTGTCCCAGTAAACGAAAATAAATAAGACGAAATGCCAAATGTAACAATTTGTTGCCCTGTTCAACTGAATTATTCAGGAAAATCTCAGAATCAACCCTCATCTCTTTGCGAGGACATGCACTTGCTGTATCTACATTGAGTATCTTTCTCTGAAAGTTTTAAAGGTTACATATAGACCATTTCATGAGGTAGACATCATGACTGCAACCCCTAACAGTATAAAAGGAAATCTTCAATGCCCTACCAATGACCAAGTATTCATATGATGAGTTACTCAACAATCCCCTCAAAGATACCCTCTCTAAGCTTCCTCTGGATGTTCATAATCACAAATAAAGCAGGTCCTGTTCTACACACTGCGTCTCGCAATAATAAAGTTGGCATTCCAGAACCATTAGAGGCTTAGACTGGAGCAGGGTTGATGGTTGCCATTATGGATAAAACGTATTTGACATCTTTATTTTTTACAGAAAAAGCTAATCAGTATGACATCTTAATGGTTTTGTTCTATTTTCATGCATCTGCGTGACTGAAGAATCTACCATTTCCTGAAGTCTACTGCACTGCTCTGTCTAGCCAAGTGTGTGTTAGTAGCAGCAAGTGACTTGCATGATGTGCCATATTGTTGTGGTTTTGGTGCTATGGCTGCACATATTGGGCTGGAAGTTTAATGCTTTATTTAAAGTCTATGGGTGCCCCCAAGTGGTTAAATATTTATTAACTTAATTAATCATCTAATAAGTCCAGGTCCTCTCCCATGTCAGCCTCTTCAAGTATTAGACATGCAAAGGTGAGTAATTCTTCATCAGTTCAGACAGAGCATTATAGCAAGAGATTAACATTACTGGATCTTTGTTGTGGCAATTGGGTAGCCTTTATGTCTCTTCATGCAGCACGTATATATGCTACCTGTAAGATGAAACTGGAAATCACATAACGCAGGCTAGAGTGTGAGCTGCATTGGAGAGCTACACTGGACTGTTACTTATATAAATTCATATATCTTTATGCTCCATACAGTGCTCTTTGTCCCTTACAGATTCCCTGTCTTTTTTTATGAGACATAAATCATTTCAGTTTTATCATCAAAAATTACCTGAGTGAATACAAAATGTTGCTTTTACAAAAGATGATTTTATTTAGGTGAAAAAAACTATCCATGCTAACCTGATTCACTCTGAAAAAATTTATTATGTCATGCCATGATTTATCTTATTAATCACATTTTTTATTTAACTAGCCAACCGCAGACCTGATTCCTGACAGACATGCAGATTCAAGAAGTTACTAAATGACATCCTGTCTGACAACATAAAGTAGGTTAAACATCTCAAAAAGAAACATATTATGCTTGATCTAAGAAATCTAAAAACAAAATTATTTACATCTATCAGTGAAAAGGGTCACAATGTCATTTTCTACAAATAAAAAAACACGGAACAGTGGTGAACCTTCCCAGGAGCGTTCGGTACATTAATTACATATCCAAATGGGCACAAAGGATCCCAGAAAAAAAATCTGATGCACTGCAGGGCTCTCTCATCTCAGTTAAGCTTAAAGTTTGGGCTTCAACAATAATAAAGAAACTGGGGCAATAATGGACACCATAGCAGAGTCCCCAGGCAAAAACCACTGCTGACCAATACCAACTCAAAGACTAATCTTACATTTGCCCCCCCCAAAATATCGATGATTCCAAAGACTTTTAAGAAAATATTATGTGTACTGATGAGACAAAAACTGATCTTTTCGAGAGATGTGCCACCCATTAAAGCCATGAGACAACAACTCGAGTTTGGGAATCTGACTTAAGTCACATTCAAGTTGCAAAAATAAAAGACTTCAGACTTGACTTTGACTCTTGGTCTGAGACTCGAGTCTTAGTAAAAGATTTTAACGACGAGTGAAAGGAAGCAAGTATATGAGCTACAGCTGCTGCGCATGTTTTGCTGTAAGGTGTGCTTGATTATTTGCCAGTGATGTTGGTGGATACGAGTGATGTGGATGTGTCTGTTAATGACTCCTAACAATCTGTTCATGTTAGCTGTATTTTTATGATAATGACCCCATGAATGTCTCGCCAACTGAATGCTGTAATAAAACCACTCTATATTATTTAGGAAACAAAATAAAGATAACTGACCTCCGACATTCTCTTGCTGTTAAACTAGCTATTCCGAGAACAAGGCTGGCTGAATACAAACAAGACCAGTTCCTGTTTGTTCATTCATTGTTCAACTCTTTAATTGACTTACTGCGGCTTGTCTCATTCATGCATTTAGATGTTGTGGACTTGATGACAAACTGTTTAGTCGTTCAGTATCTCAGTCGTTAAAGAATTTAGGCATGACTCTGAAAAAATGTGAAATTGTGAACATCTCTGTTGCAGCCCCTGTGAAACTACCACAACATTTAAGAAAAAAACATCATACATGATGTCTAACATTGTGGTGTTATTTTGATCATCTAGAGCTGCTTAATGGAACCATGATTTCTGCTTTCTACTAGAAAATCCTGAAAGAGAATGTCCGGCCATCGGTCCTTGACCTTAATCTTATGCATTAGGAAAATAGTCTGAGGCATACCTGACTATTGGTTCAGTGGGCCTTTTTACACCTAAAAAAGAAGCGAAAAAAGAACACCAAAACAAGATGGTTTTTGGAGTGGCCTAGTAAAAGTCCACGCTTTGCCAGTTATAATGCTTAAAGGCAATTGTCACCAAAGGTGGCACTACCAGTTATTAGCTTTATAGGCAATTACATTTTCACACAGGGCCAAGTGGGTTTGGATAGCTGTTTCCTTTAATAAATGATCACTCATCATTTGAAAACTCAATTTATGTTTATTCAGGTTATTTTGTCCGACAATAAAATTTTTCTGATACTCTAAAACATTCATGACAAAAAAAACCTCCAAAAAACCAGAAGAGATCTGTAAGGTGGCAAATATGTTATCACGGCACTGTAGAAACCCCCAAGGCAGTTGGTGTGACGAGGGCTTTGGTGATAGTCACGGCGATCATCTACAAATACAGATGGATTGGTTTAAACTGTATGTCACTGTCCAGTGGAAGATTTAACTGCACTGACTCAACAAGTGTTCCACAAAGAAAATATATTTACATATTTCTTGACTTTCTGATGGGAAACATGCACAAATTGTATAATCTAAGGTTTTTTGTGCATGTCTGTGTAGGCACAGACAAAATCTCTCTTCCTGCTGGTGATCTTAAATTTGGTTATTTTCACATCATTCCTCTGTGCAGCTGACGGTTTCTTTATGAGTCTGACTGCAGGAAACTGCCTTAACTGGCTTTCATACGAAGATGGAAGAAGCAGGTCGGCTTTTAAAACTGGAAATACAAAAGAACAACAAAGAACTGCACTTGTAGGTTTTTCACCTTTCCAGGAGCTGTTGCTCATCTGTAATCACATTCAGCTCTGAGATTACTGTTAGTAAGCACAGACCTGTAAGTATGCTTTATTCACAGCTCCCTGTTACTCTCTGGGTTCTTGTTACACCTTGTATGACACTCTCACAGCTTTCAGTAATTGTGTTGCTGTGTTTTTCTTTCATTTGTGCCTTCTGATAGAAATCTGTAATGCCTATAGCTTGCTAACCATGTCTGCTTTATCCTTCCCTCTCCCACTCTTTAAATGCATTTCCTTCCCATTTCTTTGTGTGCTCTGGATGTGCAGACACTTCTGTCTTCATGGAAAGACTTTCTGCTGGTCTGGTGCCTTGAAAAACTCTCTGATCTAATAAACAGCACAATCAGATCACTATATCAGTTGCCGTTGGGGTGTTTCACCCGAGCATGAGCCCAGAGGCAGAGTGCGTTTTACAGGTTACGGTCCACTGAGGACTGGCTCGTATGGTCCTTGTTTTCTCTGTTTGTGTGTGCCATCTGCTGTGTATATTATAAGTGTGTCATCTGTGATGTGTAGATGTATGTTTTTGTGTCTGGCTCAGAGCATCTGTTGTGTGTGGACAGTCAAGTCTGTGGGCTGAGTCGAGAGTGTGGCGCTAAGGGCCTCCGCAGACTCTTTTTGGCTCAGCGGGAACTCCAGATCTGGGTGGGAGGTGGGGGCTCAGGGCGCCGTCTTCTCTGTAGCTGACCGAAAAGTAAAAACCAGACCAGAGCCCTTATCTCTCTGCAGGGGATACAGCATCCCTCTGTGGAGGCTGAACAGCGCTCTCACAGCCTATTCTGAATGCCTGCTTGTTTTCCTCCTCTGCATCCTGCTGCTGCAGCCTTTACAGTGTTCTCTCTGCTTTGTGTAGAACCGGCGTTTAGACACAACACATATGCAGCTGAAGAGAAAAGCCACAGGAGCTACCCCTGTATATCAGGATTAAATATTAACTCACTGAGACATTTGTATCCTGGCGTTATTTAAGGAAGGTTTCTATAGTTAATATGAACAGTTTTCACAAATACAAAAATAGTTTGTGTTGGATTAAATATATCTTGAGTGACCATGGCTAATATTAGAGTGATCACAGTGGCTCTGTGTTTCTCTCACTAAGATTTGTGCCAACTGTCTCAGCATCTCTCGCTAAACCTGGTTCTTTTTACTGCTGTTTGTGTTATAACTCATCTTCTCATTAGGCACGTTTCCACTATCGGAACTTCAGGGTAATTTAACCAGATCTTTTTCTGGCGGGGTAATCTGTCGGCTTGCTTCTCTCAGCTGCCGTGTCTCCATGCACATTTATTAGCCCTTTAAGGAATTAGCTAAGACATCTGCATATCACAACCATTTCAACAGCGAGTTGCATCACTGATCAGAGCCAAAATCTTTGCCACTTATGTCACACACAGGAACACAGATGCACCCAATGTAAACAGTGCAATCCGCCACCCATTAGTTGCAGTTCATAAGTAAAACCACACTTGCGCTTTGACATCTTGTAAACGATGTGCAATGCAGCGCAACGTGGCGCAGCACAGCGCAGCACGCTGTCTGTTCAGTCTATGAACGGATCAGCACCATCCAGTTGGCAGCAGCTTGGGTAGGATGTTACATGAGAGAAAGGCTGCGTATTCCATGCATTGCACCAGTCAGCTTGGGTATGGTCCCCAGAAAAACGATTAAATCCTGGACATTTTCATCAATCTATGAATTCCCCCCGGATGCCCCGGACAGCATGTGAAAAGTGGACACGTCCCATGAAAAGAGGATGGTTGGTCACCCTATTTTACATAGAGTGGCCAGTTCTTCCCATCAGAGTTTGTTTATCGCCCTCATTTGACTGTTAACTTTATGTTTCCTCTTGCATTTAATGCATTCACATTACTGTTTTTGTCTGGGTCAACAGGGCAGCCAGCATATGCTCATAAAGCTCATGATAATAATTTTATAATATTTTCTTTCTTCATCTGTGTGTTTTAAATATTTGTTGGACTTAATGGTTATAAGAGACCGTAGAATTATCCCATTAATAGGTCTCTGCAGCAGTCTCTTAAAAAAAGAAGAAGAAATAAAGCCATATTTCATTCAGTTTCCTCTGAGCCCTTTACAATGTCCCTACTCTAACTTGGGCTCACATGAAAATCCTCTCATTTTAAGAGATTGTGACAAGATCTTAGTGATTCTCCTTTGCTGAAGTGACGATTTGAAAAAGATTGTAGCTGTACGTGGATTAAAGTTGGAGTTGTCCTGATTCTGTTAGATTTACGGATATAATAAAGCAGGAACATCAGGCAGAAAAAGATGAAAAGTGCATTCTGCCATTACAATGTTGATAAGCAAATGGATTTTATAAGCCTCTAATGGGGATGTGAATTAGTATGACAGTGGCTGAATGAATGAGACGAAGCCACATGAGATCCCTGCTAATGCAGCATAATGGCTGATATGTGATTAGGAATACGCATTTAATTCATGATGAATCACCAGCTATATGATAGGAAATTAAAATGTTCCCTCTTATTTTAATGTTTTCTTTCTGACTCTACATGATTCATAAAATTGTTCCAACCTACTGACCTGATGTTAGCCATCTGCCTGTTATTAAAGAGGTCACATTTTGGCTGCCAAACAGGTATTCTCAGGCTTGGGAAGGGTGAGGAACATTTGGGATTTCTTTCTGAGATGGCAGGTCAGGGATGTGATCAGCAGATGATTTGGACCCTTAATTTTATCCTCAAGGGCCGACGTTGAGCATGGTTGAATGTATTTCCTTCTCAGCATGCTATTAAGTACTGAAATGTCCTGCTAATGAGCCATTCATTATAATTTAGCTTTTTACCAAGGAGACGTGTGGGACAGCTGCCGCCAAGGACTGGAGTTGGAGGCTCCTACTGTAAATGTGGAACTTCGATGCTACATGTCACTTTTAGTCAGTTCAAGCAAATAAATCTGATGTATAAAACCTTGATACACACAGCTGCATGCAATTCTCACTTTATAAATCACACCCTTCCTAGAAGCGTGCTCAGGTGATTTTGGATCATATCCCGCCTCCTACACGGTCACTTTCTGCCATAAGCGGTCAATGCAAAGTACCTAATGAATATTCTGCATAGACTTAAGCCAGCTGATTTGTGGCATTTCACGGGTAACCATGGCAACCAAGAGGTCAAGAAAATGCGATGTGTAATAACAAGAGTAAAGAGATTGAAATACAAAAAAGCAGCAGCATAAGCAATAAAACAAATAAGAACAATAAATCTAAAGTGTGATTTTAATGATTACTTGATGATTAATTATAGCAACAATAAGATGGGGAAAAAGCAAATGAAAACTAACTTACAACAGAGCATAAGCTTCAGCACTCCTATGTAGGCTGTTTAAAGTCTGACAGACAATTTGCGTTTCAAGACTATTTAAAAAAAGTATTATCTGCACAAAATATTGTGGGGGTCACAAATAAACGGAAGAGCTGCAAGTGTTGCAGTGTCTGACATAAAAAAAGAAGGTGGAGGCAAAGAGAAAGATGGCATGCCAAAGTGGGTCTGCAACAGGTGGGGAAACCTAAGAGTGGTCCACAGCTACAGGGAGACCGGGATGTGTGGTTCCGGTGGGTCAGCCAATCTAAGACTCTTTGTGGTTTATAAAAACTCCCCCCATCCAGATATTGCCAGGCGTGATCTTCAATGAGCGCATCTATTGTGTAGCATTACGCGGGAGTGTCACTGTAGTATTTATATTTCTACTCAGTTATCACACCTATTGCTACACACCTTATCACAATTATTGCACAAATAAGTGCAATTGTTATATAATCTGAAGACGTAAGCATGAACATACTGTGATAAAATTCTTAAATGCAACATATTTTCATTTAGATTCTCATTTTTATTTTCAGTTGAGAGACAGGGTTGGGGGCTAACTGTTGATTGTGTGTTTGCGTGTGTGTGAGTGTCTACAAGTCAAAAGTGTGGCTTAAATTCACAATACCCATACTGGGTCTTCAAACAATGTGGGAAAGTCTAGATAATGTGGTGCTGGTGGGGTGGTAGTGTGTCAGAATTTACAGTGAAGTCCTGTATCAACCTTAGCTGAAAGGTCATTCAGAGAAAAAGGAGCCCTAAATAGAAAAGCTTAGATTCCAGTTTGGAAATGGACCCAGAGACAAATAGGACCTTTCCACTGAAAAAGAACCGGTGCTATTTGGTGCTGCATCCAGAGCCGGTGATTAGTCAGCGCTTACCCGGTTCTTTCAAAGAACAGGTTGCTTTTTCACTGACGTGGCCCCAGTTGGTGCTTCTTCATAACGTCATCTAAAGCGTTGCAAAGCAACTGTATACTTCCACGTTGAGAAAAACAAACAGGAAGCACGTGAACAGAGAGAGAGATTTTAACATTGAGGAGTTCATTAGACCCTTCCAAGTTTTGCTGTGTGCTTCCAACACCTTTGGGTGGTTCTTAGAAAGAACCACTCTGGCCCATCAAGGACTTGGTGCTTGGTTAAGCACCGGTTTCGGAACCAAGAAACATTTCTTTTGGCGGTGGAAAACCAAAGAACGGGTTACAAGTACGATTCTGCCTACATGCTACCAAAGGTCCTAAGTTCTTGCAGAAATACTGTTGCAAGCTATTGTGAGCCGCTTGAGGAAGGATACCCAAACACAATTCAAGCAAATGCTGAGGAGATGTATGTAAACTTCTGGAGGAAAAAAAACTCTCTCTTTTTCCTGACATTCAGCAAGTAGAAAACTTTGGGCAACAATATTGACCTAAAACAGAATAGTTTAGTCTGAATTAATGTCAGACAGAAGAGAAAACAAATTGCATGTATATTTTTTTTACAGTGTGTGTAAATACCTACTTTTTACAGCTATGTGTTAATGTAGAGCGCTGACATAAACCTGATAGAGATGTAAAAAAACACAACCCCCAGGAACATTCTGTTTGCCTCCAGAGCGTAATTAACTAATAAGTTGTTAATCACTTTATCTGTGGTTCTAATTACGAGTGTCATTAAGTGCTTCTTGTCTCTAATCAGCTGATGGGTGGAGAAGGTGCAAGACTGTTGATGCAGTTTTTTTAACCTCGAATTATGCAAAATAAATTGTACACGATCTTATCATTGCTGCTGTTATCGTCATTAATGAACTTTAGTAATTTACAAGCAGTACATCACATTTAGATTTATTTTGTCGCTCTCTGATCATAACAGCGTCTGTGTGTGTTTGTGCAGGGCAAGGAGACAACGGAAGAAGAGGACGAAGTCGCTGTGGGCATGGACAAAGGCTTTATGGATGAATTCTTTGAACAGGTTTGTTTCCTAATCTTTCCCATCATTTTTCCTGTATCCTTGTTAAACAGTATTGTTGCTGCTTTCATACCTTGACATCATGAATTAATGGTCGAGCTACATCTGCCAGGGTATCATCCCTCTTCTGATGTTGAATTCGCCCGTTTCGGTGTGTAAATCCATATCAAGTAGAGTGTTTACTCCCTGCTGCTGAGGAATGATTTATAACTACGGCTAATGTTTTGGGTGTAGCATGGTTCACTATTCACTGTAGGTCATCTCTCCATTTACCAGGCAATAATAAACCTTCTTTTTACCATTGCATTTCTGAATGTTTTACATGTATTTTTGGTTTGCACACATGCTTATATGCCAATCTGTATACCATCCTGGTTTTCTGAGGGAGAGACCCATTTCTCTGGTATCACTGGAGAGACGGTGCCCCACTGTGAGTCATCAGTCACACAGAGCCATGCTGACTTTACTTTGTGACATCTTTCACTCTGACTAAAGTGGGCTCTGTAAGGCCTCCTTAATGGGCCTGATCTCCCATAGTGAGACAAATGTAAAAAGTAGGATTGCTCCGATTTATTAAGACACTTGACATGTTATTCTTTCATGGCCATTTTTGTTTTTATTATATTTTATTTGTTAGGAGCTTTCTGTTTCGAAACGCCCATGTATTTATGGACATGGCTGCTTTATCTTTGATGTGCTAAAATCATAATTACAAATGCTGCTACTAAAGAAGGTCACATGAGGTTGAACGGCGTTTTAAAGCATATGTGAGTTATTAAAGAGGTTTAGCCAGCAGGGCTTTGATGTGTGAGTTTTCAAAGGAAAACAAGACAAAAAACAAATTACAACGGAGGCTAAAATATCGGGGAATTTGAGGTGCATCAAATAAACCATCTTTGTAGATCTGTAAAAGGGGTATATTATAAACACTCTCACTTTGATTGGGGCTTTTTGGGTAGATCAGTTAGCATCATCTCAAAAGATAATCATTTCCAGATTTTCATTCTAGAGTAGAAAATGTGGTTTGATCGGTTTTAGAAGCCACCTACTGTAACACATTATATTTTTTTCAACATTCAGAATAAGCTAGTATTTGAAACCACTCCCTGTCCAATGATATGAAAGTGAAATGTTGCACATGCTACCAGCTGCAGCACAAGCCCAAAGTATGATTAAGCCACTGCCGTCCATAGAGGTTCTAGATTTTTTTTTGTCTACTTTTCAACTTTTCTCTCTACAGCAAGTATTTGATCGCAGTAGACACAATGTCCTGCAATATCGTTATCATACTTTATGTTTTAAAAAGCTACAGGCTAAAATTCTTGTTGTTTAGCAAACTTCACTTTTTTGGATGAAATCAACCTCTCTGAAAATCCTATTTGTGGAGTTGTTTTCTGCCCAGTACACAGTCAATAAACTGAACTGTCCCTCTCACATTGTGTCTTTTTATTGTTAAAAATATTGTAATGTAACAGTTTTACATTGCTTTTAAGATAAGTGGACTGAACTTACCATACAGACTAAACTTATGACGTGCTTTCCTAGTCATGCTGATCACTCAAAGCGCTTTACACTGGAGCCACAATTAAAATGGTAAATGGCCTGCATTTGTATAGCGCTTTTTCAGTCAGAGGACCACAAAGAGCTTTACACTACATTTAGTCATTCACACACACATTCACACGCTGATGGTGGCAAGCTACTACATTGTAGCCACAGTTGCCCTGGGACACACTGACAGAGGCGAGGCTGCCGGACACAGGCGCCACCGGGCCCTCTGACCACCACCAGCAGGCAACAGGGTTAAGTGTCTTCCCCAACGACACAATGGCCGAGACGGACAGAGCGGGGACCCGAACCAGCAACCCACTGATTACGGGACGAACTCCTACCACCTGAGCCACAGTCGTTCCAGTACCCATTCGCACTCAAAAACGCGCACACATTCATACACCGATACAGAAATCGGTAGGCAACTTGGGGTTAAGTGCCTTGCCCAGGGGCACATCGACATGTGACAGGAGGAACTGAACCTACAACCCCCCGATTACAAGCCAACTACTCTAGCTAGCGAGCCACAGCTCTCATTATTGTTTTTTTCCAGTGTTGATCTGAAGGTAGTTCTGCTTAAGCCAGTCCACAAAGTCCTCAGTCAGTTCTCTATGCTCCTTGTCGTCCCCATCAGTGATGAGGCCGACTATTGTGTAGTCATCAGAGAACTTTTGCAAGAAAAAAAGTTTATTTTTTATCACAATTTTTACAACAAAAACACACTTAAATAAAATCCCTAAATGCAGAAGCAACAGTAAATTAACATAAAATAACTTTTTAATAAACTCAAATATACAGTAAAACCTGCTACTGGATGTTTCGCCAGGATCCAGAGCTGAAGGAAAGCCAACTCCATTAAAATGGCGTTTCCAGGTATGCGGTTACTGCTGATGCAGCTTCTGAAGTTATTTGGTCACATACAGTACGTGCGTCAAATAATCAATATGCCTTTATTTGAGCGGAGAACTACATGAAGACCGCCATTGTTGGGTATCATGAAATGTTTTTTTTTCGGGTTGTGAGGGGGAAACCTTGGAACACTGCATACACGGGGCACACTGCCATCTAAAGGCCGGGCATATGTACTACATCGTTTTCCATCGCGCGCCCTGTCGTGTAAACGCAGTGCGTTTTCACCTGTGTATTTAAAGAAAAACGGCAACGTTGTCGTGTAAACAGCCCCTTCGAAGATCTGAAGGTCTGAGAAAGGATCTCAAGGATCTAGTTTACCCCAAAGAGAGGAAGTAAAGGGTTGAGGGTCAGTTTCAGATCAGTACATTTATTCAGAATGAAAATCCTCTTTCAAGAAAGTCAGGCATGTCACAAATAGATTAAAGGGGCTCTAATTGCTCTAACTGTGACACAGCAGTTTCCAAAGCCCAGATAGGTTTTATTTACATCTTACAGATGTTTTATGATAAATACCAGAGATTACACCTTTTCCTTGTGGTTGTAAACTAACAAATGAGTTAAAACGGTTGGCGACTGGGGTGTCTGGAAAGTTGGAGAGATGAAACTGAAGAAAATATTTGTGTCTAAAAAGTTTTTTGAAGATTGTGCTTTGTA
Source organism: Valencia hispanica (assembly GCA_963556495.2). NCBI lineage: Eukaryota > Metazoa > Chordata > Actinopteri > Cyprinodontiformes > Valenciidae > Valencia > Valencia hispanica. The sequence continues at coordinate 25,585,714 of OY747700.1, read as the reverse complement.
GATGGATGCTCAAATGATTTGTTCTGAGAAAGTGGGACATATCTGCTCTATAGAAAACCTATTAAAGGTGCAAGGTGGGAGAAAGTGGTTGCAGTGTTGAATCACTGAATTAACTCCAGGTATATTCAAATGAAACCCAGTAAATTGGTGAGAGAAATGTCCTGGACTGAATCCAGGTCCATTGGCAGCCATTTAGCACCATCCAAATCCTCTCTGGATTGTTACCAGTAGCTTAGGGCATTTATATTATTGGCCCAGTAGTATAAGATTAGGGTTAGGAGGGGTTTTAAAATTAAAGTTTTCAATTAACAACTAACAATGAAAGTGTTCTTGTTAGATTTCTCCAAGTGCATCTTGGATAATTAGAGGCCATTTGCTTTTCCAGATTTCAGCATTATTTGAAAGTAAAATTATCACATTTGCTTTCATTCACTGGCTCGTTTGCGACTTTCCACTTTAAAATGTCAAAAAACAATGTTCAATTTTACCTTTGTACCTTTTTGATAAAATTCTTCTGCATCACAGAAAATATGCTGACAGCTAAAATGAATAATTTTTTTAATGATTTGCATCAAAGAACATTGATAATTTAATATTATTGTGTTTTGATACACTTTAATCATTAACATAAAATTATGATAATTATATTCTTAGAAGTACCTTAGAATTGATTCTTAGTAAAGTTCTCAGTGCATTTTTTTTAATTCTGTTACCGTTTGCTCGATTCCTATTGTATTAACACAAAATCAGTTTAAATGCTCTGTTATTCATTAAGTCTGTGAGGTCAAAGATTTGTCTTACGACTACCTGTACGTTTTAAGAATCTCATGAACAAACATTTATAAACCTTATTGTGTTTGTTATTGCTGGTTTGGACACTTGAACCCCATCCATCCATTATCTATACCGTCTATCCTTTGCAGAGTTACGGAAGGGGGGGTGCCTATCTCCAGCAATCATTGGGCAAGTGCCGGGGTACACCCTGGACAGGTCGTCAGTCAATCACAGGGCAACACAGAGACACACAGGATAAACAACAGTGCACGCACACACTCATATCTAACAGCAATTCAGAGAGACTAACGATACTGTATCAATATTCAAAAGCAATGTATCGATTAAAATTAAAATTTTATTTTTTAGAATTTGAATGGAACCATTAATGGTGACAGTAATTTTTGTAGTAAAATTAAAAGTATGAATAGTAGTTGGTGGCTTTTTTCACCTTCTTTGTTCCAGTGGATCAACTAGATCTGATAATAAAACTGGACGTGTTAATTATAAAACAGATTGGAGTGTTTAGAATGCTGAGACAGTTTTTCTACAGTTAAATTAAAATTTAATAATCAAAATATATAGTCTTACTTATAGTTTTGCAATGTATCATATGGTCCCCCCTGTATTGTGATACATACCGTATCACCAGATTCTTGCCAAATATTCCTATTAGTTGTGTTTTAGGCTTGCAGAGGAAGAAACCAATCCAAATAAAACATTGTCACATCCAAGTGATCTTGATCTTGATGTTTGCAAATAAAATAATAATAAATTGATGAAGAAAACAGAAAAAAATTCAAATCATTGATTTGAGTTTCATTTTTTCTGTTTAGTAGAACAATTTATATCCAACTTGTGCCTTTGTAACTGTTTGCTATAAATGGGACTCCATCCAGACTGTGGTCCAGACTGTTCATGCTGATAATAATTGCCTAATTTCCCATGAGAAGTCCCGAAAAACCAAAATGATGACTTCATCTGTAAAGGAAAGAGACACCACATCATAAATAACTTGTAACCATTTGAATGTCTGTTGTGGATGTGCTCCATTTAGTGCAGGACGAAAACATTTTTACTTACATCTTACTTAGACTTTTTGTTCCTTTCCTTTTTTAACCAGTGCCTAGAGCCTTAAAAAGCCTTAAATCATAACAGAAATAATGATTATTTCATCTGCTCATAGTTTCATCCTGTTGTTTCTGAGGCAGAAATACATAATCATAATATGGAAAGGTGTAGTAAAAGAACAGTTTGAGACTAAGGAGCTGCAGGTACACTTAGAGAGAGGCATTTTCTTAAATGAAAGCAGTGTTTGAAGGTACAATTATCCACCAAAGGTTAAGATCTGGTAATAAGAGCTGATTAAAGAAGAAAGGTGAAAACCGTAGTAATCTGTCCTCAGCATACAGTTTTTCTGAATTGCTAAAACACTAAAATCCTTTCCATCCCATTCCATAAACACAAATTTTAAAACCCATCCACTCATTTCTTCAAAACCTTAAAAACATTCTCAGTCACTAAACACATTTCACACTTCTATGGTAAAACTGTAAACACTGGCAGCAACATGTGAACACAACTAAAATACTACTGTCATCGTTTAGACACAGCAACTTGAAATTCAACACGTGTATCTAGTGATGTGATTTGATCAATTGGGCAGGATAAAAGTCAGTTCAGAGTTGACAAGTGGCACATATGCATCTACAATGGATGGACACAAACAGAAAGGCAGAGGAGGAAGAATCCATGTGAGAGGTGATGGACGAGCAGGAAGGGGACGGGGACGGCCAAGAACAGTCATTACTGATCAAATTCAGGCAGCTGTTGTAAATTTGCGAATAAAGTGCTTTTTATCTTGGTGTTTTTATTTTACTGAATATTTTTTACTTGCCGTGTGTATGAGGTGAACACAGTGTTTGGTTTTGAACACATGATGACTGATTTTGAGGTGATTTTGACAGAAAAGTATGGGGTTTGGTGAATGTAGTTTAAATTATTGGATTTGTGTTTATGGTTTTGAGAAACTAAGTGGAGGTTTGAAAAAATTGGTTTTAGCAATTCAGAAAAACTAATACAGTCTTGATAGACTCTATTAACTAAGATTTTAGTGCAGATGAAGAGAGATAGCAGACAGTGGAGAGACAGATGCAGCATCTTGTTCTCCATGCATACAATAAACGGCCCTCACAGAGAGATTTTTGATTTTTATAATATATTTGTGCCATTTCTGTAAAAGTAAAGGCTCACTGGTTTTCCTGTCTTATTTTCTTTCTGTGGCTAATGTAGGCAACGGGGGTTGGATAAAATGTTCCTGTGCAGCCTGCATATGCAACTTAGAGTATTACATTCTCAGTCAAAGAGACCTTTAAACTTTATTGGAATAGTTTGCAGTATGTATTAAAAGATACTGAACTCGATACACATTTCTATTTAATATTTTAAAGTCTGTTAAGGAGAAACAATATGAGGTGACCTACCATAAAAATATTTGAATAAATCTGTGTAAAGCAGCAAAGCAAAGTTTCACAACAGCACCTGTGATAAATAATATTCCTCTGAGGTGCATGTTACTACACGAGGAGCATGTAAGCATCATTAGTGTCAGTTCTTTCACTTGGTATTTCAAGGCTCCTTTAATCTGATGATGCAAAGATGAAGTGAGTATAAGCAAGAAAGATGCACTGTGGCCTTAAGCTTGTGTATCATTAATTCTTTTCATTGTAAAAGTTAAAAATATGATTTTTATAACAAAGAAACTTAGATCAAATCAGAGATATTATTGTTGAAAGTTGTTGAAAAAGAGGCCACTGCAATTTTCTTTTTAAAATCTGCATCTCTACTTAGATAACAGCCGTTTTCTTTCAGTGTCTGTTGTTCAAATATAAGTACGTATCATTTGGCCTAATGATGTACTGATTAGGTGATGAACCCAACAACAGTGGGAAAGATTGGTGGAGGGGCCAAGAAGCATTACAGCTGTGACTGAGAATCAGGATTATTCCACCAAATATTATATACTGTATGTCTAAGCTCTCCTTAAGTGAAAACAGTAGTGATTTATTATTTAAAATGAATATTAAATTATTTTCTTTGATTTAGTTGAGTTCTAAAGAACACAGCAGTTCTGTTTCTTTGATCATTTGCCTTTTCTTCCAAATAAATGTTTGAAATGTTTGGTAATATTTTTATTTGCAGGTTTGAGAGAAATGTCAGTCAATCAAGGAATTACAAAAAAATGCTTATGTTACTTATGTTATGTTTTGATGGGATTTATTTTTATTTCCAGTTCTAACAAAATATTTACGTACGCTGTATAAAAAGAACACATTAGCTTTTTATCCTTCTCTGTTGGATCTTGTTTAAGCAAGTTATTTGTACAGTTGAAACCAGAAGTTTACATACATCAAGTAAAAGGACACATGCAAGGGTACTATATAAATGCACAGTAGGACAATGACCCTAAAATATGTCACCAAATTAGCTGTAAAGTGGCTTAAGGACAACAAAGCTAGTGTTTTGGAGTGGCTGTCACAAAGTCCTGATCTTAGCTCCGTATAAAATTTGTAGGCAGAGCTAAAAAGGTGAAATGGTGTGTTGAAAGCCTAGTTCATACTTCTTTATCAGCAGGAGTGCAGAGACATGCAGCGCCATCCTACGTTGACGCAATCCCTCTGCGACTGGCCCACAGAGGGTGGCGCAGAGATGCCCAGTTTTTTAAATGTCAGTCGAAAGCTACGGAGAGCGCAAGCCTGTGATTGGTCAGCACACCACTTCCTCTAAATCTGTCAACAGCACCGCCATTTCCAAAATAACTGCTTAACATATCTAGCTGCAGACATGGAGCAGATCAAAGACATTCTTCATAAGAATTTAGGAATTTTCAGTGTCCGTTACAGAAGCGAGTGAGCTTTTTATCATATTTGTGCACGAAACGTTCTTTTGAGTATTGAAAGAGGCAGAACTTGTTCCAGTTAAGAGTTTTGGTTTAAAAATAAAATAGTAAAGAAGTAAATACACTGTTGTTGACCAGAAACATCACTGCAACGGTGGCAGGACCTCCCCAGAAAAGGGCTAAGCCCCCTGTTGTCCTAGCAGTCTTTGCAAGACACCCCAGGCAATGGAGAAGTCTGAAAGGAAAACGTCTCTGTTGATACATATGCGTGTTAGTACAAACTTGCTGACAGAGAATAATAAACTAGGCTTAAGCCAACAAACCTGACTCAGTTACACCAGTTGTGTCTGGAAAATTCTGAATAAATCTTGAAGTTTTTTGATAATCCTTTTTGACCTAAAACAGAAACAGCTTACATTTATATGATTTACATTGATTTACATTTCATACCATAAAAAAAGAATCAACATTGGCATTCACTGAAAGAAAAAACACAAAATGATTTTCACTTTCTGACATTTTATATGAGTTGGGATTCACATGTTATTTCTATTTGCTACATGACAAAACGATGAAAAAGAACATTTACTCTCTTGCCTAGGGAGAACAAAACAAGGGCTTAGTTGCTAAAAAAATAATAGTTTGTACAATTTCCCCAAAAACATTGCAATTTAGAAATAGAAATTACCATGATTCATAAACAATACTGTTGATAATTCACTAACAGCGCTGCAGCAGCTTTTCTTTGGCTGTTGCATTAATGAATTTCAGGCACTAACTGAATAATAAATTAGAAAATTGCTTTTTTACCCTGAAGGATTTGCAAATGTTCTCTACCTTTAGGAAATTAGATGCAATATTACCAATGTTAGCTTGTGTGTATATTGTGTGCGTGTGTGTGTGTGTGTGTGTGTGTGTGTGTGTGTCTGTGTGTGTGTGCGTGCACTCACGCATTATTGCATATAAATAAGCTTCTCAGGAGTCTCTGAAATTGTTTTTTCTCCCACGTAAATAAGATTTGTCTGTCTTATGAGGACTGGAAGGTCATGATTCACTAACACACAGTTTCTAAATGGTTTCACCTTCTACTTTCTTTCTCTGTATTTGTTTCCCTATTTTATTACATTTCTAAGTTTTTGATTCACATAAAAGAAACCTCCAGTGTGTGGTCTCTTCCCTGTGGTATTTCAAATCCAATGATGTTGTTATTAAAAAACTGATTCAATCAGCAGTTAATTACGGAGATGATTTGAGAATAATGACCCCAGCTTTGGGAAGATGGGCTCAGGAATGTAGCAAAGCAGTGAAATGGGAACAGCCAATGAAGGCTACAGGCGAGGCTTTCAGGGGGAAATGACAACTGCATCATAGAGTTGAATAAATTTGGAGCCTGTCTTGTTGGTGGAGCAGGTGTAAAGGAGGAGGAACTGATGAAGAGTTCGACAGTCTGAGATGAAAGTTCAGATTTATGAAGTCACTGACAGATGTGACCTGCTGCTCCTCCAGCTGCCGGCAGCAGCCCGAAGCAGCGCAGCTGGGGACGATGCAGCAGGTGGAAGGCGATTGGGTAAAATGTCAGACCTGTATCTTTGTGGCAGATGACGAGTTCAAAGTAAAAACTATTTGAAGCAATAAACAGTCAACGTCATGTTTTTTTTTATTTTATTAAAGATTCACTTAAATATGTAATGCAAAGAGTATAAAATTTCTCGGAAAAAGGAAATACTAATTATTATTATAGATATTCAGTTGAATTCATGGTTGCAAAATTTAAAACAATATGGAAAAAAACATGGTACCATTAATATTTTCTTTTCCTTCCTTCAAACTATGGATGCATTTCATTGCTACATAGACCATTTGACTGCAGCTTAACAGCAGAGACGTTACCAACTCATTAACAACAAAATATTCTAGATGTCATTTAGCCAGTAAGTCTGGAGACAAAGCAATACCACAAATCCTTAAAAGATCAATTTAGTGATTTCTCTTTTCATTTAAACTTGCAGCTGTCCAGTGTGCATGGGACTGTCATCTAAAATTGAATTGATTATTGGATTTTAAATTTTGAATGCAAAACAAGGGCAACACAAAATGCCACTTGTGGTTGGTGCAGTGAGTTGAGTTATCTGCCTTAGGACTACAAATGGCCAGGTTTTTGTTCTCCTGACTTATCTACACACTTTAATATGATTACTTATGGATTTATGCACAAAATTATAAAGATTTTAATGCACTGCAGCTTTTTGTATGTGTCTGAGATCATTATTGGAACAACCAATTGTGTCCAGGTATCTATCATCTCACCCAATCTACATGAAAGGAAATTGCTTATAATGTTTTGTAAAAGCCAGGAGTGATAAAGACTCAAGCATATCATAAGCTGGAAATCTGTAACACCAGTGTGGTGTTCATCATGAGGCCAGTTTAACACCAACATGGACAGAAAACATGCTGACAAAGAAAAAAAAGCTTCTTAGGTCCTCTGGGGAGAAGGTTCATGGTCTGAGAAGGTACAAACTGCCACAATCACAAGATTTTGAACACTTTATCAGTCAAGCATTGTGCTGGTGGCATCATTTTGATGGTCTGTTAGCTGAAATTGGTGCTGGTGTTTTGGAAAACAGGTGGATGTTATATAAAGAAACAACAGCTTGTCAGTTTATATTTTTACACAACTGGGTGAAGCTTGAGTGTTTTTGTTGTTGGTTTCCACATTTTGTTTACAAAACTCCTGACTGGTAGTTATTCCTGTCTTTCTTGTCTGAGCCAAGTCATAAAAAAAATTTGAAAGGCAATTTTGTTTAGAGTTCATCCATTTTTTAATTATTGTTTCTGTTGTTTTGTTAATTTATATCGGGTATTAAAAATGTCTTCCAGTTGCAGTGGTAAATGTTCTTTAAGTTTGTTGATTGTACAGAAGGTATGCAGGCATTATTATTACATTAGTTGAAAATTGTCTCAAAACGACAATATTATTGTTTATCACAATAATTTCTAGGGCAATTTATTGTTCAGCAAAATGTGTTATCTTGAGTGGCCGGAAACCAGCTTCACTCTGGTTTGGACTCTCCCTCTAATATATTAACTACATTCTCAGTTCGGTGTCCGTCAACGTCAATATCCATCTGACAAATCCCTGCTGCTTCCTGTCTTGGTTTAATGCCTAAATTGCTTCTTTGTCTCTCTGCTGTCAGGTAGAGGAGATCCGGGGTTTTATCGAGTCTCTCGCAGAGAAAGTTGAAGAGGTGAAGAGGAAGCACAGCGCCATCCTTGCCTCACCTAACCCTGATGAGAGTAAGGCTGCTTGTCTTTTTTATTTCCTCCTGTTTAAGTCAGTTTATCATAATTTGCTCAGAGGGCAAAAGTTCAGGATGCCAGAACCTTCACAGTTCTGATAAATAAGTTGGGATTTAAGTATCTCGGGAGTTAGAGCAAAATGGGTCAGAAAGCCAGGTTCCATTTATTTAAACTCTTTTGCACTTCCTTATAGTCATTTATTACCAGACATCTTAGCTGCTATAACTCAGATCTTATATACACTAATTATTAAACATGAACTCTCGTTATTTAAGATGATTTGTTATCTTATGCTCAGGCTTTGCTGTGTTAGTCATTAGCTTGGAGAACAGAAATTCAAAAATCCCACACGTAATGAGATTTATTTAGATATATCTGATCCCAATTGTTAATTTCTAATCTGAAATTCTCAACTCATCTGATTTTGTTTAATCAGATTTGTTGGAGCACAGATAGCAGCTCTTCAGCACTGGAGTTGGACATCCCTGGTTGAATTTTTCACATCATGTAACCCGCCGTTTGACAGGGCTGTGTACACTTTTGAAAGTGGGTTTAAGCTGCATCTTTGTTATGAAATGAGCAAGAAAAGTAGAGTTTTTTCAAAGTTTGATTCAAACCAAAACATTTTAGACTTTTGACCAACATAGTTGTTATTTATTCTGTTGTGAAATTGGGACGCTATCATTGTTCTTTATCTGATGTGTAAAAGAAGCAAAAAGTTTTTGCTGAACTAAAGGAAGAAAAGTTACTCTATCTTTTAGAGTAATGTGAGAAAAGAAAAGAATGATTTGTCTGAAAAGCAGAAATCCGTCCTGAAGCTGAAGACTGTAATAGATTTCAGAAGACCTTGGAGATGTTCAGACCGTCTGGTCCACCTGTCAGCTGCCTCTGCGCTGTTCGGGAATGTGAGCTCTTACAGAGGAACTCTCTTTTTTGTCCATTTCTGTCCAGTTTTCTGCTTTCCAATTATGTTTATGGCTGTTGTTACCGCCCTCTACTATAGGCCTCATTTTCTGCCTTCACTTTGCTCATTTTAGACACTTTCCACTTTTCTTTTGTTCAATCTGTGCAGGATACTTAAGCCCATCTGTCCTCTTGTCTATTATCTTCACCATCTTTCTTCTTTCCCACCTCTTACTCTCTCGTTTATGCCGGGGCATTGATCTAGGCCCTTGCTATCACTTACTCATTCTAGTAATACTGCCCTACCCCTTTTTTCCCACTGATCCCCTCCATTCTTTCTACCTGAAAAGGCATTGATCTGCTTTCTGGAGATTAGCCCTTTAAGCAGCTTGAACATGACCATAACAGGCAATGCGGATCTGGGTAGGCAATCAGACAAGCTGTTTCATTTTTCGTCTTCTGTGTGACTGAATTTAAAGCTCACACAAATCAGACAACAGATCAGGTTACTTCTTACTTAAATGGAAATCTTTAAGTTTCCTTTCTGCATCGGATGGAGCCCACTCAGATTACGTCTCCTTATAATGTAATGAGTAATGCATCTTGTTTGGGAACACAGTTGAAAAGAGCATATTTTAATCAATGGATTTCACCAAGCACAACAGTGACAGTACTGCTGCAGAAGGTAATTTTCAGTGCTTTCCATTTATTTGTCTGACAGAATTTGCTTCTGGGAGCAAAGGTGTGATTAATGTGTTTATGACAACACACAGTGGCTTTGCTTTTGCTCTTAAAATGGTACCAAAGAAAAAAAAAAAAAGATAAAGTTTAACAACTTCACTAGTTGGTCTGCGACGCCTCATTTAGGAGCAACTAGGGTTTATGCTCAATCTAAACTTTGGAACAGGCCAATCTGGGTTTACCTTGATAATCCATTATGGGAGTTCTTCAATTCTATCAATGCAAAATCATTAACCATACAAATCTGTTAACATGTTTTATACCTGCACCATTACAAAATCTAGCTACTTTACTCTGTGGGTTTTTTCGAAATGCATGGATGTAGCAGAATTGCCAAAGACCAATAGCAATGAGGTTGTTTTCTGCATATGCTGTTAATCTTTTCTCCTCTGACACTTCTTCTTCAGTCTGCAGAGGAACGTGTCATCAAACCTATTTGCACACTGACATTTTAAAGGGAAAACATACCATCCTTTAGGATGCTATTCACTGGTACACTGAAATGTTTCATTGTTTTTGCAGATACATAAATATTCCTAAGGGTTTTTCACTTGCTATTTTCTCATTATGAACATTAACACCCCCCACCCCCAGAAAAGGAGAGTTTGTTCTCAAAGGTACAGTTTTTACACCATCCATCCATTATCTATACCCACTTGTCCTTGCAAAGTCATGGGGATGCTAGTGATCATCTCCAGTGGTCATTTGGGGAGAGGTGTGCACTAGTCCATCACTGGGCAACATAGAGACACACAGGACAAGCATCTGTGCACACACACACACACACATACACACACACACACACACACACACACACACACCACACACACACACCTACACACACTCATAGGGGCAAATCTAGAGAAACCATTTAACCTAACAGTCTTTGGACTGTGGGAGGAAGTCAGAGTATCCAGAGAGAACCCACACGTGTTCTGCATGGGTTCTCCCATTGGAGAACATGCAAATTCAATGGAGAAAGATCCTATGCCTGGGAGTTGAACCCAGGACCTTCTTGCAAGGCAACAGTTCCAACCACTGCCCCACTGGGCACCCCTTATATCACAAAAATATTTACAAATGTAATCTCAGTGTATTTTACAGAGGAAGTAAACAAGTCCAGTTAAATTCAATCAAGCTCAGACCCAGTTCAGTCCAGTTTCCTCTCTGCTTCCCCGGGTCACCATAACATTAGGTTGTTAATCCTGGGGCCCTTTCCTGCCCCTCTTAATAAGCACAGAGATGTTGTCACATGAAGCCTCTGTGCAATATTATCGTCTCCACTGCGTTACACATTATTCCATATCAGTTTATCCACCCCCTTTAAATGAAGCAAAGCAATTTCCCACCAGGGATTTACAATTTATTATGTGTGTTTTTTTCTGTGGGTGGTTGTCAGCATATTTGAAAAGTGTTCAGCCGTTCTGTACAGCAGGAGTAGCTTCAACAACGATGATAAAGCAGGTAATCATCAGATTGCAATGAAACTGTATTTCCTCAGGTGCTGAAGAGATATGATATAAATAAGCTGAATGATTGCATTATTTGTGTTGTTTGTTGGCCTTGAAGAGCACTGTGTCTCATTATTTGGATTTGTGGAGCCCCTGTTTAAAGATTTTAATAACAAAGGGTCAAGGGTTGGGGATGATTGCTCCTCCGGCTGCAGCATTGGTGACTTTTAAACTCGAATACACTCAGTGGAGAGTGAGGCTGATGTAATTTAAAGAAGGGCATTCTAAGAGCTTAAAAGCGCTAATCTTTTTATTAAAATGGTCTGCTATAGATTTTTTAAATGGTTTATAATTGTACACTCTAACATCAGGTTTAATTGGCAGTGCAGTATCTAAAGGTTAAATAAGTTTTATAAAACTGCATATACCTTATTTGTATAAAGAGTTTTTATTAAATATTTTATACTAATTAATTGTAAGATTTACATTGATGCATGTGGCTGTTTGTTGGTTTCAGAAGATGGTAATAATTATAACTTTATAGGATTGCTAACTAAAAAGTCAGAATTATTATTTTATATGTATTTTCCCATTCAGCTGAAGAGCTGCTAAGTCAGATCTACAGAGAGGAGTCATTTTTGACATTGTTTAATTTATCTTAAGTCACTGCATCCAATCACAATCATTTACAGTGTAATTTCTTGTCTGCCTTTACATACACACCATCTGTATACAGTATGTAAGATCGAGAGAGGTTATGCTGAGCAACTCATTAAAATATTCCTTTTTGTTTGCTTCCTGTTTCTGTGATGTTGCCTTGCAGTAGAAGGTCCATTATACAAATATCAGTCAGGGGTTTTTCTGCACGGAGTTTGCATGCTTTCCTCATGCATGCATGAGTTCCCGCTGCATTGTACGGCTCCATACTGTAGTTTAAAAAAATCAATTTTATTTTAATTGGTCTCTCTAAATTGTCCTTTTGTCTGAGTGTGTCATGGATGGTTGTCTGTTCTGTGTGTTTCCTTTTTCCCTGGGATGGACTGACTACCCCTCCCTGGTTACCCCATCACTTGCCTGTTGACTGCTGGAGATGGACACAAGCCTCTGCAATCCTATGAGGATTAAGTGGACATAGAAACTGAACTCCTTGCGCCTTCCTTGTGAAGCATGAACTACCCATTAAATAATTATTATTGCTGTACCTGCACTAAATTTTTGCAGAAAAACATTACATTTCATTCATTTTCTTTTTGTGAAACTAACACATTTCTAAATACACCCATGCTGAGAAAGCAAGCAGATCGCCTTGCAGCTGGCAGCCTCGCTCACTAATAGCAGACGTACAAAACAAGCTCCCATCTCACATTTAAACTTCAATTAGCCCTCTTTTTTTTTTGTAAAACTTCCAGAATAAAATCAATCAAAATAGAAACTGCAGCCAATCAGGATCATCAATTCTGGATCTGTGAATGAATTGTTTGCCTCAGCCTGATTTCAGATGCAAGAAATATACTGATAAACGATCAGATTGGACAGATCTCTAGAAGTAGTTTATTGTGTTTAGCCACTAAATTGTCACCACAGGCTAACACTCTGCATATACTCTGGTCATCTTTTTGTAAATCAGATAGGAAACATGAATTTGTTAACTTACTTTATCACTGAAATCACAGACTTTTTCCCTCATCAGTGTTGTTGCAGACATTTGAAAAGTCAGAGAGAAACCATGTTTGATGGTTGCATCATTTAAAAACAATTCTTTCCTCTGTATGTCTTCATAAAGCAACTTCACTCGGATTTTGCCTCTCCCTCTAATATGATAATTGCATCCTCACTCAAGTCTTTGTCAACATCCATTATTCCAATCACCTAGGCTTCCCGTCTAAGTACCCCGTCCAAAGTACTTCCTTGTTTCTGCATTGACAAAAGACATCGTAATCAAGATGGCATTTAGATTTTCTTTTTACATGACTGTGTATGTACACATGGGGAATTAAAGGGGTTCAATAGGTACAATAGTTGACAATTTATTTCCCAAATTAATAAATAAACTGTTAATAAGACAAATTTAACCATTAAAAAAAAAAAAAAAAAATCTCTGCTTTGTGCAGAGATGGCATGCTTGCCAGATTGTCTAGTTTGTTGCCGCTGACTTGCCATTCCATAGGTGTTTCAGATACACAGAAGTTAAAGTTGTTGCTTTCAAATATACTTTGCTCATACAGTTTTTTTACTCCAGGAAACATGAGCTGTGAGTGCAAACCCAGATACAAAAGATTGATCCAAGTGTTGTTAATGCATCTACATCCTGTGTGCTTTAAAACCATTTGAGTCAAGCAGCTCAGCTTAAGGCTTTGTTGTTGCGCTTGCCTCTTTTCTGTCCTTGCTAAACAAACATTTTAAGTCTTAAAATAAAATAGTTGCAAATCTAACTGGAGAAGCTATGGCTAAACCTTAGCTTTAGCCCTCAATTTTGTTAGCTCATACATTAGTAAATTGTGATAATTTTGGTTGATTTATTACCTTATAAATGTCACAGGACAACAAGTGATGGAATAAATTATGTATGTTTTTGTCCGTTTCTCAGATTTACTTTAAAGGAAGTTAAATCATGTTTCGGGCTTTTACCACTTAGACTTAAGAGTTTATTTATCAACATTTCTTCAACCACTTAGAGCTTGATCCGTCTGACATCTCCGTTCCTGAAGAGCATCTTTCCTCCATTAAAAGTGCTCAGCTGGCAGCACTGGAGACGGCTATTTTAATTGCAGCCTGTGAGTGTTACTATTTCTGGTTTTAGTTTTTCGCCAAGTGGAGATCTGTTTGCCAGCACTCCTCCACCCTCAACCAAAAGTACCCTCAGCTTTCTTTTTTCTCATTTTCTTTGTTCTCTCTCAGCTGCCGATTCCTTTGTGCCTTATCTCTTTTAATTTCCTCCTCTCTTGCCTTTCTTTCATAATATCTGAGCTGAAATAAACCCTCGACTTAATGCTGCAGAAAAATAATATCTGTGAAAGAAAGGTTAATCGAATGTGGACGATGATGTCCAAGGCTAAGCACAAACACCATGACAATGGAGGTCAAAGCTGGTAAGATAACCCATTCACTGGGAGACAAATCATGTCTTCTACACCCTGTCTCCTTGACTTCAGAGTGAGCGCTCAGTGATGGTGTGCAGGGTTTGTGCTCTGATCTTGATTACAATGTTAGTTGTTTGTAGGCAGAGGGAGGTTTCAAAGTGACAGCAGCATTACTATGCTATCTCAATGTAAGGTGACTTGTGGTGTTTTTTAGTTCATAAAATGCCTGACTTGGTCATGAAACAAACTAATCGAACTAGGATAAATATTTTTACTTGGAAAGTGCCTTTAAAACTGCCTTTAATTTATCCTTGTTTATTCTTAATGAATATAATTTTCGGTACAAAATAGGTGTTCTCAGTATAAGGATTCAACAAAGATATAAAAATTATGTCTGAACACCAGAAACCTCTTTATCCAAAATGTAATGGGGAAGGTTTTTTCGGAAATGCTCATATATATTGTGTATGCTGGCATCAGACAGAGAAATAAAGGTCTTTGTCCTGCATGAAAAACTCTCCAGTGATATGTTGGTGGTTAAACTTTATCTGTGCTTTCAGTTTGCTGTTTGCTGTGTTCATACAGTATCCCAGCAGAAAAGTAAATGTTGGTAATGTTTGAGGGATGAGCTCAGATTCTGTCTCTCTGACACAGACATCTGGACTCTAGACAATCAATAAGCAGAGCAAACACACAATGGACTGGTAATACATTTACAGAGAGAGCAGAGGGAGAAAAAAGATAAACGGATTAAAGTTTGAAAGCAGAATAATAACAATTCACCTGACATTAGAGAGGAGACAGAAGGAGCTTGTTAAGTGTAGTTATGGGACTTATTAACTGCTAAATATGAAAAATATTCTATCTTTAGTTGATATATGCTGCAGCTCAACTCCAAATTAATCTACAACCAAGGCTTTGAGTAGCAGATTTTAATACTGAATTTTCATCTAGTTGCTAATGAAGAATGTGTTCCAAAATTTGGCATAAACACTGAAAAGCCAAATCACATCTGTAAAGCTGAAATAACTGAAATATAGTACTGCAAAGAAAGTTTAAGAAAGTCTCACTACAAGTTGATGCGTGTGTCAACACAGTTAAAATGGTCCAGAAATGCTCACTTTATTGTTAAAAAAAAAATTTTCCGCAAGAAACATAAATTTATATAAGACCCTCTTCACACCGGACGAGGGCTGTACAGAAACATTAACGCTTAACTGCAAAATAGATCTCAGCAGATTTCTGCATTGTGGATAATTTCCTGCTGCTGCTTTGGCTTCTACCAAAATGGTTTCTCTAGCCAGCTAAAATTAACAATCATCGCTTTCTCTTTGCAGCAGACAAAGGAAAATAACATGCTGTGCTCAGGCCCTTTGCACATAAAGATCAGTATGTGCTGGGCTCCCAAGTGTGATAAAGCAGGCACACCTCCAAATTGCACAATTTTGCAAACTGGTGTGTGGGAGACCAAAGGAAGTTGTGCATTTTCCAAGCTGTGGTTCTAATAATTAAGTATTTGTTTTACTGGGAAGTTTTGAAGTCCTGAACTCAGTTGTCTAGCAATTAGGAGGGAGAAGAATTATACTGTATAATATCTACAGTGTGACAAATTATTTTTTTAGTCTATGATTCTTTCTTACAGGACAGGCTGAGACGTGTCTCTAAGTTCGGATGGTGCTTTCTTCTACACAGCAAGGCTGAAACTGGTTGTGGAGGTGCAGAAAGTTATGTAGAAAACATGTATAGAGGAATTCTGCAGATATCCATGGCGGTAACATTGTGGTCATAGAAAAGCATTAGAGAAAATCTTGTTCAGTAAGAACAAAGCAGTGCTTGGTTGTCTTCACACTGAAGGTTTTCGTCATTTACCAGGATCCAGCTAGATTAGGCACATTTCCACTATCGTAACTCTTCTTATTTTACAAAGCCGGTTGTTTGGCGACATCTTCTCATTTGTATCTGCATTAAAAAAACATTCAGTGTGACTTAGCCACAGCTTCCAATCAGCGACTCTATCGGCCATTTCCGAGTGCATACCCCCAGACTGAGACTCCTTTGGTTCCTGAAATGGTGCCAAAAACGGCCCTGTTGGCCCGGTGTAGTGGAGAGATGTACATACCGTGAAGTTCTGCTAAAATTACCCTGACATTCCAATAGTGGAAACGCACCTATTGCTGTAGAAACATGGAGACCCCAGGTCAGTCTTAATCTGGTGTGAAGGTGGCCTTAATGAACTTCTAACCAGTGCTGTGCCTTTTTTCCTGGGATTTAAGGATGAGTCATTGCAACTTGAAATCCATACAAAAATCCCTTTATCTGTCCTATTTATGTGTTTAAAAGTTCTGGTGTTATTGATTTAAGATGACAGAAGCGGTCATGAAAGGTCCATGAAATAAAATATGACTATATTTATGCTGTGGGTTTCTGCTTGCTTTATAACTTCCGTCACAAAGGAAATTAACAAAAAAAATTGCAGAGCTACGCTTGAAATTGATTTTCCTCTTTTTTGTTTATCTTTCCTATACATTCACCTTGAAAAGAAAGTGAAAATGTAAAACCAAAACAATTATTTCATGTTATGTGCTCACAGAGGCCCTCCTCTAGCTCTCACATATCTCGGTGCCTCGTAGCATCTCTCTGGCTCCCTTTCCTTCTGTCACTTTGAAACAATCTGAAGCTGCCGAAAGGACCAACTGCACACATCTCCATAGCAACACAGTCTTAATGATGGCAACAAGCATGACCTGAAGATTTCATCTGAAAACGTCTCGGAGAGGGACGGATTGTGAAGCCACAGCTCAATTGAGTCCTCAGTTTTGCCCTCTAATTTGCCCCTGTCTGACTTCTCCTTCTACTTATTCATCTCTGCCGGCACTCTTCCTCTTTTCACACAGAAAATAATGAAGCTGAATAGACACTTGATCTGACAGGTTGGCTTCCTCTGTTCGGTTACCACGAGAAGCAAATCAAATCTAACCACTTAAAAGACACACCACACACTCAGATGCACACTTACATTGCTTGTAACAACCTGAGACCAACCTCAATTTTTATGTTATTATCCCTGTGATGCCCTGTAGCTGCCCTCATTGAACAGCACTGGTATGGAGAAATAAGAGGGAGCATTTTCCTAAATCTTACACCTCTTTAAGGCTGTGTTTAGGCTGTCCGCTTGTTCTCACACTCTTAAATCACATTGCTTTGGTTTTACACATTTATTTTCAGCCTGTAAAACCATCTTTTTTGTATTTTCTTACA
The DNA here is from genome assembly GCA_963556495.2 of Valencia hispanica. Lineage (NCBI taxonomy): Eukaryota > Metazoa > Chordata > Actinopteri > Cyprinodontiformes > Valenciidae > Valencia > Valencia hispanica. The sequence continues at coordinate 25,568,309 of OY747700.1, read as the reverse complement.
AAGATGGCTTTTTTTTATTTACACTTACTTGGTTTGATGACAAAAGACCATCACAAAACCCTATATTTGCTGTCTCACAACCCACAATGGGATACCGCCCCTAACATAATGAACCACTAGCATAGATTATATATTACGGAACAGTTGCACTAAGCTGTTGATTCTTTTCTGGCATTCCCTGAAATCATGTTCTTGTGCTGTATTATCATCGAAGTGTTGAGAGAAGAAATGCTGATAGGAAACATTCATCCCAAATCTAAATTGATGGTGAGGACAAGATCAAGGAATGCCCTGGATATACCTCCATTCATCTTTCCATCAACTCCAAACCCCTTCTCTGCAGACAAAAAGCATACCCACAGCATGATGCTTCCTCCACCATGTTTCATTTTGGGAATGGTGGGTTCCAGGGAGTGTGAAAAATGTGTTTTCTGCTACATGAATCAATTTGCAAATAGGCACACTGAAAAAAATCTGTTTTGACTTTATCTCCCCAAGCACCCTCTTCCACTTGTTTGCTGCGTTCCCTATTTGGATTATGGCAAACTGCAAAAGGGACTCCTAAAGTCTTTCTTTCAACTACAGCTTTGTTCTTGGCACTTGTCTTTAAAGGCTAGATTCATGGTGTTCAGGAGTTATTGCTGTCCTGTTAGGGGTTTTCTACTTAATATAATCTTCTTTCTGAAAGGTTCAGACAGCTTTTTAGACTTCACCACTGACTTTAACAGTCAGGAGCACGCCAGACTAAATGTTTTTGCTTTAAGCAAGGCAAGCATCCTTCAAAGTACTGAACAACAATGTTGAAACCATGTACATCTGATCTGTTAAATCTTTGTGTGTTTTCAGCCATTTAAATTAGGAATAAATGTTGGGTGGGGGGGCCTAATTAATTTCTCACAAAAAATTAAATTTTCTTGCATTTTACAAAACATTTTAAATGCTCTTTTCTGCATTTTTGTTTCATTTATATTACTTAATATTTTATGTATTGTTAAAATTAATATTAAACATCTATGTGTTCAATCTGTTAGAAAAAACACAGGTTGTCATATGGTGGCAGATGATGACTTTAGATGCCAAGTAATCTGACAAAGGTCAATCGAAACCTCAGCTATAAAGTATTATATCTAGGTAATCCGAATCATTTTTAAATGTTGCAAAGCTGTGGCTTATATGTGTAAAACTAGTGAGAAAATAAGGTTGGATTTCTTTCCAGTGATTTAATCTGCTTTATCTTACAATACACCCTTTTTATTATATTTACCAGAAAGATCTAATTCAGAGGTATTTTCTTCATCATTTCTTGTTTATCCATATTACTTTAATATCTAAGATTTGTTGAAATGGATAATAAATATCCATATCTCTGAATATATTACAAAACACACAGGCTGTAATAGGGTGTCCTAATGTTCTCATCTGACTGTATCCCCGATCTCATTGCCAGTAGTTACTGGTACAGTATTTTTAGGAATCTCTTGTGAATCTTGTGTGAATCTCTTGTGTAATCAAAGGTTTAAGAACCTATGCATACAAAGGTCTTAACCTTTGCATGCATAGACAAAGAGACCCACTACACACCACTGCTGAACTAATTTTGTCATGAGGGCATCAACCCATAACCTCAGATCCATTTTCTGACAAACTCCTCAATGCACACAGCTTAATGACAAACAAAAGAAATAGCTTTAATGGCAAAAAGAAGGAAATACTGTGCATCTTTTGTTTCATCTTATGTTTTTTTTTTCTGCATGCTCTGATTTATTTAGTAAATATTAGGGTATATTTCCCTTTTTGTGCAACAGAATTAACTCTGAAAATGTGCTGCAGGGGGGGCTGTGCAGTTATTACCACTGCTGGGCTGTAACGAGACAGAAACAGGGCCTTTCTGTGGGGAGTTTGCATGTTCTCCACATGCATGCTCCAGTAACTCTGGCTTCCGACCACAGTCCAAAAACTTGCATGCAAGGGTTGTGTCTTTTGTATGTGTTGCCACTGTGATGACCTGGCTTCCTTTCCACTGTGTACCTCACCCTTTGACCTTTGGAGATTCACACCAGTTCCCTGTGACCTTTAGTGGGAAGAAACAGGGATAAGGAATGGATCGGCAAAAAGTAACTCATCAGTATAGATTTACTTGTCATTAAGTACCAGTGAGACTTTAAATCGACCCCATTTTGTAAAAAATATAATCTCATCCGTACATCTCGGTGGTTGCCAAAGGCTTAAAAGTTATCTAACAACATTGTATCTTGTTGGCTGTGGTAGTTTTTGAAATGGGTGCTATGGCTCACCACCTGGGGTGCATGAGGGACCGGCAGAAAAATCAACTGGATCTGGATTTCCTTTGTAATATTTATTTTTGCACTGAACATAGACTGTCTAAAATAGTTTGAGATTTTTGAAACCTTTGCTATTTTTGTGAAAAACAGACAAAGAGTACTGTATGTTCAGTTGTTTTCTGGCAATAGGAACGTTAGAGATTAGTATTAAAACCCTAATACACAGAAAAACGTACACCTTGTCTAAAATAATAACCTCTGATCCTAAGTTGTTTAAAACATAGTTTTGATCTGTGAAATTCAAAAGGTAGTAGTTTATTTGCGTGAACAAATACAATGAGAGGCTCAGCCGGGGTGCCATTTCTTTATGAACTGCCACTGCTTGGTGGTTTTAGTATCTATTACTAAAAATGGGGTGGCTGTAGTTCAGTGGTTCAGTTGTCGTAGGTTCGATTCCTGCTTCCACCTTCTACATGTCGTAGTGTCCTTGGGCAAGACACTTCACCTACCTGCCTACTGGTGATGGCCAGAGGGGCCGATGGCGCAATATGGCAGCCTCGCTTCTGTCAGTCTGCCCCAGGGCAGCTGTGGCTATTATCATAGCTAGCTTCCACCAGTGTGTAAATGTGAGAGTGAATGAATAATGGAGTTGTAAAGCGCTTTGAGGGTTGCTATATAAATGCAAGCCATTATTATTATTATAAAATCGTCTAAAGATATTTGTGGATTCTTTGCATCTCAAACTTTTTTGATACAAATGTTTCTTGTACGCTTAAGTTTTTATAGATAAGAGATATGCAAAAACTCTTTGGTATTTCTTTCTCTTAGTTTTCTTTGTTAATTCTAAAATATTCACCTTTTCTGTTTCTATTTGAATAAACATGTCTTCCTTTTGAAAACTTGAAAATGTATTAGGTTTTTGGGATCTGGCTGCAACATCAGTTTCTTAGCTGCATTTTGAACACATGACTTGTTATATAACCTGTTATTAAGAGCATTTACATAAAGCAGATTTGCAACGGACATGTTGTGAAGAAGATGATATCATCTCAAATTGTAAGCGTCTTCCTTGTTGAAAAATAGGTGCAAATATTATGTTTTATTAATTGAACGTGTGCCAGGGACTGAAGTCACCTTCTGTATAATCAAATTATCCACTTAGGCTATCTGTAATTGGGTTCAGATGTTTGCAGTGAGTTTTGGTTCAATGGGTCTACCGCCGCCTCTAATTTATCTTTGTGATTTATGCAGCCTTAAAGAAGCAGGAAATATGCAGAAATAAACTAATTATGAAAAAGAACTGCAGGCACATCACTTTGACTGAATAGGTTGACTGGGGTAACTTATAAGGCTTTAGTTTGCGTGTGCTGTCTCCTTGCTGCTTGTTAATGGGCATTGGTATGACATTTAGATGTTAAATGAGGTTTTCATTATAATATGTGAAACTGGTAATTACTGCTTTGGGTTTACTGCTTTTTACAGGACTTTACAAAAGTATTCAGGGTCTTTGAACTTTTCAACATTTTGACACATTACAATCACAATACATTGTACTCACATTTTATGTGATAGACTAACATAAAGTGATGTAAAACTAAGGAAAATAAATAGTTTTTCTAATTTATTTACAAAAAATCTGAAATATGTGGCACAGATGTCTATTCTTCCCCATTTATTTTATAAAAATAAAAAAGAACTAAGAAAGAACTAATTAAATAAAGTCCACCTGTGTGTGATTCAATCTCAGTATAGAAGCAGCTGTTTTGCAAGAGATTTGAAAATCTCGCCGTTTAATTAATTGTCTAAAATAGGAAAGAGTATGGTACAAGAAGAACAGGTATAGGACTAGCAAGATATCCATAATAACACTGGAGGAGCTACAGAGATCCACAGTTCAGGTTGTTGACAACAAACTATTAGTTGTGCACTCTACAATTTATTGGAAAAGTGGCAAAAACAAAGCAATTTTTGACACAAAGGCAAGTCCCATTTGTAGGTTTCCATAAGCCATGTAAGGGACACTGACACCCTTAATCATGTGGAAGGAGGTTTGATCATGTGAGCCCAAATTAAGCTTTTATTCTATATGCAAATGGAAACTAACACTACACATCTGAGCTCACCATCCCCATGAAAGTATGATGGTGGCAGCATCATGCTATAGAGAGGCTTTTCTTTTGCAGGGTCAGGGAAGTTGGTCAAACTTGACGGAGAGAAAGATGGAGTTACATACAGTGCAGTCCTGGAAGAAAACTTGTTAAACTGGGGCAGGAGACTTGGTCTCCCTTCAGCTGGGTAAAAAACAACAACATATGCTTAGAGCAAAAATGGGGGGAATTAGATCAATTAAAATAGCCCAGTCAAAGTCCAAACCTAAATACAGTTGAGATTATAAGGGAAATATAGCCAATTTTGCAAATAATGTTTTAGAAAATTAACAGCGGTCTAAATTGCAACAAAAAGTATGTGTGTATATATATATATATATATATATATATATATAATTCAATTTTCAGTTCAGTTTATTTATATAGCGCCGATTCACAACAGAAGTCATCTCAAGGCGCTTTACAAGAAAAGTAATTTCAATACAATCATACAAACATTCCAATTAGTTTAAAGTTTTAGTTAGTTTCCTATTTAAGGAATCCCAGCAGATTGCATCGAGTCATTGACTTGAGGTTGAGTCCGTTCATGCAGACTTCCAACCACAGCAATCCCTCATACTGAGCAAGCATGTAGTGACAGTGGAGAGGAAAAGCTCCCCTTTAACAGGAAGAAACCTCCAACAGAAACTGGATAAGTACGAGCAGCTATTTGCCACGACCTTCTGGGGGTTCGAGAAGACAGAGCAGAGACACAGAAAGAACAAAAGAACTGATGTAAGAGTACTTTCTATATTAAAGAAAGTAAAAATTTGATAACAGGACACAGGGGATGCTCAGTTACTGGGATGCCCCACGTCCAACAGGGCATTGCAGCTAAGCAGGATACCAGACCAGGTGTACCTTCTATGGAGAGAAAAACACTGAGAGAAAACAAAGTTAACAGTCTAAATAACAGCAAATAATACAACTGGAGAGTAGTAGAAGAGAAAAGTAGCAGAGTGAAGAAAAATAGTCAGTCTGTCCTCCAGCAGTCTAAGCCTTTAGCAGCATAACTACATAGATACCTCAGGATGACTTAACTCTAAGCTTATTTAAAAAGGAAAGTTTTAAGCCTGGCCTTAAAAGTAAACAGTGTCTGGATCACGGACTAAAGCTGGGAGCTGGTTCCACAGGAGAGGAGCCTGATAACTAAAAGATCTGCCTCCCATTTTACTTTTAGAAATCCTAGGAACTACAAGTAAACCTGCAGTCTGAGAGCGATGTGCTCTGTTAGGAACATAAGGAACAATTAGATCTCTGATGTATGATGGAGCTTGATTATTAAGGGGTTTGTATGTAAGAAGAAAGATCTTAAATTCTATTCTGGATTTAACAGGGAGCCAATGAAGGGAAGCTAAAACAGGAGAAATGTGATCTCTCTTTTTAATATTCATCAGAACTCTTGCTGCCGCATTTTGGATCAGCTGAAGGCTTTTAATTGCATTTTGTTGACTTCCTGATAGTAAAGAATTACAGTATTCCAGCCTTGAGGTAACATATGCATGGACTAGTTTCTCAGCATCACTCCTGGACAGGATGTTTCTAATTTTAGCAGTATTCCAGAGGTGAAATAAGTGAATCCTAAAAACTTGTTTAATACGGGATTTGAATGTCATGTCTTGGTCAAACATAACGCAAAGGTTCTTTATGTTATTACTGGGTGCGAATTTAATGCCATCCAGATTAAGTTATTGACCAAGCGGTTTCTTTTTTAGAGCTTCTGGTCCAAAGACGGCAACTTCTGTATTGTCAGAATTTAAGAGAAAAAAGTTTAGAGTCATCCGTGTTTTTTATGTCTTCTAGACATGCCTGTAATCTACCTAACTGACTGGATCAGCATAATTGTGAAAATTTATCCCATGCCATCTGATGATTTCACCAATTGGAAGCATGTATATAGTAAAAATAATTGGTCCTAGCACAGAACCCTGTGGTACTTTTCAGGTAACCATTGAGTGTGAAGAAGATTTATCCTTTACATGAACAAACTGGGGCTGCACAGTTGGTAGCACTGTCACCTTGCAGCAAGAAGGTCCTGGGTTCAAATCAAATCAAAACCCATTTCTGCATGGAGTTTGCATCTTCTCCTTGTCCATGCATGGCTTCTCTCTGGGAACTCTGGCTTCCTCCCACATTCCAAAAAACAGGTATAAGTGTGTGCGTTCATGGTTGTTTGTCCTGTATGTCTTTGTGTTGCCCTGTGATGGACTGGCAATCTGTCCAGGGTGTATCCTACCTCTCGCCCCGTGACTACTGGATAGGGACCAGGTACAGAAAATGGATGGATGAACAAACTGGAATCTGTCAGAGAAATATGATTTAAACCAGCATAGTGCTGTTCCTTTGATCCCCGCAACATGTTCAAGACTTTCTAAAAGAATATTATAATCGACTGTGTAAAAAAGCAGCACTGAGATCTAACAAGACCAGAAAAGTCTGAGGCCATGAGAATAGCAACCTTCACCAGTCCTATTTCAGTGCTATGATGTACCAATATACCAAGTGCTCTAAAACCTGACTGAAACTCTTCAAACAGGTCATTACTGTTTAGATGCTCACAAACTTGATTAGCAAGGATTTTCTCAAGGATTTTGGATAACTTTAGTAGGTTAACCCTTCCATTGACTGTAATGTGACTTTTCTGTTAATAGCAATGTAGATTTTGGTTGCCCACACTCACCCAACATCACAGTTTGCTCCCTGTGTGATTTTATGATTTACTGTATCATGTGATCATGTAAAACTATAGACAACAGAGAAGTGAGGACAGCAATGCTGGTAGTCCATGAAAAAACACCAACAACTTGTGCAGCTGTGGGCTGAAGCTGATCAGTTGCTACACCCAGCTGGGAGAGACAATTTTCGTGTGTCGCTATTGATTCTGTCTCTGTGAAACTGCTGGAGGGACCAGGGGGTCTATATGTCTGGCTTGAACATTTCTTCTAACATCTCCATTCCCTTTTGTTTCTGTCTCGTTTTTCCTCAGAGACCAAAGTCGAGCTTGAGGATCTAATGGCAGATATCAAGAAACTGGCCAACAAAATACGCTCTAAATTAAAGAGTAAGTAGTTATTTCCATCTATTAACATGAATCTATGAACCTGGGGACTAAAATATGGGGTTGGGCATTCTCTTAAATATTATGAATCAGTTAATTGGAAAAAATGAAAGACAAATTTATAATCTATCTATCTATCTATCTATCTATCTATCTATCTATCTATCTATCTATCTATCTATCTATCTATCTATCTATCTATCTATCTATCTATCTATCTATCTATCTATCTATCTATCTATCTATCTATCTATCTATCTATCTATCTATCTATCTATCTATCTATCTATCTCGTTTGTAAAATATTTTATGTTGCCTATAATAAAGCACACCCACTTTTTTTGGTAAAGGCCTGGTGCATTCCCAGGAGAGAAAACCTGCTACATTATAGGCTGTGAGGTGCACAGCCTGTGGCAGCTCCCAGACAGCTTCATTTATTAATGCAGATTTTGTTCTTCAGAGGCAGATAGATGAGTGTCACTTACTACAGAAGTGCTGGTGACTGGTAATAATGATTATTTACATTAGTTAGTAATGTTAGGGTGTATTCAGACCTGCACTGATTGGTCCACTTTAAACGGACCAGGGTTCATTTTGAACGCTGGTCCGGACCTTTTATTCAGGTGTGAATACACACATAGGCGGATCTACTGGGGTGGCCTAGGGTGGCAGTTGCCACCCTAAAAGAAAGCCTTGCCACCCCTGCTGCCACCCTAGCAGCTATGAATTCAAACCCGTTAACGTTCCGTGGGCCCGCGGGCGGGCCCAGCCCATTTTGTAGTTTAAATCCATCGATTTTCTGACTTCTAACTTCTTTGAACCTATACATATTTCATATCATTGGAAAGCTAAGAGTCTTGTGATTCCAATTATGGATGGCGATCAAGGATACAATAATAACTGAAGACACAGTGAGCGCTTTTGCCAACACAAACGTTCTCCTGACGGAGGTATAAAAATATTGAACTCACCACTTTGTAGTCCAATAAACGTGACAAAACCGATCCATTTCAAACAAAAATGGTATTTTTACATCAATAAGGGTCCGAGTAAAGTCTTCCAATAAAGTGATTAGTCCAGGACAACAGTAAAACCGATAAAAAAAATTTAAAATAAACAGTGAAAATGCGCTTCCGAAATGTCTATGGCCATTTTTGTAGTCTTTACGGCTTTGGTTCTGATTCCTTCGCTTCCACTTCTGCCTACAAAGGTTACTGAGCATGCCCAGAAGAAAAAAAAAAAAAAAAATTCATCCGGTTTATTCCTTACGTAGGGTGGATCTCAAACCAGTGGCGCATAGATGGAAAGTCACGTTATGGTAAGTAACTCGAACCAATCGCGGTCCAGAACTCTGATGATTGACGCATGGAATAGCCAATGTAATGCTGTAAACGCAGATATATAACTTGACCGGGCGGACTTAGTCGCTGCCATTGTATTTGACGTGCGTAAAATGTCTTATTCATGAAGAGATTACGCACAGTGCGTACCAGTAACATACTGTTTCAGCACCGTGTCCAAACACCCTTTATAATCAAAATACAACATTGACGGAAGCCATGGAGCTTTACATGGTAAGATGCAGTTATGATTCTGACGATATTTTTAATTCAGTGAGAACTACGGCATTTACCCAGGAGATGGCGCACCTGTAGTTAGAAAAATGTGTGCAGAACACTCATTTTTTGGTTTATTGCTGTCAAATTTGGTGTGGAAGAAGGTAATACTTCAGGCTTTAGACCCACAGTGTGTTTTAGGTCCCAACCTATTTTTAAAGCCATTTTTACAGCATGTATTTATATAAAATAAATAATCGGACATACAAAAATATTTTTCAGTGTATTAAAATTCATATTGCTTGGTAACAATAGCACTCAGAGATATTAACACAGTTCTGGGATACATTTTTGAGTGTTTGCTTTCCAAAGAGACCCAACCATGTCTGCACTCAAAATGGTTCAAGAACAGCTTTAATTTAATTTTGGGTATGCGTTTTTAAAAAATGTAGGGCGGAAATTGCAGGAATGTTAAGGGGGTAAAACTGGACATTTGGAGCTTAAAGCTCATGCAAAGTTGCATTATATTCTCTTTTGTGAACCTTTAAAGCTGGCAGTTTGCTGAAAGTGCTGCAGAGAGTGCACCATGTGGCCGTTAGACAAACTGCAATCAGCAAAATGCGCACTCCCATGATTTTCAGGCGTGTTCTCATTATTCTGAGCTCTGTGATGGTCTGAGACCATTTTTGCTCTTTTTGTAATGTTGGATAAAATTCTTTTCTTCTTTGACTTATGGGGAGCTTGTGTAGGTGTCGTGGCTGGCTAGCTACACTTATTTAAGCTATCTTAGACCGCGTACATGTGTACGTACGTGCATCATTACGTCACGCTACTCGCTCTCACAAGCCCACACGCGCACCCTGAACCACCTGCCTCTACATGCAACCACGGTAGAATCAAACTACAGCAAACTACAGCACTTGATTCAATTGTATCGTCAGGAGATGAAAAAACTGACTATAGATTAAAAAAAAGTTTTATTTTAACAAAAATATTGCACAATGCAGCTTTAATGTGCTTAAATAACCTGAAGCAAAACAAATACATGTATGTATCTATCATATATGTAAATACTGGGGAGTGAAGAGGTGAAGCATGTGTTTGACTGATAAATAAAACCAATATATATATATAAAATTCTGGCATATGGCGCCACCCCTGAAAAATTCTTGCCCCTTTCTTGCCAACCCATAAATATTTTTCTAGATCCGCCACTGAATACACACAAACAAATGCTGTTGCGGATCAGAGCGAGACCCACTTTTTTAGGTGATCTCCGTCCGCTTACAAACGGACTCTGGTGCGGTTCGCTTCAGGTGTGAAAACAAACCCGTGTTGATCCGAACCAACTCTGGGATACATGTGCCTTTTTGGGCTTAACAAGCCACCATAGCAAGGTAAGTTCATACTTGATCCTCCGTCTTCTGTTTAACCACGCTGTTGCCAGCATGTTGAGGGTCAAGGCATGCAGAGCACATAGAGCACATCGTTTCCTTCGGGTTACTGGACGCATTCGCCAACGCTGTTCCAAAATATGAAACAGAGCATCGTGAAACCTGTGTTGAATGAGCTGCTCTTGACACTCAATATAATCTTACAGCTCCAATATCAGAACAAATGCAGAGTAGGAATGCAGCACGTTGGGCTTCCATGTTTTCCTCCATTTCCGGGTCTGTGCTCTGTGTGCCGCCCTAGTCATTGCTGTCCAATGGCAGCACCGATCGTCACACACGTGGATGTGTTTACAAAATATAGTTCACTTGCAAAAAGTACAGTGTGAATGCGAACCGCACCAAACGGAAAAAATTAAGTCCGATTTTGGTCTGGACCAAACAAGCAGACCAACAGACTTTTCTGGTCTGAATACACCCTTACAGTCAGTGATGTGCAAGTTCACCTTTGACAAGATGTAGTTCTAAGTTCATTTCACACAGGTTAAAATAAATCATCTTCATAGTTTACCACCTAAACTTGAGGTCTGCTGTCTGTGGCTTCAGAGCCGTTTGTTGCTCTTTTGCCACAATTGAGCAATGATGGTAATTATAAAGGTAACAAAAAAGGTTGAATTTAGCTGTCCTGTATGTTTTTATGCAGGATTTGAGTATTTTCTGTGAATTAAGGCAAAATAATAACACTAATGGTACAGTTTTTTTTAACTTACACTATACTGTCAATGTGGATGGTTGAGCGTATACCGCTTATCCATCCACATCATAGAATCCAGGTGTTCCCATCATGTCCGCCGCGACAAGTGTATAAAATAAAGCACTAAGGCATGCAAACTGCTTTTACAAACATTTGTGAAAAATTGGGCCCCAGTCATGAAATATCCTCACTACTACATATTCCATAGTCAACTATAAGTGTTGTTATAACAAATTGGAGGCTTTAGGAACAACAGGAACTCAGCCATTAAGTGGTAGGTAACATATGATCACAGAGCGGGATCCACGAGTGCCAAGGTGCTTGGCACGCAGATGTCGTCAACTTTGTGTAGAGTCAATAGCTACAAACATCCATTCTTTGTGTAGCCTTCAGAGTAGCTCAAGAACAGTGCATAAAGAGCTTCAATGAAGGGCTGTCCATGGTCGAGCACCTGCATCCAAGTTTTACTTTACCAAATGCAATGCAAAGAATTGGATGCATTGATGTAAACCACTCTGTCTTCAGACTGTAGAGCTTTGGAGCTGGGGCTTTCTCGGGTGACAAATCATGCCTATCTGTCTGGCAATAAAGTGGAGGAGTCTGAGTTTGGCAGTTTCCAAGAATATGGGACTTATCTGACTGCACTGTGTGAAATATAGGTTTGGTGCAGAGGAGATCATGATGTGGGGCTGTTCATGGTTCAGCAAACAAAAAAATATTTCGCAGAATTTCATGCTCCCAACTGTATGGTAACATTTTGTTGATGCTTCATTCCTGATTGAACTTGTTAACCAGTGCACAATGTAAGATCAGATTAAAAAGACTTGAATGAGCAAGTTTATTGTGAAAGAACAAACCTTAAACCAATCGGGTTTAAGGTCAAGACATCTGAAATGGCCAGGTCGCTTCCAACTTCAGTTTCTGACCTCAAAAATGATTTACTAAAAACGTGGTACCTTTAACAGATTACTAAACGATGTAGTTTTGTTAAAGTAGTGTTCTTCAAAAACCATTAACTTTATTCACTGTTTTCCCAGAGTCAGAACCAAACATGGAGAACTAGCATTTAGTTTTTATGCTCCTCTAATCTGAACAAACTTCAAGACAACTGCAAAGCTGCTGAAACATTGAGTTCCTTCTAGTCAAGACTACAAACCAATCTGTTTAGAGTTGCTTTTGACTGTTCTAGTTATAACATTAACTGAAACATCATTCATTTAGTCCATAATTCAACTTATCTTTACTTCCCTTTATTATGCCACTGCAATGTAAATCTTTATTATGTTTTCATGATGTAAATCACTTTGAATTTGTTTTGTTGCTGAAATGTCCGATACACAAATAAACGTGCTTTTTCTAAGTTATTGCTAAGACAACTTTGTGGGTTCATTGCTTTGTATGTCAAATTTCATACTATGACAAACCTTATGAGAAAACATGATTTCTCTTCAGATTTTATGTTAATTCATCATTCTAATGTATCCAGTCAGAAAAATCTGTCAAAAACGAACAGATGGTTCAGATTTGGTGAGGATGTACTGTTGCAAATTGGCTGCTGAAATTCTAATGGCAGACATTTGCTCAAAAAGTGAATTTGCAGAGGGATAAATAGCATTTTGTTTCAGTTTTATTCTTAGACTATATTTTATGGAACATTTAAATACAAAATTATTCATACTTTTGCGAGATAATAGAAAGATAACATTTTAAAAAAAATATAAAAATACATTCAATAATGTTTTTTGAAAGATTAGTTATTGAAAGAATTTGAAAGAAACAATGGTTTTAAGAAACAAAACAATGAAACAGTTTAGGAATTAATTAAATGAATAGTCAATTCAAGACATATTGCAGAATTATTGAAAGAATCATTAAAGGTGAAATGAATAAAACAAAATCAATGATGAAAGAGTTCAAGAGTTTGATCACGATAAAACTAAAGAAGAGATTTATTTGAGAATAAATACCATAAAGATTTCTACCGAAAACTAATTCAAAAATAAGTCAGTGAACAATAAAGCTAAGAAAAAAATCAAAAATCTTTTTTTAAAGGATTTTAAAGATATATTTAATAAATTATTAAATGAGTAATTAAGAGAGATTTTCAGAATTTATTATAACATGAATTCCAAAAAGCATGAATTCAAGGACAGAAAAAACAATCCAAGAAAGATTAGATCCACTGGTTAGTTTCCAGGTCCAGCGACTAACAACTGGAAGCCATGTTGATTGGTCACCACCCTGGGTAGCGTTCATCACATTTAGCTGGTGAATCATTGCTCCAGTCATGTAAGTCTGCAGCCGTGGTTTTGGTTAGAAATGGTTAAATGAGCCAAAGTGGTATTTATATTGTATTAGAGCTCCAGTACTTTTTCTTGTGTAAAACACATCGCAGGGAAGTTCAAAATGAAAATGATGGATTTTCGTTAAATTAACTGTTTAAATTTCAAGATCTCCTCAGCAAAACCCCTGTCGTTTGAAATGATAGATGGATGGTTTGCTTTGCACTGGTCTCAGAAACATTTGGTGCATAAACTCACAATGTTAAGTACTCTGTCTTATTATATATTTGTCAAGTTGCCATGAGGTTTATTGAGCAAATTTGTTTTCTCTCCCAGATGTAGCTTCTCCCAATATCCTGCCATCATCAATTCCTCAGTGTTAGAAAGCCTCTGCATAAAACACGAGGACATCAGGATCTAGTTATTCATGCAGCGTAATAAAACTTCAGCCTAGAAGTTGTTTTTTTCTGTGACCCTGTTTGAACTGAATACTCAACTGCTGATTTGTCTGTTTTTTTTACGTTTAGGTATTCAGCAAACCATTGAGCAGGAAGAAGGGCAGAACAGGTCATCAGCTGACCTAAGGATACGTAAAACACAGGTACAGTTCAAACAAACACAAAAGACTTTAGGAATATTCTTCTGTGCAATCTACTTGCATCCATTGCAGGGCAAAAGGGTCAAGCAACATTCAGGAGCTTGATTTTTTTGCATTAGCTGCTTCAATTACAATGAACAGGTCACAATAATTTGGTCCACAGCTAAGCTTGTGTAGATTGTTTTATTTTATATTCTTTTTCCTACTTGCATGAAGAAGGCTGGTGTGAGATGTCTTTGTTGTTTCGCCAGCACTCCACACTGTCACGGAAGTTCGTTGAGGTGATGTCGGAGTACAACACCACCCAGTCGGATTACAGGGAGCGCTGCAAGGGCCGCATTCAGAGACAGCTGGAGATCAGTGAGTAGATCTGAAAGATCAAACCCTCTAACTAATGTATGCTAAGGATGCGTGATATACTATAAAAAAATATATAATTCATGATTATTATTGTAGGACAACTAAAAATTAGTAGGAACTCCATCTCCCAGGTTTTTTCCCCTTCATATCACTTTCTGCAGACAATCTAGAGCAGCCGGGATATCAATATTGCTTTAAAATGAAGACTTATTCATCAAATTGGCTTTTTCACTTATCACTGTCATGTTTTTGTTAAGCAATCTGACCCACATGCAGTAAACCACTCAGGAGAACAATGAATAATTAAAAGGTTTATTGAAACAATAATGAATATGGTGCAGGCTCTGTTCCAGGGGAAATCCAACGGCACGGGGGAAATCGGGAAGACTGAAGGAAAACAGAGGATATATGAGCAATGGGAATTAATAGAAAACTGTAGAAACTGTGAAAATGCCTTACTGTAGAGGGTGAGCTTTTCCACCAGTGAGGGTGGGTGGATTGCTCTGTTTGGTGATCCCGGAAGAGACGACAGGTTGGTGGTATAAGGAGAGAAGGTGGAGCAGATGTTGGAGGGCAGAGAGGTTGCTCGAGGAGGTGGAGAATGGTAAGAGGAACTTGGAAGCTGCCAGTCCAAAGGTGATGATCCAGGAGTTATATCACGAAGGTTAGTTGACAAAAGGAGATCAGTAGCTGAGGACAAATTAACAGATCCTGGAAGTTGTACTGAGGGAAACCTTAAAATAAAGACAAGGAAATATTTTAGCACGAGAAGCATGAAACAAGGAAACTCAAGGAACTCAGATGGCTCAGATTGTGTGTTGAGGCTTCGAAGCCTTTTTCAAGTAATCCAGGATAATTTTTTGTGATTCATGTATTGAGGCTTGTGTTGATTACATATGTAGTGATGTTCGAGGCCTCGCTCGTTGGCCTTACCACGTGACTGAGTCATGAACCAAGTTGTCAGTTTGCTCGGGAATTGAAACATAAGAAGCAGCCAAGATGCTGCTGTTTCCCCCTCACATTTTGTTGCCTTAGGATCATATCCCGTGTGTGTTTGGAATCAATTTGAGCATCTTTTTTGTGATGGAACTAAGGAGGAGATTTTCCCGTGTCTGGCAACAACCCAGCACTTTAGAAAACCTTTTAAGTACAAATAAATACATGTTGTCCCTCTTGACCATTCACACAAAACACAAATCTTGTTTTATTAAATTTATGGCAATCACAAACATCCTTAATTTATTTATTCAGTATTCACATGTCACATGATTATAATCACTGGGGCTGTTTTACTTTGTCCTCTTGATGGTGCAGCAGAGCAAATGTGTCATCGGTGCCTTGAATCATGTGTTGACCAATTAAATGGAAAGCTTCAGTGCTTCATGAGGCTTCATCTTGTTATCACTACTGAACAGCAAAAATGTCAGCAACTTGCATTTTTTTGGACCCAAATGCTGACAGAGCAGAGGCAGAGAGGTAACGTGAAAACTTTAAATGAAATAAAAGGATTTACAAATTACAAAGGGAACATGGAACTCGGGAGATTAAAACAGAAGAACCCAGCAAGGAACAGTGAAACTTGGTAGCTTAAATAGAAAGGAAATGTAATCAGTGACACAGAAACCAGCTGAACAGCTGGGGGAGGGTATTGAGCAGTGAAACTGAGGGAAGGAGACTAATTGCATAGAGAACACAGTGGAAGCTGAATCAAAACCCAAAAGGAACTACGAGTCTTACACAAAGAAACTAGAACACACAAACAGAACACAGATAATAACTAAGAAGCTAAACACAAAGGAATGAACGAATATGACATGATAAACAACAATAATGAACACAGAGAAATAAAATGAAAATGTAATGTTTTAAACAATAGTTAAAAATTCAGAAATATTTAAAAAAATCTAAGATGAGGGTGCATGGTGGCGCGGCTGGGAGAGTGGCTCACCTCACAACTAGTAGGTCCTGGGTTTGATTACCGGCAGGGACGCTGTGGGTGCTGAGGGTGTATTTGTTCCCCCGCATCATCGACACCCAGACCCTGGGTGGGGTTGGTGAAAGAGCCTTTTTGTGTGGAGTTTGCATGTTCTCCCCATGTTCCCTTGAGCAGCTAATGTGAGCTACTCCCACAAAAACATGCACTAGTCCTGGGGCTGTATACTGGCCAGCCAGGGCGCCTGAAGGGTTGGGGAGGATCTGGCTGGAATAACGTGATCCTTCCACGCGCTACGTCCAGCCGGGGAAACCCCGCCCCATCAGGTGAAAAGAAGGGCCTGGTCACCGCCCAAGCATTAAGGAGGCTTGGGTTTCAGTGCGGGTTGGCAGAGGGAGAGCAGAACCCCAGGAATGGAACAAGGTAGGAGCACTGGGTGATAAATAATGGGAAAAAACCGTGGGATACAAAAATCTTTAAAAAAATAAAATAAAATCTATGAAAACCAAACAAACATCCGTGGATCAACCATCATCTGTTGGAGTTGTTATCGCAGAATGATTGCTATCAGAGTGTATTTTTAGTCATAGAAAGTTATTTTTTTTGTTCTGGTTTAAGTATTTGCAGAAAAACTCAAAATTATTGTGCTTAGATTCTGAGCTGATGCCAAAAACGTTCATCAGTTAATTTCTTAATCTGAGGAAATGTGCCTTATTCAGTATTCTCACTTTTACAAGACTTTGTTCAAGGTTCAGTTCATATGAAATGAAATGATAATAATTTATATTCATAGTTTTGGGGGGGTTAACTCCTGAACTTAATTAACAGCACCAGAGGGTTTTTTGTGCTCATTTATGTCCTAAAATGATTAAATGACAAAATAAAGCTGCTTTCATTCACATACGGTTCTTTTTTTGTGATGGCAAAAGTCACATATTGAAGGTCAGAGCATGGAAGGCTCAGAAAAATGGGGGGGGACCAGAGAAACCTCAGAATGAGTAGAACTCCGCCAAGGCAGCTCCCAACCCACCCACCCCCGACGGCGAGCCGGATCACCCCAAAAATCGAATCGCTTGTTCCTGGTCTTGGTCATTTTTTAACAGTTTCATCATCATGTCTGACAAGGTAAAACTTGACAGAAAATTGGGGCCTGTAACTGCCCCTGCAGAAGGTGCAGCTGTAGTCTTTGACATTATTGCCATCTTGAAATTTACTTGAACTATTCCACAAATATTCCATCAGATATGATGATCAAGACAGAGAATTTTGAAGATATTGCAATGGACTTCACTATCCCAACAAAACATTCTGAAAGCTATTGGATCTTTCTACCAACGACTTCAGATTGCAGCGAGTTGCGCATAGGGGTACCTTACGGACACCTAAGGGCAACAGTTTTCGTAAGATCTCCATAAGTATACGGGGGAAAGGTTCCAAGGCACCCTAACGAAGAACATAAGAACTCTACTGCCAGCGTCAGCAGAAAATCACCTAATGTTCTCAAGATGGCCTCAAGCTGCTCTTGTAAAATCCAAATTTCTAAAAAGTCCGTAGGAGTTACAGGAGGTTTGTACGAAACCCGTTTTCATAAGTACCTATGTGACCCTAGCTTTAATGACATTGTGGAATCTGTTGTGTGTTCTTTGCACACTTGTGACCAGTTTTAATAATATTCTAAATAACAAAACCTTATAATTGAAAGAATGTACTTTTTTTTTACTGTGGCTCAGGTTTCACTTATCTATATTTAATTTGAATCTCCCTGGTGGTAGTGTGCCACAACAACTGCTCTCAGAATGAAATCACTTCTCACCGACACCCACACACACTTGGACGCACGCGGCAAGTTACCGCAGCTTAGATCTATGCTCCTCTCATTCCTGTCCCGCTGAATGCATCAGATGAATTGACAGGTATTAGATGCAAACCTTGCAATCCTGGACCAGACGGAGGACTCAACCTCTGCTTCATCATTTAATACACCAAGCAACCCCGAACAGTCAGCATGATGCAGTCACCTAAATATACACAGCGCACAAGTGCATCCATACAGAGACGAACACCATGACTCATTTAGTGGTAATAGCTGAGCCAGTTATGCTACAGGCCTCTTGGCATAGATGTAATTTCCTCCAGCCATCTGTTGCTTCAGACTGGACACATGCAGCCAGTTTATATGTGTGTAAGATCCACCCTGTAAATGGGCCCCTGTCTAAATAACAATAGAGCTCACAGCACTCTCAGGGGATAATCACAGGATTTACACAAACACACCTTATGAAGTTAAACATCTGAGTCACTTTTTCCTTGAGCTCTTTCAGATCTGCTCGGGTTTGATTTGTCAGCTGCTGGAATCACAAGAGGCCTTCACTGATATCATCTGTCGCCAAGGAAGGGAATCACACAAGCAGGGATGGAAAAAAAACATACAGAAAGAGAGGCAGAACTTTGACTATGCAGGAAAAACAAATTATTTACAGTCTCTGAGGTTTTTCCCATCAGATTATGTTTTTAAATTCTGTTCATCAAAAGATTTTATTCTTTGTGTTGGGGTTTCAACACCTTTGACTGGTTTGTGTGTGAATCAATAAAATGTCACACACTGAGGGAAACATTCAGACCCAGTATTGATTCTGCCGCCACGTCTCTCTTTTTCTGCTTACCTCCACTCTAACCTAATGGGTTCAGACATAAAAAGGACAAGAAAGAAAGACGGGGGTGCTCTGCAAACATGTGGTCCACGATTTCAGCCCCAACAAAATGATTGTGCTATTTGGAGTTGTAATGCCATCCATCCAACACACTTCAACATGAATATCTTTTTTTTAATCAACATGCAATATTTTTACTAATCCTTAACATCTTTTAAAACTTTAAATTAAAGCTGAAAAAAATCTGTTAGTTGCATAAAACAGATAAAAATGTAAACATTGGTAATAAATATCCTAGATCTTAGCTTCTGTGTGCAGTAAACTGTCAGATTAACGAAGCCGGGCTGAGAGGAGGTTGACCACAGGCGTTGCAAGGTGTCTCGCTGACATTTGATTATTGTTTTCCCATCTCCCATTGGACTGCTCCTCTAGCTGCTCAGTGCCGCAGCGGAAGATTACTTAGGTCTGGTGAAACGTAGCCTTCCTCACCTGCATGTATAATAAAAAAGAAATTAAATAAAAAAGTATTAAACTACAACCATGCTAATATCCTAGCTAAACAAGAGAGTTAAAGAAATGCCTTGTTTATTTATGTTCAAAATACAATCATCGGAATCTTCAAGACTTTTGTTGTCTTTTGTTTCTGTTGCACAAACCTTTTGTGCAGCTGCTCCACTCTGCTCCTTGAGGATGCTACTTCTGGTTCACTGAACACTGGAAATTAAATAGTGCCATTACTGGTAGCAAGGTAGTATTAAAGATTTAATAGGCTATGAACACTATGGGTATAGTTATACTGCTCAGCTTCAAATTGGGCTTTGCAGGGTTTGGGTCTCCATGGTAACAAATAAGAGCCTCCCTCAGAGCTTGTCAGGGCTTTAAAGAAAACAACGAGGTGTGTGTGTGTGTGCGTGCGTGCGTGCGTGCGTGCGTGCGTGCGTGCGTGCGTGCGTGCGTGCGTGCGTGCGTGCGTGCGTGCGTGCGCGAAGCGAAATTAGAATATCTCCAGAATGAATATGTCTATACCTGATTATTTAATTTGCAAAGCTAAATAAATGCAGTTCATTACTGAATAAAATAGATCTCTTTAATGAAAGCATATGACCACTTAACGTCACCTAAATGAACATCATTGGTGTAAAGAGAGTTCATTATTTTCCATATCTCGTAAAGTTTTGGCTGCAGCTTAATTTGTATTATTTCGAAGACAGCAATCATAGGATCTGAAATCTTCCCATTTTCAATCTACATCAATATGTCGGCTTTACCGCTGAGCAACCCATCATCCTCAAAGTCTTGGTCATACGTAATATACACACAGTTACGCACACACTCTGATAATGTCATGAAAGCAGGCTTTTGTAGTTGCCTCTGACGTGAGAGATCCTGCTGTTTGGGCTCTGACAGAGAGGAAGTAGAGCTGTATTTGAGTAACCTACCTGGACAACTGCATAACATGAGCTTTCCAGATACCTGCTCTCCACTCATGTTTGTGTGGGGAAAAAGAATGAAATGCAGGTAGAACTTTGCATTTTAAAGCTACCAGTAAGCTCAGCTGCCTTGCTGTGTTTTTTAATAATCTTTATCACAGAATTAGATGATTAGCTACTATAACTCATCTGAACGCTGATTATTGAAAGAATTTTTCTAATGCATAATTTTCATTTTTGTAAATGTTATTTCATTTTTATTTCTTAAAGTGTAAAAAACAACTTTACACTAGTGGAATTCTCTAGATACTATATTTCATAGTCAACTGTGTAATTGGGAAAGACATTGACAACTGCAGATGCCAAGTAACATGGTGTGCTAAGGTTGCCAACTTTCTACAGAGTCAGTAGGTACAGACCTCCAAATTTGCTGTAGTTTTCAGATTAGGTCAAGAGCAGTGCTTAGAGATTCATGAAATGTATTTCCATGGCAGAACAGCTACATATGAGCCTTAAATCACCAAATGCAAAGCACAGCGTTAGATGTAGTGGTGCCACTCATCCGTAGAAAAGTAGAGATAGACTTCACTCCTGGTAGATTTGCCATGAAATATGAAAAGGGATGTGGTTGCTACATTTCATGAGCTATCTGGACTATTATTCGGAGCTGAATTTGGTGTTTATTTCATTACCTTCTTGTTAAAGAGCTGTATGGAAGGTACATTTTCATAGCAGGAATCCCAAATGGAATCTGGCTCTATAATCCTGATTTCACAAAACAATGAGCCAGCATTGGCTTAGTGGAATGCAGCCATTAATATTTAAAAATATACACAGTTTTCCCTACTGTGAGATAACAAACTGACTGCAGTGTAAAAAACAGGCAAAAAAAAGATTCTTCTCTTATTTGAATTTGTAAAACCAGACAATTATTTCACTTAAAATACAGTACAACTATTTATCACTGTTAAACATCACTTAATATTGCAGCTTGCTGTAATACTGCAAATTGTTTTACTACAAAGATGACAATCTTCTTTTAGACATGACCCATAAAAATGGCTTTATGCCACTGAAGACAACAACAAAAAAAATCGTCTCAGAATAAACATCATGGGGGATTCCATCTAAAGTTCAGTACCCTGACATTGAGAGAGGCCAAGGACCATTGAGTGTCAAAGGCATTATCCAGGTTGAAAAAGCAAGAGGCCCTCTAATAATGAACTACTAAATGAATGTCACGGCAACAGAAACCTTGAGTGGAAGAAAAGGACCAGGAAACACCATCATGATTCACCAAGAGACTGAGGAAGTGCCTGATATCGAGAAGATCTTATTAATTGCTAGAGTGGGCTGGACTGGAAGACAATGCAGAGGCACTCATCTTAAGTCCCTTCTCCAGTACGATTGGCTCGGCTCGGGCAGTGTCGCGTCAGCCCAGCCCAGCACGACCTGGTTGTGTTTCCATCGCCATCTCAGGAATGCAGCAGTGGGCGAGGACACGGCAAAGTGGGCAAAGTGGCACGAAAACTCTGTGACGTAATTAAGTAAACAAAAGCGGGCATGTGGACGGAAAATAGTAGACGGATGAAACAATGGATGGACTGACCCAGAGGCTGCTCTTGAGCATGTGGCGGCAGTATTGCATTATGCAGGGGTCTAAGCATGTATGGGCTCCGCCCTTTGGCATGATTATCTGATGCTGCACCTGTTAGACTAATAGTCAGAAAATCCTCAAGCAAGTTGTTTTCTTTTCAATAAAGTTTTTGAGTTTTCCAATTAATAGCGGCACATGTAAATTTTTAAAATCATACTTTAAAAATGTTTGTCCCCAATAAAAACAAGTTTCAGGTACTTTCCTGATGCCAACCCCATGTAACTTCCCTTCAACTATCAGAATTTTGATAGTATATCAAAGGCTTCGTTTTGTATTGCTATTTGACAATCAGGGTAACGTCTGTGGTTCCGATTATTTTTTACAAGGCTAAATGCCACTCTGTGCCACCCTTAAGGCTTTAACTTTGTGATGTTGTTTTTCACTTAATACAGAAATGCTCTTGAACTGCATTTATTGTTCATTTTTTCATCTCAGCAGTACGATGAAGGTTGCAGTGGAGCCACCCAGCTCAATCTGTCATGTTTTATTGGATTGAGGACCCAAATGCTGTGAAATAAAAACAAACAAATAATTTAATTAAACAAGGAACTTGCATAAACTCAGGAGGACCAGAACAAGCAGAGACGAGGGAACAGGAACAATAGATGACGAACCAGCGAGTTGTGCCTGACAAAGAGGTGCTTATATATGCTGAGGAGGTGTGAGACTGGCAGGGAGAAGGCTGAGGACTAATTATGGTGAAACAGTTGCAGGTGAGAGGGAGAGGGCAGGAGGAAACAATCAGTAACTGGGAAGGGAGGCAGAATAGCAAGGGAAACAGAGAGGAAGGCCAAGAACAAAATATAAGAAATGACTAGACAGAGAACTATTCTGAAGAGGAATGAAGTATAACAGAACTAACAGGACAAATAATGAAAGGAGGAAAAAGTAAATAAGATTAAACAAGTATAATTTAACAGAATCTAACACTAAGAACTGAACTGAATAAGGAAATGAAATAACTGAAACTCAACACAAACACCCAACATCATGACAGAATCAGTATAGTGCCAAGTTTTTATAGATTCTAGCATCACACCAGAAATATCTTCCTTGTCATTTATTTATAAAAACATTAAAGTTTATTATTATCAAACTTAAAGAAAGTTGACAAAACCATTCATGTTTCATTTTTTGGAGCTGTTATAGAGTATACTCTTGTAACTTGTACATCTAAAATATTACAAAAACAACTATTATTTTCCTCCACAGCCAGCAACTATTTGATGGAAACTGGGTTGTCAGCATAAGGAGTAAGAACTTCTTGTATGAGCTGTATGTGCCCCAAGTAGAGATTTAATATGTGCATGGAAAAGATTTTGAAAATGATGCTGACGTCTGATGAAGACGTGCAGTAACAGTGGGAGTAATGGAGCTCCAGAGAAGCAACTCTGCAGGCAGTTTCCGCTTTCACACTATAGGATATTAAAGGAGGTGTAGAAAAACATTTCGTGAAGTAGGGCAACTCTGCTGGGGAAAATAAAAATGGATGAGGAGCTAATGCACCTGGAAGAGACACTGTCATACATAATGGTTAGTAAACAGAGAGAGACGAGTTTTACAGGAAAGAGCTTGAAAGTAAGAACCGACATTTTTATGACCTACGTTAAAGTTGTTTCCTACATACACATTCTGACAGACAGATTTAAAGAGAAAAATATGTCTTTTCACAACAGCATACATATAGTTCCAATCAAAAGTATAGATTCACTTTAAGCAACACTATGTAAGTTTTGCTCTCGGGGTCCCCCTACAGTTGGGAAAAAGGTATTGTTTTCTACTACTGTCGTAAAATCTGTAATGCTTACACCAGGGGATTCACGTGCATTGAAGCGATACCCTCAAACATTACAGATTTTCACATTTTGGTCAGCCTTCGTTCCGTGTCAAATGTCTTCATCACGTTATTTTCACGTTTTTACCATAAACTATCATGTTTTAACTTGATACGGTCTAATTTCTTTTTTATATGGCTGACAGCTCAATGCCAGCGTACATATCAATACAAATTCATGTTTTTTTCTTCAAACGCCAAAAGATCGTGTAGCTCACATTTACAAGCCAGCGTCATTATAGCAGCCTATTTGCTACTGTTTTACATAATGGATTAGGTAATTCGTTTTAGGTTATTGTGGTAGGTAGCCTAATAGCCCTAATCGTCAATATTATAATATCAAGCTACCACAGATGAATCTATAAAGTTGAAAAATGGATTTGCATTATAGACTGAGGCAAGATTCTTTCTCCAGAAAAATAAATAAGACTATCAGCCTGCAGCCAGCAAACAAATGCTTGTTTGGCTCACGTGGGGGGCGGAAGTGAGGTATGCCTTAAAGCAGCACTCGAATTTTGTAGTTCTTTTTGTGCACAGGTTACTACCCGCACCCCAAAGTTACGTAGTGCCAGTAAAAGTGATACAGACCCCGTCAGGCTATGGCATGCTTGTCATTCAACCTATTGTAAGTCGAATTAACATCACAAGGCTCTTGGAGATATATTATGAAAGTTGAAAAACTACATAGTGTTGCTTTAACATGGGCATAAATGTCCTATTATAGCATTTATTGATTAATTTGAACCTGCATACAACTTGTTGTGGATTCTTAAATCAGCACATAGTTAAAATTATACACACAGGCTTGTCAAATGGGCCTCAATGAGTTGTAGAAGCTTCTGGCATAAATCTAGCCAGATTTTCGGCCAATTTTTTTCCCAGAATCGGCAGGGTTCCTTTAAATTTGTTATTTTCCTGCCACAGTCCTGGCTTTAACCATACTGTCCAACATGTTTTCTAAAGGCTCAGAGTCATTCCAGAAGCTTAATGGTGGTAATTTTCATCCAGTCCAAAACCACTTTTGATGTGTCTTTGGCTTTATGGTCTGACTCAAACTGCCACCCCTACCCTCAGATGGGAGGAAACTGGTTTTGATTTTCAAGGACAGTACAGAAACTACCAAAGTTTCAAGATGAATTAGAAACTGCTGGAACACCAGTGTCAATGCCCACAGTGAAGTGAGTTTTACATTTCTATAGACTGAGAGGGTGCTGACTAGGCATGGGCCGGCATGAGATTCTGATGGTATGATAACCGTAGGCAAAAATATCACAGTTTCACGGTATTATGATTACAGCTCTATGCCCATGCCTACCCTACTGTCAAAAAATATGAATGAGAGTCAATGGAGCAATAAAAGTTATTTTCTGATCCCGTTTTAAATGTGCCATGGATGTATCATAATTTTGTCTGTACTAAGCTGCATGGCACACCTGTGGTGCATTCACATAATGTTGGGGAAGAGGCGGGATACAACCTGGACAGGTCTCCAGTCCATGACAGGGCAACACAGAGACACACAACCATGCACGCACACACTCATACCTAAGAAACCAATTCACCTAACAGTCATGTTTTTGGACTGTGGGAGGAAGCCGGAGTACCCGGAGAGAACCCATGCATGCACAGGGAGAGCATGCAAACCCCATGCAGAAAGACCCCAGGCCGGGATTTGAACCCGAGTCTTTCTGGGTATGCCCCTGGAAGTCTGGCGGACGACCCGGAGGGGATCCTCTGGCTGGACGGAGGTCCGGAGGACGACCCGGATGGTGTCCTCTGGCTGGACGGAAATCGGGCGGATCCTCCCTTGAGGACCTGGAATTCAGGCGGACGGCCCTTAGGTCCTCTTCTGAGGGTCAGGCAGCCGCTGAGGAGCTTGGTTGGTTGGCTGAGACGAAGAATCTGGAGGCTCGGACGCCGGGGACGGGTCCTCCCTGACCCTCCCTGGGAGCTCTAGCGACGGGGACGGGTCCTCCCTGACCCTTCCTGGGAGCTCCAGCGACCCATGGAGAAATGTTGTTTGCTGGAAAGCAACCAATGTGATGGCCAGGAAGACTGCAGGAATGGTGGACAGGAATCAGCTGGAGGAGGGAAAGAACCGGCGGTGCGTGCAGCGCGGAGATGCAGCCGACCTTGGTGGTCCGTGTGGGAGCGCCACCCTGCTCCCTGCTCCCGGAAACTCCGGCTCGGCGGCCCCGTCGCCTGCGGCCAGATGGTGGAGGCAGAGAGGGCGGACCGGTGATCTCGTCCAACGCCTCCTGGCGAATCCTCTCCGCCTGGCGCCGCAGATCGACGAGATTCCGGGCAGAGAAGACACTCTGGAAGTGAGGGAGCACTTTGAGGATCTCTTCAACTCCGGAGATGTGTACTGGAAGATAAGGGGAGGCCGCGATCTTCCCCAGGTTGGCCCAGAGGTCCTGGCGCAGGGCGGCGATCTCCCAGGCAAGTGCTGGGTCCATGTTCATGGCCGGATCATTCTGTCAGGGGTGTGTGTGGAATATGGACCCAAACGCAGACGCTGAGGAAGTGCAGGATGTTTATTTAAAGGTGGAGGAGGTGATGGTGAAGACGGCAGGAACGGAGAGGCAGGAAGACGACACACCATGGGACACTACTACGACTAATAACTACTACTTACTAGCGTTGTTGTGTCTTCCTGCCTCTCCGTTCCTGCCCGATGTCCAGCGTCTCCCGTTCCTCCCGTCTTCACCATCACCTCCTATTTTTTATAATGTAAAAAAAATGTAAAGAAGTTCAAGATATATGAATACTTTTGTAAAGAACTGCACTCTACTCTTCTTGGTGATTCCTATCTTAACTTCACTTTGTAGATAACATTTGGCTAAACTTCAGAGACGTCTAGTGGAACATGTAAAACCTCATCCAGGCGCTTAATACTGGGACATTTTTAAATGACTGATAATACAGACTAATATCTGCTGCTGCCAGTGGTTTGGATCCTTCTTAAAAATATTAAAGGAAAGGCTCAGACTTGATAAAAAAATTGTTTAACTGTTGCATGGAAACCAGACAGAGATTGATAAATAATGAGTTTGTGGAAAAGAGAGAGGCTGCACATTTAAATTTACCCTCTAAGGGTTAAGGGAATGAGAAAGTTGACTGCTCCACCATGGACATTTTATCAAAGGGTTTTTTATTGGATTTTTATCAACCTCAATTAGGATAATCTTATATATGCAGTTTAACAGCACAATCCTTTTTGAATTGTGGATCTGGGATCCAAGAGTAAACATGTGTTAAACAACAAAACACATTGTTACAACATTGTAAAAATACGGGATAATACTTTCAAATACTAATTAATGTCACCATCAGAAATTAAATTTTGGAAGCATAGTTGCTAAAGAAAATGCAGAAATATAACCACTAACTCGTGCAGTCTCGTGCTTTTTTTTTTCCGTTCCTGGATGTTGTTGATTGAAAAAACATTTTAATGAAAGGAAAAGTCCTGTGTTTTAGTAGTTTTTAAATTGAATGTGCATGATTCCACAACCACATATTGCAATGCTATACAATATAGCTAGCATGTTTACAGTAATGCTAGTGCATAAACCACCACTTTAATGCTAACATCTATGAAAAATCCTATTCATTGCTGACAATGAGCTTCAGTTCCATGATAATATTACCAAGCAAATACTAATATATTCAAGACACTAGCATTTATTTAAATAGCAACATGGTTATATTTCCTCATCTCTGACGGAAGAAATAGCTGCTTTTACATGTAACAGCCGTTTTGTAACTACTGCATTTCTATGGCAGCGCCCATAGCTTAAATTTGTTTATCAGCCACCAGTTGTGTTGCATTTGACCTAAGTTTAAACTCAGGTTAATTGGAAGCAGTCTGAAGCAGAAAGCATCATTACATCATGTTGAAAAAATTCCAATGTTGTACATTTGAAGTGCATTTGTTGGGGTGGTCTCTGCTTGGCTAATCCCCAATAAAAGACAGGTTGTATAATATCACTGGTTCACTCATGTACATAGTCAAATATATAAGAGAATTGGGTTTCAATTATTTGTGGAGCTTTATTCTTTACAGTTAAAGGTCTGTATGTAATTTGTAAACAACAGAACAAAGCCTCTTATTGCGCCAAAGTCTTCTTTGCCAGCTTCGTTTCTTTCACAGTGCCCTACGTTTTGTGGTTTCTTTGATTTGAATGTTTGCCACTTTGATTCCTGAGTTGTTTCTGCAAGAGTGCTAAAAGACTTTTATCAAGCCAAAAATATTTTTTCCCATGCATCTAACGGAAAAGACATTATACCACTTCAACATGACTCTAGCATATGTTTATTGTTGGGTCTGTTTTTCCCTTTAGCTGGAAGAAACACAACAAATGAGGAGCTAGAAAGCATGTTAGAGAGTGACAACCCTGCTATTTTTACCTCTGGGGTAAGCGACTCAACAGTATTTCTTTTTAAGTATTTCATTATTTCTTATTACCTCTTTTCTGGTGTCTTGTTCACCTCAGATAATAATGGACAACATCACCCAACAAGCGATGAATGAGATCGAGACGCGGCACAACGAGATTATTAAGCTGGAAAACAGCATCAGAGAACTGCACGACATGTTCATGGATATGGCCATGTTGGTGGAGAGCCAGGTGAAAACCCCTATTCTTCTCTCTGTCTTACTTCCTTTAACTGTGTGAGTTTGGTGTCAGCCAAATGCACAAAAATTTAATTAGCCTGCAACTCCTGCATATGCAAAGAAATACAGTTGTTTATGATTATTGCTATCCAGTTTTCCAAACAGAAATAAGCGTGCAAAAAGTGTTTCCTAACATAAATGCTTTAATGTAGATAGTGCTGCAGCTTTGCTTTTCTGGAACTAGCCTTTGAACAGAAACTGATGCTGTCTTTTAATTTGCAGACAGCATTTACCATGTTAGCATAAATATAGCGTTTCTAATGCCACCAGAGTTGGCTTGAGGTTGTGTCTTCACCTCCATCTGGTTTTCTATTAAACGTATCTTCAATTTACTATTTTAGGACAGATCAATTTTGGTTTAAAAATTGTGTGCATTCATTCATTCATTTTTAAATTAGTTTGGATTTCTGGACACAGGCTTTTTTTATATAACTGCTGCACTGATGACAACACTCTTTTGTTTAGGTTCTCAACTGTTAAAGAAATATAAAACTTTCCAGATTTTGGCTTTTTATCTTATTAATTGTTCGGCATAATTAATTTGTGTCAAATCCTCTACAAATGCTGATTAGTTCAAACTGAGTAATTCTGGGGATCATTTAGATACTAATCCAGAGATGTGATTCCTTTGATCCTTACACACACATCAATAATCCTCCGTTGCAGAGTAGTGTCTGCTTTCTTCAGAGAACAGTTTAACTTCTGGTTAAACTGCAGGCCTGCTGCTGACACGTATGACTGCATGAATGTGGGCTGAACCCCTCACAGAGAACACCCACATCAGTAAATTCAGACTGACTTACACAAAATGTTGGATTGAAGACAAATAAAACACATAGGCATGTATTTAAATTTATTTTTTGCATTTAAAGGCAGGAATGCATAAACTGAAGCATACATTTTTACACCTAAACGTTTCACAAGAATTAAGACTACAACTAATAACTGCAACTCTTTTTTTAAATGAAACAAAAACACCAACAACAATATGATACAAAAAATTGACAATAAGTTAGAGCAAAACATGTTTCCCAGACAATGACAATCAATATCACTTTGATGTTGGTTTACCACCTGGTTTTTGTACTATTTCTAAATACCGACTTAGCAAACAACATCTCTGATTCCTCTTAACAAAATTACTCTTATAACACACGTACACCTTTTTAGATATTTTTCTTAAACTTTACTTTTAAATGTTCATTTTCCTTCAAGTTACTCCTTTGTTTCTTTTATTTTCAACAACTCGTATAAAGTTTGGAAGCAGATTATGGTATACTTTCTACATTACCAGTGTAGTACTGTGAATTATTATTTCATGCAATTTCATGAATATTTTGCTGGTAATGTAATAATTATCTGAACCATTCCTAATTGTTACTGCTTTCTACTGTAGCATATAAACCAGCTTAGTGCTGGTTTTATGGGATTCATTCTTTATCTATGCAACATGAATGGGACTATTAGGGAGCAGGACAGTACCCTTTATGTTTCTTCGTTAAAATGTGTTTAGATTACTATAATATTGCATTTTTTAAGCATTTTCCTTCATACATTGTTTATATGAGGGCTAAACTAAATTTCTAGTCATCTGTCACCCCCAAAATCTGGTTTTATACACTTAGTTAGAACTTCACTTATGCTGTTTTGCTAGAATTATTGTGTTTATCAGTTTTACCATTTCTTTTAAAACATTTTCCCCTTTCCACTGTTATAATTCTTTACCAAATATAATATGAGACTAGTCACCAGCAAGTAGAGTAAATTTTAAAGGAGTCATAACCTAGTATTATCTTAGATACCCACGCTCTATTATAGTCTTTCAGGCCCTTCTAAAAAAGAAAAGTTGAAAAAAATGTGTAACAAAAAAAAACACAGAGCTCCTCTGACCCTTATTTCTGAAGGCATTATTGTCTCGCGAGATCTGATGCGATACTTTGGCTGTCGTGGACGGGCATTGTAATAATGCAAATGAGGGGCGCGTTGATTGGTGGCAGGAAGGAGGGGGGTTGACACCGCAGGTAACGCTTCAGCATATCTAACCCACATCTACTCCCGCTAGCATAGAATAGCCACATTAGCAGTTAGCTGCTGTTTGTTACACACAGCAGAGCAACAAAAACAGCCTTACCGTTTCAGATGCAGGCAAGTCTCTGATTGTAGGAATGGCCCCTTTTTCCAAACGGAGCTTCGATGCCAACTTCGCCTGATATTGTCCCAAATTCGTAAAGGATTCCGGCGTAAAAAAAATAGAAAAAATATTTCCATGTTGACTGGCAGAATCAACATGGAAATATTTTTTCTATTTTTTTTACGCCGGAATCCTTTACGAATTTGGGACAATATCAGGCGAAGTTGGCATCGAAGCTCCGTTTGGAAAAAGGGGCCATTCCTCGTTATTGGGAGCCGTTTTATTTTATTTTTTCATTCCCCCCTGCTTTTTTTGGTACATTTGGTACACATCGTTTTGCATTAATTTTGGTAATAAATACACTTTAAGCAACAGAAAATCTGAGGAGCCGAAGGAGCCGGCTCTTTATGATGAGTCAAGCCAAAAGAACTGGCTCTCCAAAAAGAGCTGGAATTCCCATCACTAGAATTCAGTAATGGCGGCGGTCGACTGAATATGAGGGGGAGACGCTTCACTTTTAAATATCGGCTTCCCGGGCAGTGTATAATCGTTAGGCAATCATAACATACCTTTTTTCTCATGGAAAAGTGAAAATTACAGGTCATGACTCCTTTAAACTCTTTGATTCCTTACTATACAGAATGTCATTTAGCCATAATATCAAGTTTTGTTCCTAACACAGAAACTTTTGGTACCCCACAAGCAACCTTTAGTAAATTTGAGTCAGAATTATACGTACATACCAATATCTATTAATAGCGTAGTTGTTTTTCTGAGAATACACCTTCCCTCTGGTACCATATCTCTCCAACCTTTTCATCTTCAACCTTTTTTTTAAGTCAAGCTGTTCAAAACTAAATTCCCTATCATCTGTGGTAGTTTATCTGTCTTCTATGAGCTGATGCGCTGCTATTGATTTAGACCTATTACCTCTAAACCAATACTGGAGGTTAGTCAATAAACTTTATTTGAAATATGTATCCACACATGAAACAGAGGTAATGTTGTCTCGTGTAAGTTGTATAAACTATTGTGTCAGTAAATTGCTATGAAAACAGGGAATAGGTGTTTTAGTTCAAGGTAATTGCTTGTTTGTATATTAATTTCTGAATTTTCATTTACTTTCCTCATTGTTTGAGATTATTCTCAGATCTAACTGTAATTTTACCAATTTCAGCTTTGCCCTCTCTCTGTGTCTGTCTTTATCCACAACTCTGTTTTCTCCTCTTTTTGCTCACGCAACCCTGTCACCACTCCAATGACTCTAAGCTCTAAAGAACACAGAAAACTCCTTCCCTTCCAATAAAATAAGGTAATTTAAGCCTACTTGTAATTGTATTTTGCTGTGATTTTTCTTTAATGCATGCATGCATGCTGTGCAGGCTGGTTTTAAACTGGACCTGTAATTGTTATATGATCATAAATGTGCAAAAATTGTGTTTAAGTGCTATTGTGGGGAGGATTATAATTAGGTAGTACAAACCCCACTGGGAATCCCAAGCCATCACTAAGGTGTGTGTGAGTGTGGAGGGGGTGTCAATGAAATCCAACTTGTAATCAAAATTCTTGCATGTTCACTGGTTTATCAAAAGTCTTGATAGTGATGAAGTGTTATGGGAGGATATTGATAAAGTTGTGGCCCAAGCTGCAGGGAGACTTGCCTAAGAAATGTCTGGCTCTTACGTTTCTTTCTTCTGCTGAAGGAGGAGCAGCTGCTCTCTGTCTCTCTCCAGATCCGTTCACTTATTTTCTTTTCTTTTATTTTCTGTTTGCTTTTCTTGTTTTCTTTCTTAACCTTTTCTTAGTTACTTTATTTTCCCAGCCCCTGGAGTTACTGTATTGGACCAGATCTCTTCTTGGATTACTTTTCTATGGACTTATCAACATGGCTTTTTGCTCAGCTGAGGATTTTGAAAAACTGCTCCACAGAATTGAGGGCATTGAAACGAAGCTACGTCGTCTGGAAATTAATTTTGATCTCCACGCTGATTATGGACAAAATGAAACAACTTTACCGTTGAACAGGGAACAGCCTATCAGCCCGGTGTTACATCGGTCTAACCGTGTCACAGAGACTCCCTACAGGCGTCTGAGCGGCAGAACTCCGCACTACAATGAAAACTGGCCAGCTTTAAAACGCATGAAATCAACCCCAGCCTGTTCTCCGAGGAAGAAAAAACAAAAGAAACTCCG
Organism: Valencia hispanica; assembly: GCA_963556495.2. Classification (NCBI taxonomy): domain Eukaryota; kingdom Metazoa; phylum Chordata; class Actinopteri; order Cyprinodontiformes; family Valenciidae; genus Valencia; species Valencia hispanica. The sequence continues at coordinate 25,535,374 of OY747700.1, read as the reverse complement.
ACACAGAGAAACCTCTGAACCCAGAACTGCCGCTTCTGCTAAAAGTAAACAAAAGAGGTTTCAGCCAAAAACAAGAGATATTTCTCCACCTGGAATCCCGCTGAAAAACAGATTCGCAGCCCTGAGTTTCCAGAAAGATGACGCATCCCCCAGTCAAAGCTACCAGGAGAAACCCAGCCGCATCAAACGGACACATAAAGTAAGAGCGCCCCCAGCAAAGACTGTTATCATACAAGACGGATCAATTAATGGAATTGAGGCTTTTTGTAGCAAGAATACCAAAGTTTATAGCTGCTACAAAAATACAGTGAGAGAAATATCAGAAAAAATCCCTAAAATCTTGGACCAACATCCTGCTTTGGAAAAGCTCGTCATTCACGCTGGATCAGCAGATATCGCGATGAGACAATCAGAGATTCTGAAGAGAGACTTTTCTGATCTCCTACAGAGACTTGATGGACTTAACGTAAACATCCTCATCAGCGGACCAGTCCCTGAAGGGAATGATGAAAGATTTAGCAGACTCCGCATGCTCCATAAATGGTTGAAGAAACAATCAGCTGAGAAGTCGTTCACATTTATTAATAATTTCAAAGTATTTGGAAGTGCTAATCATCTGTTTAAAGCAGGAATGCGCTATTTGAACAGGTCCGGAGTAAGGCTCTTAGCAGCAAACATTTTTTCTTATCAACATCAGAAAGCAAAACACTTGCTCCCAAAAGCTGACCATGAGGCGCCCATGGATATCAGGGAACAAAAACAGCAAGTCATGATGACACCACAGGACCGAACAGATAAACAACCATCAGAGATTAAGTCTTCATCTTCCTGTGACTCAGCCACATCAAATGAGTCTCCATTTAGAAACTTTACAGACAGACTGAATGAGCAAATCAAACTTGGGACACAACTAACACCTAAACTTAGACTACACCAAACGCCTGGGACTAGTGTCAATAAGCCTGGGAGCTTCCCCCCACTGATTATTACAGATATCTGATATTTGAGGGAACCGGGCAATAAATCCACCCCTACCGTCTCCCAGAAGTCACCCGGCACCCCTGAGGCTATATCAGTGATTATCAGCAGCAGGAAACATAAACCGTTAACCACACGCTCTCATATTAAACAAAATCTCAAATTGATAACCTGTCGGAAGGGTCAGCTGCCCGTCATCACAATACTTAAGTTAGCTTTATTAAACATTAGATCTCTATCCGGAAAGTCTTTTCTTATCAATGACTTCATCACTGAGCATAATTTACACGCCCTTTTTTTATCAGAAACTTGGCTAGATGAAAATAACGAAACAACTTCATTAATAGAATCCAGTCCTCCAAATTATAATTTCTTAAGCGAGAACAGAAAACACAAACGAGGCGGAGGTGTAGCCACCATCTTTCACAACTCAATGAACTTTAAAAAGGTAACTCTGGGCGCGTTTGAATCTTTTGAATACCTAGCCACCCAGATAAATGAGCCTAACAAAGCGTTATTTCTAAGTTTATATAAACCACCGAAACTTAACTCTAACTTCTTTAATGACTTCAATGACCTTCTTTCTGTAATATGTATCGACTATGACCAACTAATCATCGTGGGGGACTTTAACATCCATACGGACAACCCCCAAGATAGACAAGCAAAAACATTGGATGATACTCTCCACAACTTTGGACTGATCCAGCATGTCAAACAACCAACACACAATAAAGGACACACTCTGGACTTAATTATCAGCAAAGGTTTAAATATTTCTGACATCTCTGTAATTAATATTGCATTATCTGACCATTTCTGTGTTTTCTTTCAAAGTACCATCTCTGCTAAATTATCCAGCCACAGTAAGACCACTATAAAAAAGCGTTTTCTAGGGGACAGTTCAGTAGAAACCTTTAAACGTATTTATCCTTCCACCACATCCCCCTCATCTCCCAACTCAAACTCAGTAAATAAGTTGGTAGATAATTTCCTTGCGAAAATCTCAGACATCATGGATTCCATTGCTCCAACTAAAGTGAAAGTAGTCTCAGGTAGAAAGAAGTCTCCGTGGACAAGTAATCCACTGGTACGTTGTGAAAAAAGAGTGTCGACAAGCCGAGAGAAAATGGCGGAAAACTCGACTCCAGGTTCACTATGAGATCTACAAAGAGAGACTGAATAGATATCAGCTAACTATAAAAGATGCTAGGGAATCGTTCTTTTCTGAAATCATCAACAGAAACATTAATAACGCACGGACTCTATTTGCAACAGTGGAAAGACTAACTAATCCTTTAGTGACAGTAGCCCCTGAACTAAACTCTACCAGGGCCTGCAATGAATTTGCCAGCTTTTTCACTGAAAAGATTCTAACAATTAGACGGTCAATCTGTACCTCAATATCGAACCCACAACCAGTGCCATCCCCAATCAACAAAAATGTAGAGAAAATGTCTGAATTCCACGAATTAAACCAGAACAGCCTTGAAAAAATTATTATCCAATTAAGCTCCTCCTCCTGCTGTCTTGATATCCTACCCACAGCTTTTCTAAAGAAAGTTCTTCCTGTTATTGGTCCTGATCTTGTTCAAATAGTGAACTCATCACTGCTATCAGGTGTCTTCCCTCAGGCTTTAAAAACAGCAGTTATTAAACCACTGCTAAAGAAGAAAAATCTGGACAACACGTTAATGCAGAACTACAGGCCAATCTCTAATCTCCCATTCATCAGTAAGATTATTGAAAAAACTGTGTTTCAGCAGTTAAATGGCTTCATAACAACGACAAACCGTTTTGATGCTTTTCAGTCTGGTTTCCGCGCTCACCACAGCACCGAGACTGTCCTCGTCAAAGTATTTAATGACATCCGCATAAATACAGACTGTGGAAGAACCACAGTGCTGGTTCTGTTGGACCTCAGTGCAGCATTTGACACTGTTGATCATGATATTTTATTGGAACGACTGGAGAGCTGGGTCGGACTCTCTGGTACAGTACTTGGCTGGTTCGAGTCTTACCTAAAGAACAGGGACTTCTATGTTTCAATAGGAAACTTTTCATCAGAACAAACAGAAATCACATGTGGGGTGCCCCAGGGCTCCATCCTGGGGCCCCTCTTATTTAATATCTACATGCTCCCACTAGGCAAGATTATAGCGACCAATGACATTAGCTACCATAACTATGCGGATGACACTCAGCTCTACATTACAATGTCACCAGGTGACTCTGAACCCATTCAAACCCTAAATCAATGCATTGACCAAATAAATGGATGGATGTGCCATAACTTTCTCCAGCTGAATAGGAACAAAACTGAAGTGATTATTTTTGGACCCAAGGAGGAACGATCAAGAGTCAGCACACAGCTTCAATTAATACAGCTAGAAACTACTGATCAGGTTCGTAACCTAGATGTAGTAATGGACTCAGACCTGAACCTCCAGGGTCACATAAAGGCAATAACAAGGTCAGCGTTCTATCACCTGAAGAACATTTCTAGGATTAAAGGACTGATTTTGCAACACGACCTAGAAAAACTCATCCATGCGTTTATCTTTAGTCGGATTGATTACTGCAACAGCATCTTGACAGGTCTGCCTAAAAAGTCAATCAGACAGCTGCAGCTGATCCAGAACGCTGCCGCTCGCGTCCTCACTAGAACCAGGAAAGTAGAGCACATCACCCCAGTTCTAAAGTCCTTACACTGGCTCCCTGTAGCTCAGAGAATAGACTTTAAAATACTTTTACTAGTTTATAAATCATTACATGGCTTAGCACCAAAATATGTTGAAGACCTGTTGTCATGGTACCAACCACCAAGACCACTCAGGTCCTCCAACTCTAGCCTACTAAACATCCCTAGACTCAGAACTAAACATGGAGAAGCAGCTTTGAGTTTCTATGCTCCCCTTATCTGGAACCGACTTCCTGACGAGTGTAGAGCTGCTGAAACTCTGAACTGCTTTAAATCGAGACTAAAAACCCATCTGTTTAGAATTGCCTTTGAGTAAATGCTTGATGTTATATGTATGAAATGTGTTCATGCTCTCTTGCTTTTTTTTATTTTTCTCTTGCTTTATTGTGTATCATGTATAATGTGTGTTTCTTTTATGTGTTTCTTTTAAATCACCAAATCATGTAAAGCACCTTGAATTGCCCTGCTGTTGAAAGTGTGCTATACAAATAAAATTGCCTTGCCTTGCCTTGCCTTGTCCACCAGTGTGCAATCAGTCTCCATGGTAACCAACTGCTGTTGCAGTTACCGCTACTTTCAACATTCAGTACGTTTACATGCAGCAAGAGAAATTCGAATTATTGTCTTAGTCCGACTACAATCAGACTTTTAAAATGCATGTATACACCTTAGTCCGGCTGGAATCGAACCAAACTGGAGTTTCAGAAGCTCGGCTTCTCTTGCTGGATAATGCGATTTAAATCGGACTACTCTTCAACCAGCCCCCCCAGCCCCTCCCGCACTCGCGCACCCCCTCGGGAAGTTTGGAGAGCCGGAAATGCGACCCAGCACTAACAACAGTAGTGTTATAAGAGGCATATGGCATCTAAGACAAACGTAAGCGGCCAATCAGTGCATGTTTGGACTTGTGAAGAGGCGATGCGTTGTTACTGTAAATATCCTGCTTCACTCCGTCTGCTTCACTCCCGCCAGCCTCAGTTTACTGCCTGAATGCAGCTGGAAGCTAACCGCTATTAGGCTAAGTCGTAGGAGCGCATATCGCCATCTATCGTCAGGGAGTGGAACGTACTTCATTTAATAATTTGATTTTCTGATGGACATGTAAACTGGGACTCGGCTGGCTGCAGGAGGGAAGTCTTTAGTCCGATTACTCCAAAAAGCTCGATTTAGCTGTGCATGTAAACGTACTGATTGCTTTGGATATCAATTCAGGCATTCACCACGACATCAGCATATGTATTTCAAAGCGGACTCACCACTTTATTGTAAGATAAAAGCTGCCAGATTAAGAGACATTGTTTTGGAGTTTAATAAAAACAGCAGTTTTTTACTTTGAGGCGTGTATGCTGTGTATGCTTGTAAATCAGTGTTGGAGTTTTTTACTGCATGTCACCTCTAAAGCCTATATATGTAATCAAACTGTGTGATAACTGGCCGTCTTTGACAAAATCTTTTGCAATAAAAAAAAAATCGTAAAATGCGCTTTGTTTGTGATCTTAAATCAGCACTCTTTCAACCATAGACATAGTGCAGTAGGAACAAGGTGGCCCTGTGACCAAGTTTTTGTGTGTGTGTTGAAAATGTGTCAAAACTATGTCTAAATGGTTCATAAACATCTAGGCTAAAAAGAAATCAATCAGCAGCCACAGATTCATGACCCTTCAGTTTCTAATCCTGTGCTTCACTACATGAGCTGTCTGTCAGGACCATTGAAAGTGTATTATTCAGAATTATATTTAATTTTATTATACAAATTGAACTCGGTGCCTCACCTTGCTCAGCGCTGCGCCATCTCTGTGTTCTGAATATCCCTGAAGATTAAAAGGTGCTCTGATGGTATGCATAGTCAACTGAACTGATCAAAGGCAGTATTAGTGTTAAACTTCTTTCCACTTCCATGGACAATAAATATCTTGTTTGTGAATATAAGCTTGAAAAATAAATTTAAAAACATGCATGCAGTACCAGTCAGAGACAGCCTTCAATATCCTTTTAACTAAAGAAAATATAGTATATGTTTCATTGCCAGACCATATTCCAGGAAAATATGCTGATTAGTGATAAATAGAAAATAACAACCAGTAACTAACTGTTCACCCAGGCTGAGTTGTGTAAGAGGAGTGGAAACAACATGCTGTGGGTGGTGAAGGAAACCAAGGTTGGGAACCACTGATCTAAGTGATGCTATTGTTGATATGATTTCTGCGTTGACCAACACAGTCTCTCCCTTCTTATTTGTTTGTGCAGGGCGAGCTGGTGAACAACGTTGAGCGGTGTGTTCTAGGCGCTCAGGAATATGTGGAGGAAGCGAAGGAGCGCATCCTGAAATGCAAAAAGTTCAAAAAGACCAACAAGCGGGTGACATAATTATCTCTTTCTCCCTTCCCTTTTCTCCACCTCCTCTCTATCCACTCCTCCTGCTCCTGCCCACACACCTGGCTCCTTCTTTGTACTTTCTGTCTGTCTCCCACACCTCCTCTCTAACTAACCTTCCTAGGGGGAAATGATAGACCGCATAGAGTACAATGTGGAGCACTCTGTAGACTATGTGGAGAGGGCAGTATCAGACACTAAGAAGGCGGTCAAATACCAGAGTAAAGCCCGGAGGGTGAGTTGCTGTGATGAGTGCGCTTGTGCAAGAAAGTGCAACTTCAGAAGCATTGCATGCACCAAGTGGAGTGGAGTGTTGCTTGTTGTCTGTGTGCATGTTTACCCGTTACACAATTTGCATGTGAAGTGTCTGTGTGTTGTGATTGTGTTGAACACAACGTGTGACAACGACTGGAAGACAGGGCTGTGTTGACCTCTGGTGGTACCAACTTATTCAGGATGGTGTATCTCTAAAAGCATCTTTGAATTTGTTAAGAAAGTGACAAAAACTAGAGAGACTTATTAGGAATGTCCAGTACCACAAAACTGGCTTGATGCTATGGATAAACTAAAGTATCCAGATTAGAAATAACCACAAGTTAAGGCTCCACCTTTTAATCAATCAATGACCTCAGAAATCATCATTACAGTATAAGAAGACAGACGTAATTGCTCTGTATAGCTTTACAAATAAAAGCAAAAGTTACTTCTCATCATTAAGATTTTTTTAACCCAGCTTAATTTTAAAAAAGAAAATGTTAGAAAAAGGAAGGAGGGATTCCAGGGAGGAAAACTTTTTGGGTCAGATCAGTTTCTCGCCCCAGAACCAATCTTTATTAGTGTCATGAAATGGGGCGAGACCTCTCTATTTGTTGCAACTTCTCTTCATTAATTAGTAGGGATGGGCATTCGATTAAACTGTCTTCATCGATCATCGGGAGAATTAACGATCGATTTTAGATTAATCATTGATATTTTTATATTAAAATTTAGTGTTCATAGGCTATATTAAAATGCATTGAGAATAGAAAAATAGAGTGTTTCTTCACTGAGATCTTCATTACAAGTGGGACACCTCTTGTGGCAATTAAACAGAATTAATTCACGGTAGTTGCACAAAGAAAATATGCGCTATAAGCAGCGGAGCCAACAGCTAAAAGACGGTACTCATTAACACAACTGATGCTCATATTTTTTTTCTTCTCCCAAAAAGTTTTTAAAAAAGTCACGTTAAACAATAACTTAATAAAAAAAATATAATACTTATAGGTCTGATAGTTTTGTGTTTCATTTTGCAAAAAGAGAGTCAAGAAAGAGGATGAGAGAGATCAGCGTACCTAACAATGAATTAGGCTCATTAACAGAGTAAAAAAGACAAAAACAAAAGAAACCGTAACTTGTTTACAACTTTAGCACCAGTCTACTGATTTTTGTTGAGAAAGATGAGCATGTTAACATGCGCTGGGGTCAGAAGCGAAAGCAGCCTGGTGACCAGACTGATGATCACCAGGCTGCTTTCGCGTCTGACCTGCAGCGCCAAGATCACCTGCTGTGAGGGGACAGACGTCACTGTGATACACATACCTCCGTGCTAACCTGGCAAGCCTCTGGAATCGTGTTTAAAGCTACATTGTGTAAGAACTTCTCCCATCTAGCGGTAAAACCACCACCTGAATATTACGTTCTGGCCCCACCTCCCCATTCCGAGCGCGTTTTAACTCCTACGGTGGCCGTTTCATGCCAAGGTTAACATGGCTTCCAGTTCTACGACTTCGTAGAGTGTTCCTTCCAGTGATGAGGTTACTTTAGTAAACTACATTGCATTTAGTTATATAGTCAGACGTCTGCCGTGACGCGAGTAGACAATCTCCCTCTGGCATTCGTCACGGTGCAACTGAGTGTAGCCAAAGCACGAAAGGGGGAGCTGGAATTTCCAGGAATGTCCCTCGTTGGCGAATGTATTTCAAAGATGGAGGCTCAACATAGATTCAGCCATTCGCGCGACTCACGCGTATGTATTGTACTCAAGTGTAGAATAGCAAATTCTACACTTATTCTACACTTACTTATACTTTCATTAGTAGGTGGAAGTAATTACACATGAATGAACACATATTTTTGAAAGAACAAATGGGTTTTTGCTAAGAACTTACAACAACAAAAAATACACAATGTAGCTTTTATTCATTTTCCACCAGTCTGGGGTGCAATCCAGGTGTGGCGGAGCCTCCCTCAGAAAGTAATCGGTGAGTAAGTTTCTCTGCTCGTTGTGCATCTCGGCTCCTCCATGCTAACACCGACTTGATGTTAGGTTGAGACCAAGAGCAGGATGCTCCGCTTCTAACCAGGGTCGGAAGTGCGTTCAAGTACTTTTACACAGGTTCGCAGTGTTAGCAGTGAACCGAGACTTTTTTGTTTGTTTTTTTAGTCAAAGTAGTCCCACGCCACACTTTGCTGCGACCTCTTCATGACAATGCTACTTTTGAAATACGCAGAAACTCGCAAGAAACTGAGTCGGCCTGTGGGTTTTATTTTCAGTCATTGCCCTCGTGTGGTAAAGTGTTTAATTACTGCCACATAGCAAAATTAATTGCATTCCTTCAAAACTCACACTACGCAACAGAACATGCGTTAATTGATTGTTTAAAAAAATGTAATCAATGAAATTCTTAATGATCAATTAATCGATCGTCGATTAATTATGCCCATCCTTATTAATTAGCCACCAGCAACTTTTCTGAAGAAGGTGATTACTTTTGTAGTTCAGCATTGCTATGTGTGGCTCTGCTGATTTCCTCTAGTTTGGACGATTTGATTGGTTTGCTAGCCACCCTACATATGTTCTGACCTGACCCTCAGTGTCTGACTTGTGGTCTCTATCCTGGGGATGTCTCAAGAGTGCATCCACAGAAGTTGTCTCTGGCAGCCCAATGCTGTTTTGTCAATGTCTCGTGTTAATCAATTGCACAAAAGGCTTATGGTCTGTCTGAAGCTTAACCCTGGCCATTCTCTGGATGTAGCAGGCGAATCGCTCACATGCCCACACACACACTAAGCTCTCCTCGATCTGGGAATATCTTTTTTTTGCGTCTGTTCAATGAAAAAAGAAGGCGATGGCCTGCCTCTCTCCCTCGTAGTCCTTTAGCAGGGCAGCACCCAGGCCATAGCTGCTGGCATCTGGACTGACCACAGTGGGCCTGCCTTGTAGTAATGCAGTGCTGGAATTGCCGCTAACATAGCTTTTGCTTTTCTGAAAGTCGTTTTCTGAGGCTGAGCCCAGACCCATGCAGTCACTTTTCTGAGCAGACCTGTGAGCGGGTGCAAGCATGGTGGACTGGCCTGGAAGAAATTTTCCCACATAGTTTATCAGCCCCAGGACCTGGCTAAGCTGCTCCACATTTGTAGGACTGGCCAGTTTGCTGATGGCCTCCACCTTGCTGTTATCTGGTCTCACCCAATTGGTGCTGATTATGTGCTCAAATAACTGTAGTTCAGTCTGTCTGTGGTGGCACTTCGCACTATGCTTTAATCATGCATAGCACCTTCATCAAGCGTTGATCGTGTTCCTCTTTATTGGAGCCATAGACGAGGATGTCGTCCATCACAATGACGGTCCCTTCCATGCCCTTAAGTAGTGTGTTCATCAGCCGCTGGAAAATCTCAGGCGCTGATGTAATTCCAATCTGCAAGCGTTTGAAGCAATATCGCCCCATGGGAGCTATGAATGTGTTCAGCTTCTGGCCACTAGGGTCCAGTGGGATGTGCCAGGATCCTTTAAAGCATCTAATGTGAAGAAAACCTTGGCTCTAGCAAGCTTGAATGTTATGTCGTCCATCGTCGGGGATATGTAAAGCTCTCGCTTTAATCCTTTGTTCAGCTGCCAAAAATTAACACACATTCTAACTTCATCTTTGTTGCGTTTAGGAGCAGGTACCTTTGGTGCAACCAAGTCTGTGGGTTCAGTAACCTCCTCTACGATCCCCAGGCTGAGCATGCGCTTGAACTCTTTCTCCACCTTGGGGAGGAGTGGAAAGGGCGCTCTGCGTGGTGTGTTTACATTATATGGCGCTGCATCATGTGACAGTTCTATTTTAACAGGCTCACAGTTCAGTAGGCAAGGCAAGGCAAGGCAATTTTATTTGTTTAGCACACTTAAAACTACAAGATGATTCAAGGTGCTTTATATGAATAAGAGGTAAAGTAAAAGTAGCAGTAAAACACAGACAAAGCATATAAAGTAAAAACAGCAATGAAGCAAGAACACATATACATCAAGGCATTACAAAGCATATAATGTAAAAACAGCAAGAAGTATACATAAAACATGATACATTAAAACATTACTCAAAGGCAGATACGTTTTTAGTTGTGATTTAAAATAACTCAGTAGACCTATTTCCCCAAACACATCTTCCATTGGACAGCTATTGATTTCATTGATCCTTGCAACCAGTCCCATATGCTTTTCCACTGACTTACCCAGCAATTTGCAGGTGTTACGGTCTTTTATAACTGTGATCCAGTATGTATATTTCTGCCCTTTATATGTGGTAGTGGCGAGGGATTTTCCCACACACCTAACTTTTCCTCCTGGGCTGTATACTGTTGGCTTGGATAGGTGCAGTCTAGGCATGGGCCGGTTACCGGTTTCAAGGCATACCGCGGTATTAAAAAGTCAAGGTTTCAAAACCACTAAAATTATCCGTCATACCGTCCCGGCGGTATAAGTGTTTTTTTTCTTTCTTTCATGTGCGTCTCGTCAGGGAGAAAGTAAACATCCCTCATGAAGCTGCAGCGGTTATCGTACCGTCAGAATCTCATACCGGCCCATGCCTAGTGCAGTCTAGGCCTCTGCTGTGATCTACTGAATGTCTGTTCTGTCATTACAATTGTGTAAGCCCCAGTATCAATTTTAAAGTAGACTGGATCACCATATCAGCTCAACATCCCAATCTTTGTCCGAGTCTGGCTCCTCTATGATGGTTTGCTCTGACTCACTTACAGCTCTAAGGAAAAGTCCTCCTATGAAAAATGAATCCTCCTCTGAATCCGCCAGTCTCTGTCCTAACTTCTTTTAACATTTTGGTTTTACAGTGGCTTGCAAAAGTATTCGGCCCCCTTGAACTTTTCCACATTTTGTCACATTACAGCCACAAACATGAATCAATTTTATTGGAATTCTACGTGAAAGACCAATACAAAGTGGTGTACACATGAGAAGTGGAACGAAAATCATACATGATTCCAAACATTTATTAAAAATAAATAACTGAAAAGTGGGGTGTGCGTAATTATTCAGCCCCCTTTGGTCTGAGTGCAGTCAGTTGCCCATAGACATTGTCTGATGAGTGCTAATGACTAAATAGAGTGAACCTGTGTGTGATCTAATGTCAGTACAAATACAGCTGCCCTGTGACGGCCTCAGAGGTTGTCTAAGAGAATCTTGGGAGCAACAACACCATGAAGTCCAAAGAACACACCAGACAGGTCAGGGATAGAGTTATTGAGAAATTTAAAGCAGGCTTAGGGTACAGAAAGATTTCCCAAGCCTTGAACATCCCACGGAGGGCTGTTCAAGCGATCATTCAGAAATGGAAGGAGTATGGCACAACTGTAAACCTACCAAGACAAGGCCGTCCACCTAAACTCACAGGCCGAACAAGGAGAGCGCTGATCAGAAATGCAGCCAAGAGGCCCATGGTGACTCTGGATGAGCTGCAGAGATCTACAGCTCAGGTGGGGGAATCTGTCCATAGGACAACTATTAGTCGTGCACTGCACAAAGTTGGCCTTTATGGAAGAGTGGTAAGAAGAAAGCCATTGTTAAAAGAAAACCATAAGAAGTCCCGTTTGCAGTTTGCCACAAGCCATGTGGGGGACACAGCAAACATGTGGAAGAAGGTGGTCTGGTCAGATGAGACCAAAATGCAAAACGCTATGTGTGGCGGAAAACTAACACTGTAATCACTCTGAACACACCATCCCCTCTGTCAAATATGGTGGTGGCAGCATCATGCTTTGGGGGTGCTTCTCTTCAGCAGGGACAGGGAAGCTGGTCAGAGTTGATGGGAAGATGGATGGAGCCAAATACAGGGCAATCTTGGAAGAAAACCTCTTGGAGTCTGCAAAAGACTTGAGACTGGGGCGAGGTTCACCTTCCAGCAGGACAACGACCCTAAACATAAAGCCAGGGCAACAATGGAATGGTTTAAAACAAAACATATCCATGTATTAGAATGGCCCAGTCAAAGTCCAGATCTAAAGCCAATCGAGAATCTGTGGCAAGATCTGAAAACTGCTGTTCGCAAACAATGTCCATCTAATCTGACTGAGCTGGAACTGTTTTGCAAAGAAGAATGGGCAAGAATTTCAGTCTCTAGATGTGCAAAGCTGGTAGAGACATACCCTAAAAGACTGGCAGCTGGAATTGCAGCAAAAGGTGATTCTACAAAGTATTGACTCAGGGGGCTGAATAATTACGCACACCCCACTTTTCAGTTATTTATTTGTAAAAAATGTTTGGAATCATGTTTGATTTTCGTTCCACTTCTCACGTGTACACCACTTTGTATTGGTCTTTCACGCGGAATTCCAATAAAATTGATTCACGTTTGTGGCTGTAATGTGACAAAATGTGGAAAAGTTCAAGGGGGCCGAATACTTTTGCAAGCCACTGTACATACTGCTTAAAAAAGGCCCATCTTTTTAAATTTCTTGCATCTTATATTGCGGGCAGGACAACTCTCTGTTTTATCAGGGATCTTATTGCATCGATGGCAGTTCTATTTAGCATCGCTGTGTTTTTGTCCCCATGGCTTATCATAGTGGTCTTGTGTTGCTGTACTGTTTTCGTCTCACCTCATTCACTCCAGTTTCCATGCACTCTGGGCTGTTCTTTTACCTGCTTGCTCTGGCGTGCGAGCTGAATCGCTCTCTCAAGCGTTAGATTCACTTCAAGCTGTAGCTTCCGTGAGACCTCTGTCCAATATTCCTATCACAATACAGTCCCCAATCTGTTCATTCTTACTGTTGCCAAACTCACAGTGCTGCGCGAGCTCATACGGACTCTGGACGAACGCATCCAAAGCCATTTGGGTTCTCTTGTGGAAACAGGTGCAGTCATGGAGGACATTCCACTTGGGTATAAAATGTTCATTGAACTTTTTGACCACAATCTTAAATCATTGCATACAGGAGCGAATTGACCTGCACCTCCCCGTTCTCTTTATCCAGCTTTGATGGTACTCAGAAGCGGAAAACTGCTGCCTCCACACCGGCTGCTCCGCTGGGTGGGGAAGATCGAGCGGCTCTGGGGAACCAAACTTAGCCATCTCGTCTCCGGGGTTAGCGTGAGGTTCTTACGGTGCATTCACACCAAAGCGTCAAAAAACGCGCCGCACGCCAAACTTTGATGCTTGAACATTCGCAGCTCGATGCGCGTCCAAAGCAAATTTGAGGTCCGTCAAAATATACCATGTTGATGCGCGTCAAGCCTGAAATACACAACTTGTGGGAGGAGCTAGTGCCAGACGGTGTTTTTGCAAGATGGCAGCTGTCGGTCTAGCGTTGGAAGAGAGAGTTTCCATTCTCTAAATACTGTGGAGAGTCGCAGGTTTACAGGGTCTGTAACGTGAAAACTTTCAAAATGTGAAATGAACTTACCAGGTCTCCTTACTTGTATTCCTCCAAGCGAGGTCCTTTTTATTCCTGTCTCTGTAGAGAAAGCAGCTGGTGTCGTATACATGTTTGGATTTCCTCCATGTTGAAAGAACAAATGTGCTGGACCTGACCCCGTGGACTGGGTCACAGCATCATGTAAAACCACATCACCAAGCTCCTGATTGGTTGACGCGGCGCGAATTGACGCTGAAGTTCAGATTTTTCAACTTCAGCGGCAGCCACAAAAACATGCGTCACGCGCGAATGCACAGAATGCACTACACTTCTGCATTGACTTTACATGTAAACCTGTAAACGCATTCGGTGTGAACGCACTGTTACTAATGACACCATGTCATGAAATGGAGCGACACATCTGTATTCATTGCAACTTCTCTGTATTAACTAGCCACCAGTGACACGACTTATGCTATCATTTGTTATTCTCAACGTTGGCTCCATATGTCACCACACACCATCCCGGGGTTGGTACGGAAGCCCCTTATGAACATGAAGTAATCTTACAACAATCAGAAAATGAAATGTCTTACTTTGGCTTGATTCATGTTGTGTCATTTTTCAATGAACTGAACTATGTCTGTTGAACCATTTGTTCTCACCACGCCTTTTCTCAGAAACACTCACATGGCTATCTCTATACAACAAAGCAACCTGAAGGTCCTTTCTGTAGAAGAGAGTTTGCAGTTGAATTATCTGGCTAAAACAGTGGGGTAGTTTCCGATCTTTAATTAAAACAAAGTCAAATTGTACACAAGGCAAAAGAACGCTCCAAAAAGGGTCAGTTTTCAGAAGTCATTTATTTTTCAAGAATTTATCTCTGGTGAATGTGATTCTAAAGACCTAATTAAAAAATGTTAGTTTTTACATTGTTGGAGGATTTTTGTACTTGTGTAACTTTTATAGGGTTTCTAAGCTTCAGTCTAATTCAACATGACTTGTTTGTTTATAATTATGTTTTTTTAACATGGTTTTGCACTAGTTTAATGATTTAATTAAGAGTTATGAATCTTGCCAATAAGAATTTGTCCAACTTCACAACTTCTCTTGAACAATGACTTGCTTACACAAGGATGGATGTGCCATAACTTTCTCCAGCTGAACAGAAACAAAACAGAAGTGATTACTTTTGGACCTAAAGAGGAACGAACAAGAGTCAGCACACAGCTTCAGTTAATACAGCTAGAAACTACTGATCAGGCTCGAAATCTAGGTGTAGTAATGGACTCAGACCTGAACCTCCGGGGTCACATAAAGGCAATAACAAGGTCAGCCTTCTATCACCTAAAGAACATCTCTAGGATTAAACGACTGATGTTGCAACACGATCTAGAAAAACTCATCCATGCGTTTATCTTTAGTCGGATAGATTTTGCAACAGCATCTTCACAGGTCTGCCTAAAAAGTCAATCAGACAGCTGCAGCTGATCCAGAACGCTGCTGCTTGTGTTCCTCACTAGAACCAGGAAAGTAGAGCTCATCACCCCAGTTCTAAAGTCCTTACACTGGCTCCCTGTAGCTCAGAGAATAGACTTCAAAATACTCCTACTAGTTTATAAATCATTACATGGCTTAGCACCAAAATATGTTGAAGACCTGTTGTCACTGTACCAACCACCAAGACCACTCAGGTCCTCCAACTCTAGCCTACTAAACATCCCTAGACTCAGAACTAAACATGGAGAAGCAGCTTTCAGTTTCTATGCTCCCCTTATCTGGAACAGACTTCCTGACGAGTGTAGAGCTGCTGAAACTCTGAACTGCTTTAAATCGAGACTAAAAATCCATCTGTTTAGAATTGCCTTCGAGTAAAGTAAAGTATCTCTTGCTTTTTTGATCTTTCTCTTGCTTTATTGTGTATCATGTGTAATGTGTGTTTCTTTTATGTGTTTTGGTTTTTTTAAAATCACCAAATCATGTAAAGCACCTTGAATTACCCTGCTGTTGAAAGTGTGCTATACAAATAAAATTGCCTTGCCTTGCCATCAAGAAGGAATATTTGCTTGTAAATTCTTGGAAATGTATTAGCTTGATTGAGAAAGGTGATCTTCTGACTTCAGCAGTAGGTCCTTTAAAAGACACAATATCCGTAATTTCTGCATAAAACTTGAAGCATATTACTGGTTTATATTTGAATAGCACTAATCCATTTCTCTTTCTTTCTTTCTTTCTTTCTTTCTTTCTTTCTTTCTTTCTTTCTTTCTTTCTTTCTTTCTTTCTTTCTTTCTTTCTTTCTTTCTTTCTTTCTTTCTTTCTTTCTTTCTTTCTTTCTTTCTTTCTTTCTTTCTTTCTTTCTTTCTTTCCCAATGAGCCATTATTTGACACTTCGCTCTCCCTGTTCCCCATGCAGAAGGTGATCCTGATAGGTGGTTGTGTCGCAGTGTGTCTCATCATCTTCATTATTTCTCTTGCTGTTGGCCTCAGTTAGGACCCTGCCACTTCCTCACAGATCAGACAGGGACGGGTACAATAGTACTGTTTAGGAACTGTCAAACAAGCACCAATAGCTTCTATAAAAGTGGCTCAATAATGTGTCAGTACTGTGAATGAGCACTCAAACTGTACTCTAAACTTTTAAATGTATACTTCCTATATAGGCTACTTGTATTGTCTGATTGAGTCGTTTTATATACCTCATATGGAAGGAATGTTTTTTACTTTGCATGTTTTCTGAAAATGAAACTTGCCAATACAAAATTTAGAATAAGCACTATAAAAAGACTTCCTTTTGACTGGTAAAATCTAGTAAAATTATTGTAACTTCCAACAAGCTCACAGCGATATGGCATTTTTCTACTCCAGGTAAGGGAACTATTATTGGCAAAAACTTCACAGAACCTCACTTCGAAAAATCCAAACTAGCCTTTTAACTACACTACCATAATGTCGCTATCCAGACACAAATATGTAATCTTATCAGTCATACGAAACAAACTGTAAAAGCTCAAAAAATGCTGATATACAATCTGCTGTTCATTTGGCTCAGACACTGAGGAAAAACAAATGTTGCTGCTGCAGGTAAACATTCAAGGGGGAATGTTTGGAGAAAACTCATTTTGATTTGATTTTATAAAGCATTCTGCAGATGTCAGCAGATGATTTGTACTTACATAAGAAGCCAAAAACACATTTCCTATCTGAGAAATTTGATGTTTCCCAAAAACCAACCCCCACAGTCACCTCCATAGTCTGGCTCCTGACTTCTTACAGCTATTCGTCATCGCTGTGACATTGACTGTGTTGTGTTCTCGTTCCTTAGCCCTGGGTTTTTCCTTTTGTTGAAGACCAGCTTAAAATTGTTTCATAATCCTTGGACTAAATGTGCAGAGAGACTAATCTAAGGTCTTTTGGGAAAGTAAGAGGGCTCACTTTATTATTTTTCTCTGTTACCATTAGCAGCCGAACATCTATTTCACATATTCATAATTATAATATCTTCTTTTTGTCACAAAAGCATTCCACTTACTTAAATAATTTAAAGTAATGTTCTACTGTTACCTAGGCTACATTATTGTCCATATATGGTAATGGTGTTTATCATTTAGAGAGGCTTGACTCCATAGGCTCTTTTTGTGTCAGAAAAGTTTTAAAGCTCCTTATTTGCTTTATTTCATACATTGAAAGGTTTTAGCTTTGTTCGCTATAAAATAAGATGCTATTTGCCTTTTTAATACTTTGTAAGTCCACTAGTTGCTCTTTAGTTTCTATCATTTAGTTATTTTGCCAAATGATAGATATGAATTATTTGACTAAGGCTCAGATGAAATCAGGTTAATACAATCTTTTTGTCGGACACTGGTTGTTTATGAACCAAATTTATAGAGATTATGTTAAAGAATTTACATTGACCTTTTTCTACCACCAGAGGGAACTAAAACTAATTCTTGTGTTCCTCTGGCATTGGCTTTAAATCTGAGGAGCCATCATGTTTGCTGGATGAATAAAACGCCACTAAGGCAGAGAGAGCTCAATATGCTGTAACTTAAGAGAAATACACGTTTTTAATCTAATCTAATTCATTTATCTTTAAATTATTCTATTAAGTAAAACAATCTCTAAAAAGTAAAATTCTGCTTTATTACTATAATGATACAGTAACTTAAATTTCACCTGAATCCCCTCGCAGTGGACACAGTGTGTTATAGCTTGTTATAAACATTGCAGCACTCTTTTATTCACCTCTGTTTATTAAGAACTGACTATAATCTGAAATGATAATTTACATGTTTTCTTAAGTTTCACTGAGTTCTCTCTACCTGTAAGTTGAACAAAATGCAGGAAGCAAATTTTCAAAAGTGAGCTTTTACAAATGCTTGTAACAGTTACACTCCAAGAATCTTGTCAGATTAAAATTATATTAAATATCACTTTTGTATTCTAAGCTGCATTTTGTTCAAATGTATTAAAGTTCTGTTTATTCTGCTAATGTGTTTTCCTCTCTTTTTTGTGCTGCGTGGGATTTTCATTTTTTATCATTGTTTATTGTTCATTGTTTACCTCTATAGAAGAAAATCATGATCCTTATATGCTGTGTGGTTTTGGGAATTGTCATTGCTTCCATAGTTGGAGGAACCCTGTCTTAAACCTCTGCCGCTATCACACTGAAACATGCACACACGGTCACAAATACACACTCAAATACACACACAAATAAAAACAGGCGAAACCAGAACAGAACAGTTTTCAGTTTCTTGTATGAAGGCATGCAGTCTAGAACGTGTTTAGCACAAGATGGGTCACATACTGTATGATGCTTTCTGCATAATGTGTACAGGGCAAGAGGTGTTCTCGCATGAGTTGCTATTTTGTAAACGTGTGGTGCTGCAAATTGTTCATCTGGGTGTTGTCAAGAGTATAATGTTTCTTGAAATGGAACGTTACAAAAATGATATGTATTCTTAAACATTCCAACTTGCAAATATGACGCTACCTGGTTTGTAATATCTGTTTTGTGTTGTACAAGCAAAGAGATGGGTCACTCATCTGCAGTGTTTTCAGATATATTATTTTGCATATTTACTTATTTGAGGTTTTGTAGTCTTTTGAAACATTTTGTTCTGCTTTTCATTAAAGCCCTGCATGGTTTAGTTCAATGTGAAGAGTTGTTTTGTGTTTCCAGATGCAAGGGGGAACAACAAAAAGAAAACAAACCCTGTACAGGTGTTAATGTTTTGCTTGTTGAATCATCACACTGCCAAACTTATTTTGTTTTACTTTTTTTTTTATACATAGCTGAAGCAATTCCGCTGTTCCTTTTTTTTTCTCACACTTAGGTGGTGCAGCTTTTTGTATGCATGCATCTATGGTTTAGCACAAATGTTTTGTACCTTCTTGTCTGAATGTGGACTACCGAGTCAAACTGGAGTGTTGGTGGTTAGCCACCTGTGTCTTGATTTTTTAACTCTTACAAAGCTCTCTAACTCCCAGTTCCACTAAGCTAAACATAGTCTAACCTACTTAAATAAAATGTTAAATCTGCTTAATTTATGTGCATTTTGAATTAAAAACAGTGCTCTTTTTTTCTAAAGCTACTTCTTTTTATTTTTCCTCAACAAGTCAATGGCAGTATCAACACAAAGTCAGAGTGGCCCTCATTCGTTTTTATGGACACATCACACATGCACAAACTGCAACCATGTTACCATGTTGCCTACTCAACGTGTTGCCTTTGTGTTGTATTGTGATATATGTTTTTCTTTGTTTAAACTTGTTTTTGTTTTTTTTCTGTTTTCAAGTAAAGTCTATTTGGAAAGTAATCTGCATAGTTTGTGTTTTGATTTGCAGAAGAAAAGCTGGGGGGGACATGGAGGCTCTTAGCAAACAACACATCCTCCACATTCACGGGCACTTCTGATGATGACTTTTAAAGGAGAAGCACAGGGAGGTCAAACTCATTCATAGAAGGGCACCTGCTCAACTCAGCCCTCCAGGAAATCTGCAGCTTCGGTTCCACTATGACATAAGGCCACAAGAATATAGAAATACCAACCACACAAAAAACCCAGAACCCTGATATATAGTTTAAGATGTCTAAAGGTAAAAGACAACCCAAAATATCTGGTATTTGATATATTTTGATTTTAATCAACACTGCACTCAATGGGGCCTAGGAAATATGCATAAATCTTCCACTGTACACAGGGCAATACATTAACAGAATTAGATCAAATGTAACTAACCAGCATAGTGAAGGATTTTGGTCAGTGAATCTGCCTCTGAGGTAAATAAATGACTCATTGACTGATTAGATAGCAATGATCATGGGATGCAGCATCTGTATTTGGATGAGCACTGACAGTTATGCCTGTGTGGAGAGCTGTTGGATTGGACCCAATCCTACTCGTGTGGAATATTAAAAATTGTTTTATATTTTTCATGTTGCATTTTACAGTATTCCGCATACCTCCCTTATTTCTCTACATTTTTAGGTGGAGAAAAAAGGGTGCTTAAGTTGTAGATTCATCAGATGAAAATCCCACTTCCGGTTTTACTATCAAGGGTTTAATTGGACTCTGTGTTTTATATTGGTTTGCTTTGATTTAAGGAATGCACTCTCCTTTATATTTTAGCAGTTTGAGTAGACATTAATTTCTAATTTTATTCATTTTCTTATTTTTGTGTTTACTTACTTTTGGTGCTTAAACTGACCAGAACGGAAGAAGAAATTGTGTTGAATTAAACTGATTTTCACAGTGGTTTAGTTGGTAGCACTCTTGCCTTGGAGCAAGAAGGTCCTGGGTTTGAATACCAGCCTGGGGTCTTTCTGCATAGGGTTTGATCTCTTTAAATTAACTTTAAGTGTGAGTGTGCATGAATGATTCTGTGTCTCTGTGTTGCCCTGCGATGGACGGGCGACCTCTGCAAAGTGTAACCCAACTCTCATCCAATGACTGAATTAGCCTATTTACTTTCACAAATCTCATCCACCATTTGCGTTTGTGCTGCCAAGATTTATGTTCAGTCAAATTTTCATTTAAGTTTACACCCATTTTATTTGAAGATTTTTACAGTTTCTATTTCAAATTTCTCAACCGCCTGATGAATATCTGTAATAACCTGGAGGTCTGGCTCAGCTTAATGTGGGGCTAAATCGTTGGACCCAGCAATCAGATAACATTTTCCTTTTATTGCTTTTTCAATGCTTTGTTAGACAGATAAACCAGCTTTACGTTCACTTTTAAAAATAAACCTAGGATGGCCAGATATGAGAAACATAAAAAGCATGATATTGTTGATTGGGTTTGAACTCTGTTCTTAGCAGTTTTGCTCAGAACAAAGTTAAACTTTTATATAGAAGGGCGGCGGGTAAAACTGCCATAAATTATTATTGTTGAGGACCCAAAGAGACAGGAAACAGGTTGGTAAAATAATCAGCCTTTACTGAAAACTCAATAAAAGTTATTACAAAAGCCAGAGGCCAAAAAAAATATGAAGTCTCAGAGGTAAAATTCAGGAACAACATGAGTAAACTTGAATTTAATCAAAGGTTTTCATACATTCCTGAAAAGACAAGATTCATGTAGAGGGAGGAGTAACTACAGATGCCAAGCCGATGCAGGAAATAAAGTGAAAAGGGAGATCACGAAACTAATGAAAAACACTTTGAATGCAGAGGGATCCAGAAAACAATTGCACAAAAACTAGAAAACAGTGCAAACCAGACAGAACCAAATTTCTTATGTTTAGGCCCTAAATAATGACTCCACCTGTGTAGGCTGTACTCTGCCTCTCGCCCAATGCCCACTGGCAATATGCTCCATGTCTCCCACCCCAACCATCCAGAGCAGAAAATACTTTACTTTTCACAGTCTATTGGGGTTATATGCAAAAACAATGAGAAACTCCTTATTTATATTCTCTATATATATACTTTAGTGTTGTGATCATTTTTGTTCCCATGATTTTCTGGCACGTTTTGTAGAGTAGCTGCATCAACTTTTGTAATGTTAAAAACTTATGATTGACTGCTAAGATATCTGGTCAAACTACTTCATAAAGCAGAGAGAATTGTTTCCATGCATCACTAAAAATAATCATTTTTTTCACAGAACAAATTACAGCGAGTTGAATTGCTCCTATTTACCAAAGAAACTTTGGAGTCATTCTCCAATCAGACAAACACAGATCGACTGACAGGGTTTTGATGCAACATTTGACATCCCAGGTTATACAGGCTTTACCCTTGAAATACAAAGAAGGGGGATTCAACTGATACTTTAGTGAAGCTTTTTTAAGATCCAAATGTTACTAATGGATATACATATGATTTATATTGAATTTCAACAAAGAGGTTGGAGGTTGTTGTTTTTTTTAAACCATGTGTTCTTAGTTTCTTTAGAGTCTGAGATAAAAATGAATCTGTTTCATAGAGTCCAGGAACTATGATCTGTTGCCTATAGTTATTTAAAAGATATTTTTCTCATGTAATGTAAAAATGAAGCTCATCTCTAGTTTAAGTACTGTTACATAGATAGCAGAGGTTTAATGTCAATATTACATTCACAAACGGAACAAGTAAGGTATGTATATTGTAAAAAAGAAGCAAAAAGAAGCAAATTAAGGGTAGCATTGTTAGCTTAACAGCAGATGAATTTACCAAGGTTTGCCGTCTCAGTGGCCTGGAAAAAGGTAGAAGCGCCTGGTTAGGGTGCATCTGTCTTTTGTCGGCATTTGTCTTTTGGTTTCATCAGGAAACTCTTCGAAGCGCTGCATGACCTGAAGGGTTGAAACAGACACAAAAATGACTCCCTCCTGTATGTTCTGTCTTTCTCAAGACTGGAACTGTTATCATTTTGCCATCAAAGAAAAAAGTACTTTTCTGAAAAGTTCATCAATGTCGTCCTCGTGGGAGCAGGTGTTGAAGACTTCAACGATGTACTGAATCAGGAAGGAGCCCAAATCCTCTCTTCTGTATGAGACAGTATCTGTAAGAAACCACAGTTTTATTGCAGAAGTTACACAATACTCTCAAATATAATGGATTTAAATGACAAACGGACCAGGCGTGCTGGACAGGAGGGAGATGAAGTCCTTTTCTTTGTGAACATATCGAATGGAGTCATCAACAATGTTGCCTACAGAAGCGGGCATCTGGTACGATGCCTCATCAGACACCACTTTGGATTTCGCACTGTCGCTTACAATCACAGATCCACCCTTTTCTGTAATAAATGAGTTATGATTAATCCTGGCTCTGGGCTACATGTAGCTTCAAATCTAGAGTAAATGATAATTACCTCCTCTGCAGGCCTGGATGATGATGATCTTGGGTTTATCCATCAATGCAGAGCATTTTTGTGGACCAAGATATTTGTAAATTTTGTCAACAGAGAATTCATCTGGCTTATCTTCTCTGTGATCGATTCCGAGGACAAATCCCCGTTTTCCGTGAGACATGATCACCACAAACACGCTGTCTGTGTCTTTGAGTTTGGGGTGAGTAATAAAGTCACTTAGAGCCTTTTCAATATCCTGTTGGAAAACAAGACAAACAGTCAGTGTTTCATGAAAATTCAAGATACTATTGATGAGAAAACTTAAATAAACTCCTTATCATACAAATATGTAAAATAAAATGATTTTTACTTATTTTTTTACATATTTTAAGCATGGAAAATGTTTTTCCTCGTAACTTTCTATTATGAATGGTACCTTTTAATCATGACAGTGACAGCTGTGCCCTAGAAAGTGAATACATACAGTGACTTTCTTGCTTACTCACTGACTCTCACTAAGCCAAAGCTGAGTTACGATGGTATTTTTTGATCTAAAACCAAGTTGAGACAAGTACGATAACACTGTTTTGCCTAAAGGCATTCTAGCATTTAAAGAATCTGTGTTTTGATTTTGCAGTCATGCAGATCATTAGAATTTTAGTATTGTACCTAAATTGTCTTTAACCTGAATAAGAGGTAAAAATGCCTTATATTACAAAAGTATTCAATTAATCACTTTCTGCATACATTTCTGCAGCAGACATGTGGCATTTGATTTTAATAATGTATTTTTGTCAAATGTTACTGCTATTGAGGTTATCACATTATAACCATCCTTAATTGGATAGAAGCTGATCATGTTTAAACAATCGATGAAAAACACCTTTAAATATTTTTGTGTAAGTACATATGTGTATAGTGCGTTATTTTGGGGATGTGGAAAATAAAAATATAGCAAATAAAACAGATTGCCGTTCATATAAAGAAAAAAAACATTTTTAATCTCACTTTGTAGCAATAGTGTTTTGCTCAAAGTTTTTAGATTCACTTTTTCTTCCTTTTATAAAAAAAATTAGATGCAACAGCTGGATGAAAAAGAAAGAAGTTGAAAATACCTTTGCTGTAAGGTCTCTGTGTTTCACAACCTCAAATTGCAGGGATCTGAGCAGATCCTCCATGTTCTCCTCATCTTTTTCAGCTCCTTTTCTGGTTAAGCTATCGTCAGTAAAATTTCTATTAGTGATTAAAAGGGCCACACGACTTTTTATGGACATGTCTGACACTTTGTAAATCTGAAAAGCCAAGGATATTGCAGGAAATGAGGACTAAACATAATATTTTTTACAAACAATAATGTGTTTTTACTTTAAAATTGATAGCTTGACTTTGAAAATACCCTCTGTGAAGAAAATGTAGCACAACCAGTGTAACTACAGACATGTATGTCAGGTAAGAGAATATTTCATTTATAATTTTAGAAATTTACATCTGGATTTTTCATTTTTTCCCTCCTCAAGGAGTCAGACACTGGGATGAGTGTTTGTGACCAGGTTTTCTGTTTCTGAGGAGCTGCAACTGAAAAAAAACAAAAAACATTTGTGATTTTTGGCTGTCAAATTATTATTATTTTAATCTTTTATAACAGCCCAGAGCCTGCAACAATATTAAGCTTTCACTGTCATCTCACCTGGTTGTGGACCAGAGGACAGCTCAAGTTCTTCAGAAAGAGGAGGATCTCTGTTTTCAATATGCTCGATCAGCTTTCTGCTGGCTTTGTCCCCCTTTTTTCTCACAATGTCGATGAGGCAGCGAGCCATGTCTGCTTTGTTAGTGTTGTCCTCAAGCACAGATTCTACCTCTCCATCATTCAACAAACAATCCTCCAAAAGATCATCCAGGAGCTGCTTGATTATAGATTTTGACACTTTTCCTATAAATTTGGTGCGCACTCTAGAAAGCTCCTTATCTGCAATAAAACCCAGATCTGAAGATGCTGACAATGACATAAAAATGACGGGTAAATGAATTGTAAATCCTGAACCCTTACCTGCCATTATTTAGAGTTGAGAAGTTGAATGCCCAGCCTGTTACAAGTTAAGGATGAGTGTGTGCATGTCAAGGAATTCAGTCGGCTTATAAAGCCAGGGCAGGATGTTTGAATTGCACTGTTCCTTGGAAGCCTATTATACCAGGAACATGATCTGACTGGTTGCTAAAGTTGTGAACCCTGAGGAATAAAGGAACCAAGTTATGTAATCTGGTTAAAAAATGTTTCTAGCATATAAAGAAAGTTATAAAGCTGTTCATTAATCTTTTAAAAGACATTTGTAGAGCTATGTGGATTCTAAGCTTTGAGTTTTTGTTGATCATATGCACATCCGCTAAAGCTCATGTTTCACTAAGAAAACAAACATGCAGATCAGTTATACCTGACAATGAAAACTAAACTGTTCTATTTGTGTTTCTGCCAGGCTTTATATGTGCAAAGCTTAAAGTGTCTGCAAACGGTACACATACCCTAGTAATAGGCGATATAAACAGCATAAGGTAGAAATTATATGAATTGATCCAACGGTAGAGATGTTGACTATACCAACCGCAACTGCCCATTTCATATCATCAAGCCTACGTACTTTGTACCAGGTATGGAAGGAGGATAAATACTGATGTTCAGTGTTTGCATATACTCTAGATATTGCAAGTTTGAAATGAGTTGTTTTCTATTTATCGGAAAAGAAACCTGTTGAACTTGAAGCATTTGTAATTCAAATATGTGGAGTTTTATTTTTGTGCGAAATTAAATTCAAAAATAAATAATCAGGAAAACAGAAATAAATGCTATCTCTATTTGCATTTTACACGTGGGTTTAAACAATTTTGAACTCTGTGTTTTCATAACTTAGCTTTTATTTTAACCAATATTTCTTCATCTTTATTTATTTTGGGAGAATTTTTGTGTTGCATTTTTTGGAAAAAGATTAGAATGTTTTTTGATGCATTTTGCACAATGAATTATCTTTAAATGGCATTCTAAACTTTTTTGAAGTTGTTCTGCTGCAATGTATCTGGAATGTGAGAATGTTCAAAAACATGTCATTTTGAGATGTATAAACAGAAGAAAAGAATATATTGCAATAATTATCGTTACCACACATGTTTTAGATTATATCGCAATATACTGTAGATTTGAGGCCATGTCACCCAGCCCTATCATACCCTTTCAACTTTTTTTTACACTTTGTCGCATTTCAGCTATAAACTTTGATGTATTTTATTTACATTTTGTTAAACAGACCATCAGAAAGCGGTGTATAATTGTCATGTGAAAGGAAAGAGATACGTTTTTTTCAAAAATGTTTTACAAAAAAAAATGTTCAAAATCCACCATAACCTACCTGCTCACTGACACCGACTACCCCAGCCATCTAGTGGTCCTGAGCAATTCTCCTCCATGAGTCAGGCAAACAACCAAATTCCTTAGGGGCGATCGTGGCTCAGGAAGTGGGACGTCACTAACCAGTGGGTTGCCGGTTTGAAACTCCTCTCCGTCTGTCTCAGTCGTTGTGTCCTTGGGGAAGACACTTTACCCGCCTTACCTTCTGGTGGTGGTCAGAGGGCCTAGTAGTACATGTGCATGGCAGCTTTGCTTCTGTCAGTCTGCCACAAGGCAGCTGTGGCTACAATGTTGCTAACTACCATCAGTGAATACCTTCACAGAACAGCTGGATTTAAACCGAGATTGTACTAAATTTACTCTTGGGAAACTTTTAAGGGCAACAGGAATTTATTTAGGGGTATTAGAGTAGAATACATTCCTCACTCTCCTGATTTTTATTTGTAGAAAAGAAATATTCTTTGCACTTCACAATTGCTCGCTACTTTAAATTCTATTAGAATACATTGAGATTTCTAGTTGTAACCTGTCAAAATGTAAAGAGATTTAGTGTAAATACTTTTGTGATGTAGATTGCAATTTAACACTTCCAACTCTGCAACCTTATTACAGTTATATGAAAACACTTCATCAGTTCAAAAGCAGTGATGGGGAAAAAATGATGGTATTGTGGCATAAGACACAAACTCTACTGCTGGGCTAAGCTGGCATTTTTCTGACTTCATTATTAGTTCTGATGGACTTACCTCATCTTGTTTATGTGGAAGATATATGGTAGATTCCTCCCTAGGTTGCCATCTTATGGTGGAGAGGTTTGAGTTTCCCAAAGATCCTATAGGTGCTAAGTTGTCAGGGGCTTTTTGCACTCATTAGGGTCATGCATGGCAAACGGGTCCTAGGTGACGGATCAGGCAAAGCACAGCCTAAAGACCCCTTATGACCAGCAACATAAATGGACTCAATGTTCCCTCGCCCAGATTTTGGCAGAGGTGTCAAAAGTACTCACATTCTATGCACAAGTCAACACATCCACTGGCAGGTAGGGTTGTGTTGAGTTTCAGGGACAAATGGCAAATGGCTGGGAAAGATTTAAGCCTGCTCTACATGGAGACAAAACAGGTATAGTTTCAAAAACAGAGTCTGTAAAAACAGCACCACAATAATTAAAACCTTTGTCCACATGGATCATGGAGCATGCGCAGTCAACCCGGTGCCAAACACAACAAATCTAGCTTCAAATGAGAGCTTTATTCATTAGCATGTGTGGTTCTGCGGATCCATTTTTTGTTGCTGGTGATAGACGAGAGACTGTAAATCGTATTCTATGATCCATAATAACGTCAGTATTGCTTTATTAGGACCGCAACGTTGTACGGCGCCATGTTTGTTGACTTTATCACAGAGTTGTGGATGCGTGTTATATATAGGAATGGGGCAGCAACATCATCCACTCAGAATAAATGGTGGAGAGCTCATAATCACGGAGTAAACTGAGCCGTTGTTGTGAGATTTATCCACTCTGGTACCCGGTTTGAAACATGATCATATCCATGGTTTCAGTTGGACAGGGAAGGTGGGACTCTATAGCTGCTTGGAGTGTTCTTGAGCATTGGCTTGCTTGTTTGTAGAAAAAAAGTCCTCCTCCTCTGAAGAACGAGATGTGTCAATTGGAACCATCATGCATTGCTCCTTTTGATGGCTTCTGATTGGTTCCAAGAACTACGGTATATAAAACCAAAGAAGAGAAAAGTGTACAGAAATACAACTCGTTTGTTTTCTTGAGGGGAATTGATACAGATGATGACTATTACTCCTGTAACACTGGGATGTTAGTCTTGGATTTTCAACAATAATGTTTTTTTTCTGCTAGAAAACATTAAAAAAACTGAACTATCATTTTCAACCACAAACCTTCGTAAGTAAGACTATCAGATAACACCGAAGAGTGATGTCTCCTAACATTGGCACATGAAGGTTATCTGGAGCTAATTAGCATTAGCTTAAGTTAATAGGCAGCTAATGCCATAAAAATAACATACTTCTATAGCTTTGCCAATGTTGTAAACTGAACAACAAAACATGCTGAATTAACTCTTAATAATACCTAAAAACACACATTTACCTCAATGTGTTTTTTTAAGATTTGACGGTGAATTGTTGAACCCCAGAAGCTTGTGGTTCTTAGGTTTGCTCAAAAGGCAGCGCATTCACCACAAATTGTTCTTAGAGTCGACACCATCGAAATGTTTCTCCAAATAAGGACATGGATGGGGAATGCCTTGCGTCTCCAAATTTCTTCCTTCATCATTCAGTTCACTGTTTGTCACTTAACTCATCTACATCGTCTTCTTTTTTGCTGCAGTTTGCGACCGACTTGTTGGTGCATGGCAATGCCAGTATGACACACTTTCTGGCAACGTGATTGATTTTTTTACCCCTGTTTTGTCTCAACTTTTATTTCATATTGCTTTCAAAATGGAAGTAAGGATCCATTTTTGAGAATGTAAAAAGCAGAAAGTGCAGATATTACTCTTGAAATGTAGGGAGTAAAAGTACAAAGTCATCAGAAAAATAAATACTCAAGTAAAGTACAGATACCTGAATTATCTACTTAAGCACAGTAATAAAGTAAAAGTACTCTGTTACTTCCCACCTCTAGATGCGGGTCACCGGAGCCCCCCTCTTGAGCCAGGCCTGGAGGTGGGGCACATTGGCGACCCAAGGGGCCCAGCCGGGCAGAGGCCGAGGAAGAAACAAGGGTCCTCTTTCCCATGGGCTCACCATCTGTAGGATGTGCCAAAAGGGTTGGTCCTATGTGAGATGGGCAGTGGCCAAAGGCGGGGACCATGGCGGTCCAATTCTTGGTCCCCCCACCTGACTGGTGGGTAAGGAGCCTGAGCTAGTGTGCAAGGTTAAGAGGTTCCTACTGGACATTGTCAGAGTCACCTTGACACACGACTCTGGCTCTGGAACCAGTCTCCTCAAGGGGTTGGACTCTCTTCCACTCTGGAGTTGCCCCTGTAATCATATCCAGGTAAAGCAATTTGATTTCATCTACAGAATTACTTGTTAAATTCAGCTAGTTTCATGAATAATTTCAGCGACTAAATGACTAGTGGTCAAATGTACACACTTACTAAAGGATATTAACGATTATTAATATATATAAACTAAATATTGCATTAAAACTTGTTTTTCAAAATCCATTAGATCTCCAAAATTCTTTGTGTGCATAAATTATATTTAAACACACACGCACGCACACACACACACACACACACACACACACACACACACATATATATATATATATATATATATATATATATATATATATATATATATATTTGTGTGTGTGTGTGTGTGTGTGTGTGTGTACATGTATAGCTATACCTCAGTGCTGGAGACATTGTAGCCTTGGGGGATGAGCTTACAGAAGATTTAGCAGAGGATGAGTGGGAGGCAGGAGGAGTCAGGGGTGCTCTCTGGTGGGACCAATTGCTTTCTGAATACATCTTGGTGGTGTGGTAGCCGTCAATTGAACCTTGATGAAGGACTATGCAGTGGACAGTATGACGAAGCTAGCTAAAGAACTCTGCAGATCACCCTGTATAATGTTCCACTCGTCACCCAGAAAAGACCAGCCATAGGTCTCAGATGGAGAATTCCATCCACATTTCTGATCCTTTTTCAGCAGATCCAGCAAATCTATCTGTTTATTCTAATAAAGTTTAAAGAACAATCCAGGAAGAGGTCATTCAAGTTAATACTGAATGATCAACCATAAATAACTACACGATAATTTTTACTAATGTAAATATTTTTTATGTGATTTTCTTTAATTATTTTTGAATTGTTCCAAGTTACACAAGACGCGTTCTTCAAATCAGGGAAAAGAAGGCCAGATTTGTGGGCTGCATTTGAAGGATTCTTCAAATTTGGACAGCCTTTGTCGTGGCGCTGTGACGTAATCAGCCTTCAAATCTGCCCTTCGAAGGATGCAGCCCTTGAATTTGGACACATGTTGCAAGGGTCTGCTGGAAACATCTGGAGCACCTTGAATTACCTTGTTGTTCAAAGTGTGCTATACAAATAAAATTGCCTTGCCTTGCTTCAACTCTCGCATCCGGTAGAGCTTTGAACACATCCCAGGGGTACATTGAGTCCAAGTGGGCCATGCCCATGTTCCCTGCCTCCATTGTCGAGGCGCCTCAACAGAGCTGTAGCTGCAACGCGGTCAGTCCCTGGTGAGGGATGCTGTCAAGCTGAAGAAGTCTTATTGGGTCTTTTGTGCCTGTGGGACCCTGGAAGCAGCTGATAGATACTGGCAGGCCAAGCGGAGGCTGAGGCAAAAACTCAGGTGTGGGAGGAGTTTGGTAAGGCCATGGAGAGTGCCTTTTCCAGGTCAGGGATGAGGTCCTGTTCCAAGTGAAGGAGTTTAAGTATCTGGAGGCCTTTTTTTACAAATGAGGGAAAATAGAGCTGGAAATTGATAGGCTGATTGGTGCTGCATCTGCAGTGATGCAAGTGCTGTCTGTCGTTGTGAAGCGAGAGTTGAGCCAAAAGGCGAAACTCTCAATTTACTGTTCAATCTATGTTCCTACCCCCATCTATGGTCAATCTCTGGGTAGTGACCCAAAGAATGAGATCCTGGATACGAGCTGCTGGAATGAGTTTCCTCCTCAGGGTGTCTAGGCTCTCCCTTTTTCTCCACATTTTATTTAGCTTTCATGAACTATGTCTGCACAACAGCCCTATGCTCATTAGCCCAAACCTGTTCCACATGTTTTCTGTTTGCTTGTTATTGTAGGTTTAGTCAGCAGCCTGGAAGATTAAAACATATTACTTAGATTTATGAAACTTCTAAATAATGTGTTGAATGTTTGTTTTCCCCTTTCATTCCTCTTTTACTCGAGTTTTCAGCATCTTCTGTGAACATTTGGCCTGTTCTAACAAGTACACTCATATGTTCATATTTGCCCTGCAGCCAGCAGGATCCCAGCAGTCACTTCCCACATTTCACATGTTTACACAGGTAAATAGTACAATGACAGCTGTGCACAATGTCTAATTCACTAACTTCATTTAGAAAAGTGAAGAAGATACTTTTTTGTGGCATTCTTACTGTTGTTTTGTATTTTCTTTTATATTTGCAAAACTACATTATGTTGAATGGTTTAGTTTTTCTTATTTTACTTAAGTTTTCAGATTAGTTTAGAAGCAGACTTTTCTCTGTCAAAATAAAAAAATGATCTGTTTCTGACCTTGAAAGTTGTTTTTGTATGTTGATTGCATGCCATTAGTTTGATTCCTTTTTTTTCTTCCTGTGAAACTGCAGAGCTAGTATGAATTAATATTTTCTGAGTTTAATTGTAATACAGGTGAAACATCAACTATTGAGCTTGGTAGTTCTTCATATTGAAATAGATTAACTACCGGTAATACTTTACATTAGTAAACTCGGAAGTGGTTCTGTAAAACAGCAGCCGTGAATGGCAGCAGATGAAACACATCATCTGTCTGGTTTTACCGGTGAAGGTTTTTTGGGCTGGATTTGAGGAATCAACCTTCTTTTGTGTTTTAGCATTTTGGGAAGAAGTTAGGCAAATTATAATTGTTGCAGTCTTTATCTTGTCTTTGTGTATGGGCACTATTTGCGCATTAAACTGACCAATAGGGATAAATAAAGTATTTGATTCTAATTGAATTGGCCTATTTATTTTCACAAATCGCATCCACCTGTAACCAGTGGCACCTGTCGGTGCTTCCACTCCTCTGACTAAAATAGGAGCAGATAAAGGAGTGGGTGCGGCATTATCAGAAACTTTTGATTGTGCCTCTGCTGTTGGAGGGTGTGTGTGTAGTCACACAAGATTTTATGGTGCTTATTTTACATCCAGCTGCATGTGAATTCAGACCCATTCAGACTCAACGCGTAAACATTATATAACATTTATATAAATGAGTCTCAACCGGTGAAGGCAGCAAGGACAAGGAGGTTTAGACAATTGATAAACAGTCGGATGGATAAAGAGGGCATTAGCCACTTTATTAGTATGCTGCTGTTGACTCCTTAGACTAGATAGACACCAACCAACCATGTTTTTTATAATTATTATTATTTATTGTTATCATTGTGATTGTTTTATGTTGTAGCACTCACCACAGGTCAGCGAGACACACAATTTAAATTATTTTGTGTTCACAGGCAGGCAGAATTGGTAATAAGTCAGATTTGATTTGAAACAGCAATTTTACCAAATTATCTGATTAAATGCTGAAAAGACCAATGTCATGAAGAGGGAGGAGGGACTTATAGAGGAAGAACCAGTTGGGTGAACTGACACAAACTGCAAAAGGATCTAGAAAAACAAACACACATAAACTAGGAAAGACTGAAAACCAGAAACAGAACACAACTCAACACAAGAATGAGTCTCGATAGAGCAAAGGGTGACAAAGAAACTCAGAAACAAGGATAAAAGTAAAACAGGAACTAAGGTTCTTTTTTTGTAAAACACTAACTACAACTCAGTTCAGACTCAATCAATACACATTAATATTTGGGGTTAATATTGAGTCTCAACCTTTGTAGGCAGCAAGGACAAGCAAGTATAGACGGTATTGAGTGTGTGTGTTCTCCATGCACACACACACTCATACATAAGGGTAATTTAGAGAAACCAGTTCACCTAAGAGTCATGTTTTTGGACTGTGGGAGGAAGCCGGAGTACCTGGAGAGAACCCATGCATGCACAGGGAGAACATGCAAACTCCATGCAGTAAGATTTGAACCCAGGACCTTCTTGCTTCAACATTGCTTTATTAAAAGTAGTTTAGAAGATATTCCTACCAATTTCTTTCTGTCTGAAAGGGATAAAAAGTGAAAGAGTATTTATTTATAGTTTCTAAGAGATGATTCCACACTATGTTTTTGTGTTGATTGTAATCTGTAGAGTGCCAACAACAAGGAAGAGATGCAGAAGCACTAGATGGAACTTCAAGTAATGCTGCCCTCTATTGGTTTGTTCTTGGCTGTACTGCTTTTTGTTTGTTTAGTCCAGGGAGGAAAAATGTCTATTGTGAGTCTTGGAAAGTCATAAGAGGCAAAACCTCTTT
Organism: Valencia hispanica; assembly: GCA_963556495.2. NCBI lineage: Eukaryota > Metazoa > Chordata > Actinopteri > Cyprinodontiformes > Valenciidae > Valencia > Valencia hispanica. The sequence goes on along the minus strand of OY747700.1, from coordinate 25,501,920 downwards.
ACTTTTCTCAACTCTGTTTATTATGCACCAACAGTGGGGATGTCCCATCTCTTAAGGTTGCTTAAGTATCTTTAAGCAGAACGGGGTCACAGATGTTGTCTATGAGGTGGATACCCAGGGGTTTAGATTCTTCTGACCCATCTTTGTAGTCGTGCTGCTAAAGGTTTATGTTTTCTCTTCCTGTCAACCTCATGTGCTGCTTGAGGTTTCTTCCTCTTACGAGGTAGTCCTTCCTCAGTACTGTTGCATCAAATCTGTTGGTTTCTTTGGATGTCAATGAGTAGCATGTCATCAACATCAATATTTAATTTCCCTTTGGGATTAATAAAGTAATTTTGAATTGAATTTGAATTGAACAACTACATCTGACTAAACTGAATTAATTTGGATTGTAAATATTGGATAAGAAGTAGATTGGTTTGTTTTTTACAGAACCCTGAAATATTTCTTGTGAATAAAAAAAAGTTATACATTTTCCATGTGGGTTGCTTTTATATACACTGCTCAAAAAAATAAGGGAACACTAAAATAACACATCCTAGATCTGAATGAATGAAATATTCGCATTAAATACTTTTTCCTTTGGATAGTTCAATGTGCTGGCAACAAAATCACACGAACATTATCAATGGGAATCAAATTTATCAACCCATGGAGGTCTGGATTTGGAGTCATACTCAAAATTAAAGTGGGAAAACACACTACAGGCTTATCCAACTTTGATGTAATGTCCTTAAAACAAGTCAAAATGAGGCTCAGTGGTTTGTGTGGCCTCCACCTGCCTGTATGACCTCCCTACAATGCCTGGAAATGCTTCTTATGAGGTGGCAGATCGTCTCCTGAGGGATCTACTCCTAGACCTGGACTAAAGCATCCGCCAACTCCTGGACAGTGTGTGGTGCAACGTGGCGATGGTGGATGGAGAGAGACATGATGTCCCAGATGTGCTCAATTGGATTCAGGTCTGGGGAACGGGCGGGCCCGTCTATAGCATCAATGCCTTCCTCTTGCAGGATTTGCTGACACGCTCCAGCCACATGAGGTCTAACATTGTCTTGCATTAGGAGGAACCCAGGGCCAACCACACCAGCATATGGTCTCACAAAGGGTCTGGGGATCTCATCTCAGTACCTAATGGCAGTCAGACTACCTCTGGTGAGCACATGGAGGGCTGTGCGCCCCTCAGAAGAAATGCCACCCCACACCATTACTGACCCACTACCAAACCTGTCATGCTGGAGGATCTTGCAGGCAGCAGAACGTTCTCCACAGCGTCTGCATACTATGTCACGTCTGTCACGTGCTCAGCTGAACCTGCTTTCATCTGTGAAGAGCAAAGGGCGCCAGTGTCGAATTTGCCAATCTTGGTTTTCTCTGACAAATGCCAAACATCCTGCATGGTGTTGGGCTGTAAGTACAACCCCCACCTGTGGACGACGGGCCCTTATACCAGCCTGATGAAGTCTGTTTCTGACCGTTTGAGCAGACACATGCACATTTGTGGCCTGCTGGAGGTAATTTTGCAGGACACTGGCAGTGCTCCTCCTGTTCTTCCCTGCACAAAGGTGGAGGTAGCAGTCCTGCTGCTGGGTTGTTGCCCTCTTACAGCCTCTTCCACGTCTCCTAACTGGCCTGTCACCTGGTAGCGCCTCCATGCTCTGGACACTACGCTGACAGACACAGCAAACCTGGCCACAGCTTGCATTCATGTGCCGTCCTGGATGAGCTGCACTACCTGAGCCACTTGTGTGGGTTGTAGTGGGTTGTGTGGGTTGTCATGCAACCACTGGAGTGAAAGCACCACCAGCATTCAAAAGTGACCAAAACATCAGCCAGAAAGCATAGAAACTGAGAAGTGGTCTGTGGTCACCACCTGCAGAACCACTCCTTTATTGGGGGTGTCTTGCTAATTGTCTATAATTTCAGCCTGTTATCTATTTCATTTGCACAACAGCAGGTGAAATTGATTGTCAATCAGTGTTGCTTCCTAAGTGGACAGTTTGATTTCACAGAAGTGTGATTGACTTGGAGTTACATTGTGTTATTACCTTTATTTGTTTGAGCAGTGTATATTGCTACTTCCTTCATAATCTGAAGAAGTAGATTGTGGTATTTTTAGGCTTTGTCAGTTGAAAATAAATTTTCATCAGTGGCTAGAGGAAAATTGGCTTGAACTTCAGTCGTCTTTTTTAAATAGATGGATTAAAATCGATTAAAAATGTTCAAGTTTGGCACTAATTTGTTTTCAATATCTACTACGCTCCCAAACCTGGAGTGTTTTTTGTCATTACTCTGAATATCTTCTTTTTAGCATCTTTTGCAGTCTTTAATGGGGGTTTTTCCCTCTCTTTTTTTTCTTTTCTCACACCTCCTCCTTTAAGTGGGAAACAATAAGAGAAAAAACACCTGCACTGTTTTCGATGCTTTGCTTATTCAAACAACACATCAGCAAACTTGTTTTCTTGTCCACATTTTTTGTTAATGACTGAAGCATTTCTACTGTACTTCATCTAGCCTAACCAGTTTGACAGCATCCCCAATGTGTATGCATACAAGGTTCTCCTACATCTACTTGACCAAATGAAGGGGACACTAATTACCTCAAGGAGGTTATGTTTTTGCCAGGGTTTGTTTGTTTGTTTGTTAGCAACATAACTCACAAAGTTATAGATGGATTTTGATTACATGTTCAGGAAATGTCTGCAATGGGACAAGAAACGAGTGATTCGAATTTGGAAGTGATCACCATCTGGGGGGTACTGAGGTGCCTCAGCGGAGGCCTGCGGTCTCTAAGTGCTTTTCTATTTGAAGATGTGGTATGTATAGCTCTTTGGATATATTTTTTTGCTCATAAGTTAGACAGTCTATTAAACAGATAATTGTTGTCTTCAAATGTCAAAACCCTTTAGATTACTTTTTTTAATTTATTTTTATGTACACAGTTATACTTCAAAAGGAAACTAATTTGTCATGTTGCTTATTCAGCTTGTTTAAACTGGTTTTCTTTCTCTATTTGTCAAGCCATTAAATGAAGGCATTTATCAGGCTTCATTTAATTTTCTTATCCTAAAAAAGTTTTATTTTGCCAGCTATTAAAAGACAGGAATAACAAAATTAGTGATTAAATAATTATATCAAAGGCCCAAGAGTCCATCCTTTTATTTGCCCCAGCATAATTGATAAAGCAGAGTCTGTGCAAGACATATACAAAATTGCGGTATAGGCCCGACCAGTCCAAGTTGAACTCTACCTCGCTAAAAACCGGTCTTAAGGCCTGCATGCCTCGGGTGACTTTACAAATGGTATACAACAATGTTAGATTATTGATTTTTAGTACATCCACTTTAGTTTTTCTTGTGCCTTTTTCACATGTAAAAAAATAGTATACTGGGCATACGATGGTTGAGAAGATGAGGTACCTAAAGAGATTTTTAAAAATGGCCAATTTTCCATTTCTAGTTTCTGTTTTTTTTTTTATTCATATTTTAAACATGAAAGGAAATTCAAAGCAAATCCGAATTTTTATTCACCCATTGTTAGCCCAAAAAAAGAGTAATTTAATTAATTATTTGTTTTTTTTAAATGCAACCTATAAAAACAATGTATTTTATTTTTTGTGACTTTAATATCATTTTAAATTTAATTACCAAAACAAGGACAAAAAACTTCTTCAAATACATTTTTCTTAACTTACGAGACAAATTTGTTGAACAATACAAGTAGTTAAAATGCAGTTTAACTTCAACATTAATGTACTTGGAAACTTATGGCAGAATAAGGAGATGCTTTGAAGATATATATGTTGCAAGAGGTACATGTAATGAGTATTTTAAAACCATAATTCAATAAGAAACAGTGGTCTTTCAAACAGCAAAGAATGCATAGCACTGTTAGCTTAACATTAGATGATTTAGCACACGTTGCCGTCTCAGTGGCCTGGAAAAAGGTAGAAGCGTCTGGTTAGGGTGCATCTGTCTTTTGTTGGCATTTGTCTTTTGGTTTCATCAGGAAACTCTTCGAAACGCTGCATGACCTGCAGAGTTTAGTAAAAAATAAAGATATTCATTCATTGCTGTATGTGTTTTGTCTTTTCCAGGGTTTAAACAGTTTATTTTTGCAATTGAACCTTATACCTTTCTGAAAAGTTCATCAATGTCGTCCTCATGGGAGCAGGTGTTGAAGACCTCAACAATGTACTGTATCAGGAAGGAGCCCAAATCCTCTCTTCTATATGAGACAGTATCTGCAAGAAACCACAGTTTTATTGCAGAAGTTACACAATACTCTCAAATATAATGGATTTAAATGACAAACGGACCAGGCGTGCTGGACAGGAGGGAGATGAAGTCCTTTTCTTTGTGAACGTATCGGATCGCATCATCAACTATGTTGCCTACATTAGCAGGCGGTTGCTGTGATACATCATCAGAGACCATCTTAGCTGAAGCACTGTCACTAACTATAACAGATCCACCAGTTTCTGTAACAAACAAGGAAAAAAATTAAACCTGGACCAGGTCCAAACTGTGTCTCCAAGCCCAGGACAGGTAATAGCTACCTCCTCTGCAGGCCTGGATGATGATGATCTTTGGTTTGTTCATTAAGGCAGGACATTTCTGTGGACCCAGGTATTCGTAGATGTTGTCAACAGGGAATTCATCTGTTTTTTCCTCGCTGTGATTGACACCAAGGACACATTCCCGTTTTCCATGAGACATGATCACCACAAACACGCTGTCTGTGTTTTTGAGCTTTGGATGCTCTGCAAAAGAATGCAGAACCTCATTCATCCTCTGAAAGAAATTAAGATAGAGATACTTCAGTCGCCACACAACAAGCAGAATTTGCCAGATGTCTCTGTCAGATGTCAAGATGTCATAATCAGATTTCCTGATTAAACTTCCTCTCATTTAGCTAAAAAAAATGTCCTGAAATATATATTTTCGTTATGCAAATCAAAATGTCCTATCATTATGGCAGATATATATGTTTTTGTTACCTAAACATTTTGGCCACAGCCCAATTACAATTGGCCTTTTGCTCTCGGTTGACGTGCAGTAATAACTTTCAGTTTTGAAAGATACGTTTCAATCTTTAAAGCTGGTTCTGCCACTTAGAAACAAAGTTTATGCATTTATTTTCTTGCTTCCTACAGACATGAACTAGACGACAGCAGAGTTGTCATGCATTGTGCTCATTTGTCATTAGAAGTACAGTGCCTTGCAAAAACATTATTACTACTTTAGATTTTTGGGAGCATTTTATTATAATTTTATGTAATAGATCAATACAAAGTTGTTGGGGGTTTTTTCAAATAAAAATCTTGACAGTTTGGGGTTCATTTCAATAGAGAAAATAAAACAAAAAATAACATATATTAATATAAATGTGAAATATAATTTTTTTTAAATCTAATTTAAAGTCAGGAATGCAACAAACAGCCAGACTACAACTAAATCATAGTTGGCTTTGCCAGCAGGATGACACTTTATTTCTGATTATTAGTTATTAAATGGGAAAAAGATCCTTTCAATACCTGTGCAGAGAGGTCATTGTGTTTCACCACCTCATATCCCAGGGATCTGAGCAGTTTCTCCATGTTCTCTTCGTCTTTCTCAGCTCCCTTTCTGGTTAATCTTTTATTGGCAAAATTTCTATTAGTGATTAAAAGGGCCACGCGACTTCTAAGGGAATCACTTGAAACGGTGTAAATCTGAAAAGAAAACATGATAAAATACCATATTTTACAACACTTATTTGCACATTAAACTGTAAATTTAGCAGCTACTGATTTGAAATCCCCTCTTTGCAGTGAATGGATTATGACTCGTGTAACCACAGGTTTTGAATAAGTCAGGAGAGACAATAGAAGACTTTTCAATGTAAGAAGTTACATCGTTAGATTTCCGTTTCTCATTCCAGAAGGAGTCGGTCGTGGTGACGAGAGTGTTTGACCAGCTATGCTGTTTCTGAGTTGGAACTGAGAAAAATAGAATCTCTGTTATGGTGGTTGAATTATGTTTTTTATACCTTTAACAACACTGACTCTGTAATATAATTATTTTAATTTGCTCTCACCTGGTGTCGGTGCACAGTTGAGGCCAAGTTCAGAGTAAAGTGTAGGATCTCTGTTTTCAAGGTGTTCAATCATCTTCCTACTGGCTTTGTCGCCTTTCTTCCTCACCATGTCAATGAGGCAGCGAGCCATGTCTGCTTTCCCGGTGTTGTCCTCAAGCACAGAATCTGTCTCACCATCGTTCAACAAACGATCTTCCAAAAGGTCGTCCAGGAGCTGTTTAATTAGGGCTTTTGAGACTTTTTCCACAAATCTCCCTCTCACTCTGGTAAGCTCCTTATCTGAAGGAAAAAACTGAATCTGGAAAATACTGACAGACATCAATCCATGTGAACTATGAATAATCAAGCCTTACCAGCCATCACACTGAAGTGTCCTGTCTTCTAACAGTTAAGGATTACTGTGTGTATTTGAAGGAAATGGACCTGCTTTTAAAGCCATCTGGAGGCTTGAGTTCCAAGTAATTGGTTGGAAGCTCGTTAAACTAGAATAACCTTGTCAGATTTGTTGCTGAAGCTCTTGTCACTGAGACCTGAGATTATGCCAATTATTCTAATAATTTATTTATTTGTGAGTATTTAGAGGAATAGGTCATGAACCTGTTTTAATAGCCGTTTTTAAATTCAATTATAGTTGAGCTTTAATGCATGTTGGGCTTTAGATATCCAGTAATTATGGACCGATCTGCTAAAGTTCATGCTTTTCCTAAGAATACCAATCTGCAGATCAGTTGCTTATTGTATCTGATACTGAAAATAGAAGTGTTTTCTTTTTGTTTCTCTTACTTGGAGCGTGTCACTGCAACTATTAGACTTCTAACTTACATGGCAGGTTGTAATTTGTCAGACAGGATCTTACAAAAAAGAAATGATGGCAAGAAAAGTTCCTGTTTAAAACAAATAAAAAACAACATATGGTCATAAAAATCACAACTTTTGTATGTTATGGAGGCAATTGAACAAAAGTTTTTTTAGGCTGGAATTAGTCTTCAGTATTTAACTTTAATATATTTAAATGTACACAGTAGTAAATGATTCAATCCAATTCAAAATACTTTATTGATCCCAGAGAGAAATTAAGTTTTGGTATAGCTCATAAAATTAATTGTTTAAGGAGTTGTTGTAGATCATGATCGCTGTGGACAGGAAAGATTTCCTGTAGCAGTGAAACTGAAGAAGCCTCCGACTGAAGACGCTCTGTTGTTGTATGACATGAAGAGGATGCTCAGGGTTGTCCATAATATTTTTGATTTTATGAAGAATCCTTTGCATTATCATCTCCAGATGTTCCAGTTGTCCCAAGAACAGAACCAGCCTTCTTTATCAGATTGTTTAGCATTTTTAAGTCCCTGGCTCTGATGCTGCTACCCCAACAGATGACGGCTGAAGAGATTACACTCTCCACAACAGACTTGTAGAAGATCTCCAGCATCTTGCTGCAAACCTTGAAGGACCTAAGCTTCCTTAAAGAAATACAGTCTGCTCTGTCCCTTCTTGTAGACGGCGGAATGCAAATAAAATAGTTAAAACCAAAGGTTTACACTGTATAATAAGACACATAGCCATTTTGTCACTTCAAGTCATTTAACATTACCAAATGTATTTCTAATTGCTAAATGCTAAGAAAATGAGAGACAAAATTTTTTTCAGTTTGCATACAATTCTTTAGTATTTAGAAAAAATTCCTTTCAAACTGTCACGCTTGTGTTAAACTTTCTGGGTATCCTCTTGCAAACTTTTGCTGTAATTTTGGCCCATTCTCCCAGGCTGAAGTGATGTATTTGAGTCAGGTTTGTTGGCCACCTCACTCTTAACACACCTTTTCAGCTGTGCCCATATATTTTCTGACCTGGCTTTGTAACTAATTTGGTGACATTATTAGAGTGATTCTCCATTTGAAGACCTATTTCTACCCAACTATGTGTTCCAAGGCAAGGCAATTTTATTTGTATAGCAAACTTTCAACAACTAGGTAATTCAAGGTGCTTTACACGATTAAGGGGTAAAATAAAAAATAGCAGTAAAACACAGACAAAGCATATAAAGTAAAAACAGCAATAAAGCAAAAAACATACACACAAAACATGATGCATCAAAGCATTACTCAAAGGCTGCCATCTCGAGATGTGTCTTCAATATTTCCCTATATTGCTTTTTCCTCTATTTTATGAGGTGAACCACTCCCTGCAGTAAAATAGACCCAACAACATGATGCTGCCACCCCCGTTCTTCAGATGCTGTTCTCAGGCTTGAAAGCACAAAACAAAAAATGTTAAATATGTATTTTTTTAAATGCAGATAAAAAACGTCTCCAGTCTTTTCTTGCGCATAAAAAAGAAACTGAAAAAATGAACTTTGGTCCACAGGTCAAATTTGCTTAACGTCACGTTGAATTCATAACTGCTTTATTTAGCAGCTCCATCCTCCTTATTGTCCACCATATCTGAAAAAGACACCAAAAATATATATTAATAACTGATGCCATAGTGCAGCTCTTCTTTACCTAAAAAGCATCGCAAAAGGCCTTAGCTTCCTCAGATTTGTTTTACTGCCTTACTACATGAAATTCAAATAATGTTACATTATGGATATTGGACAGAACAACCTGTAAAATGTTTAGGTAAGCTGGATGTCTTTACAATATTTGTTTGTTTGGATGCTGGATAAAAATACAGCATAATGAGCAGTGTGACTCCCTTTACCTATCAAGGGTCATTACGTTATAACAGAATGATGTAATCTGCATATTTATTTTAAAAAAATAATGTGATGCAAATGAGTATGTGACAAAAGTGTATAGTAATATTATTATAAACTTAATAGGCACAAAAGATAAGGAAATATTGTGCTTGGTTGATTATTTCTTCTTCTTAGCAGTAAACAGGTGTACTGTTGGAGAGTATTTTTATGTCCTTTTAAATTGTCCCACATTTGTAAGAAAAAAGCATTCTGAGATTGAAAAGCAGAGTTGAGCAGCTCCTATTAAAAGCTTGTCAGATCATCTCTGCTAATCCCAATCATTAATTGACGAATTGACTAGGGAACGAGACATATTGGCAATTTAAAAGGGCCTCAATAGCCTTCATGCTGGTCACCAGCTTGGTCAAACACTGCAGTGGGATGGCATCTTCAACCAGCATTTGTTGCAAGTCAGCCACCAGGCCAAAGCTGAACACATAAGTGTTCAATAGTGTCGAGGTCAGGACTGCACCCTCTCCACTTCCAAATTATGAAGGTAGTCCCTTAGCCATCCCTTCTGTGCAGGCAAGCATTTACTTTTTGGGAGGTTGGAGGTCAACCCATAAAAGTTGAGATGTTGGATCGCTTGAAGAATCTCATCGTGATTTTCTCTGCTTTGAGACCCACAAATGCATTTTCCTTACAAATATGGCACCACTTAGAGGGAAATAGGCTTGCCAACACAACACAATTTACTGCCAAGAAACTTTGTAACAAGATAACGATCAACCAAACAAATATTTTCTGTACAAAAATATATAAAATTCATATAATACTACAAATATTAATCAAACAAACTTAAATGCTTCTTTTCTAATTTCTTTGTGTTCTTTGAAAAGCCAGACTTCCTGTAATCTTTCAAGAACAATCTTGATTTATTGTTCTCCATGCTTTAAAGGTCTTTAAAAACTTCTATTTGGCAGCTCTTTTACTCATTTTAGCCTGATACCTGATACCATTTTCTGAGAGGTGTTTTTTGATTGTTTTCAGCCATTTATATCTGACCTGTGGTTCAATCAGGAGATATAAATATAAGGCTTATTAACTCAAGGGATGAACGAATTACATTTGATCTTCAGTTACTTTGTTAACCTATTAAAATTAACAGTTTTTTACCATATACTAAGTTGAATCAATGAACAAGTTAACACAGTTTTAAAGAAATAAAACAGCCTTTTAGTTTCAACACTATAATTCCCAAAAAGCCATATATTTTAAACCTGGCATACAGCAGATGATCAACTAAAAGTTGATCCATCTAAGGTTCTGCACCAGGTCTTTGTGGATTTTGGTTTACTTCTTCTTTTTTTCAGAGAATGGTGATCTGCTGTAGATAACTTGTAGATATTAAACTTCTTCTTTTATCCTCCACTTTTTACACATTTCTGAGAACTCACTGCACAATGTGCTGTACTGATGACAGGACTAGGAATGAGAGAAAAAGAAGCACATTTTCACAGAAAATGTTGAAAGACCCAAGGAAAGCCTGGAGAACTATTGATTAATATTACTTTAAAAGATGGAAGGGAAGTCTGGATCTCCAAAAGAAAAATTAGAAACAAATTAAGAATAGATTGGTCCTGTTTTTATGGATTATACTGTATGCATGCCATATTTAACCTTTCAAAATCTCATGAACTTCAACAGGTATGTCCTTCATGTCCTTCAAACTCTCCAGCAGATTGTATGCTGTAGCTTCTCCTGGTTTACTTCTTCTCTTCCACTTTAATAGCATTTTCAGCTTCCGCATGGTTACATTTTTCTCTGTATCCTCCAGGTTATCCAGATCCTGGGATTTTAAGCCTAAATGGATGGCCACCTGCTTCCACTCAATCCCAAACTGCTCTGCAACCTGCAGAAGCTGCTTCTCTGACAAATCATGTCTTGAAGCATTTTCTGATTTCACTTCATCTGAGGAAATAGATAAAAAAGAGAATATACTTAATTGTGGACAAGGATTAGCTTAAAGCTGAGACAAGCAGTCAATAGATGAGCAAATTCACATGATTTGTCCTGCTGTCGAGCTCAGGGTGCCAATAAATGACTATAACACCTTTAAGACACTTACCTGATAGAAAAAGCTGAGCACTAGACAAACCCAGCGATTGGGAAAGAAATGGGTCTTTACTCTCCAGGTAAACAATCATCTTCTGACAGGCTTCAGGTCCTTTTCCCCTCACCGAATCAATGAGAGCGCGTGCCCTTTGGGTTCGAGTACTGTTCTCTCCACGTATTAATTCCATCTCCTCATAATTAAACACGCGATCTTTAAAAAACTTATCTAGGAGTTGATTAATAATTGCATTGGACACTCGATTCACAAATTCATCTCTCACTCTGTGAAGTTCGCTATCTGCAATTAGAAAGAGATATCGGTTAAGAACATGAACTGTAATAATTGTTTTAACAAAGTAGAAAAACAACATGTGGAAGACACTGTTGAGTAGGGAAAACAGTTTATCTGATCTTGAGGTTTAAACTCACAAAGCTCCTATATGTATTTCTTACCAGCCATTGTTAACTCCACCAAGAAGGTTATGTTTTCACCAGGGTTTGTTTGTCTGTCTGTTAGCAACATAGCTCAAAAGGTTGTTGGTGAATTTTGATAAAATTTATAGAAAATGTCCACAAAAGGATCAGGAACAAGTGATTAGAATTTGGGGGTGATCCGGATCACTGTCTGGATCTAAGATATATATATATTTTTTAAGGATTCTTTATCATAGGATGATAAGGCTGTTTTCAGCATATGTGCATGTAGCTACACAATAAATAGCTAGGGTGCTTGGTAAAAAAAAAAAAACTGGATAACTTCCCAACAGGTTCTACAACATATCACAGATTGATCTGGATTCTGCCAAAATTCCAGATATTGTGATCCAGAACAAGAAAAAAATAGGGGACCTTTGGAGTTTTGATAACTGCAAGGGAGCAAATTAAGGTACAGACATGCAATAAACACCAAAATATAGCCAAGACATTGCGGAATCTGAAGTGTGTTAACTTATATATACAGTCAATGGTGTTAACGGATTCCACGTATCTTCAAAAGGTATATAGCTAGCTCCAGAAGAAAACCGCCATTACCGGAAAAGTGATTTTCATGAATAACTACTGAACTAATAATGATATCAGTGTGAATCCAGCTGCTAAAAGTATGTTTAATGGTCAAGGAATCTAAACAAGTTAGAATAAGATCACAACATCGGGTGGGGTGGTTGAGGGGGACTGAGCTGCCTTGGTGGAGGTATGGGTCCCCCGAGTGTTTTTCTAGTTCAGTTCTTATATCAAATCAAATCAAACTTTATTTATAAAGCGCTTTTCATACAAGAAGTTGCATCACAAAGTGCTTTACAGATTAAAATGACCCCCACATAAAACCACCTTCCCTTCCCTCCCCCATAGATTTAAAAGCATGGTCACAGTTATACCCAATTATACCAATTATACCAATTATACCCAGTTATACCCAGTTATACCCAGCTCAATTCCTCCACCCAGAGGTGGAGGAATTGAGCAATCACTTGTTTTAATGCAGACTTGTACCAATTCACTTCGTCTGGATTAATTAACCGACGTGAGTTGTCTTTTCTAAACTAACCATGATGCAGTGTTATTAAAAAGTTAATATCGTTTATCATCAGGTTCCTGCAGCGTCCTCACTACATGCTCTGAAGAGAAACCAGTTGTGTCTTTTTAGCCTCTCCTTTTCCGACCAAAGAACAGCGATTTCCTAAAACAGACGTCTCAAACTCTAACCATGGATCTCTTTCTACTTTAAGTCTAGCTGTTATATCTGAGTACATTGAGACTGAGACTTTATCTCTCTCACTCATGTCATTTCCATCTCCGTACCAGCAATGTTCTGTTCCGCAGATTTCTCCATTATAGGCAACTTGCTGCTGCTCCGGTAGATCTACTGGTTTCCCTTACTTTCGAAATGACTTAAACGTCATTGTAGCGACTACCGTAAATGCCAACGAAGCTGAAGTCAGCTTCCGATTCACAATATGTGTAAAGGGCAATTCCACTGAATCTTCGCTGACCTAGACCACATTAAACGAGGTCCTGATCAAAAACTACAATACTTGGACTCTTCAAATCTGGACTGAAGTGTTCTACACAGCATGTAGATTCATTAAAACAGAGTTTGTGATTTGTGAAACCTTTATTCTATTTGTGAAAATGCAAGTAAGAGTTGGCTTCTGTTTCGCAGCTTCTGATTCACCATGTGGTTAAAGGATCAATTCCACATGTTTTTTGGAAACCAGACCACATTAGACCAGGTCCTGATCAAAAACTACAATACTTGGACTCTTCAAATCTGGACTGAAGTGTTCTACACAGCATGTAGATTCATTAAAACACAGTTTGTGATTTGTGAAACCTTTACTTTATTGGTGAAATATATAACTTAGATGGGAAACTTGTGCGAAAATCTGTTCCCCTGAAATATTCTGCTCCCCTGTGTCGGGAGCGCGCACTGCATCCAGAGGGGCGGAACCGACATTCTTCACAGCACTTCTGATTTGTTGCTAAAATGACGACAGGTAGCCATGTCGAAGTTGTTACTTTAAGCTTTCAGTAAATACATTAATAAAAATAAACAGACTTGGGTTTTTTTTGTTTTTACCCGGTTTCGTGTTGTTTCTTTTAATCAGCGAGAATGTAAGAGTCATGTCCACTAAATCCTGACGTATGTGAGCCACCAATACTATTTTCTTTCACATCGTGTTCATTTTTATATTTTAATCCCTGATGTTCAACGATGGAAGCTCGCCCTGCTGGACAGGAAAACATATGCTTCCTGAAAAGATGAATGTAGGATTATTATTCAAGTAAATCCCGTTCTAATGTAAAATTCGACACATTCATGAACTGATAAAAGCTATTTCTAGTTTTTGATCGTGAATGCCTGTTGTGTTTTGTCTAAAATAATCTCCTTTAGCAGATGTATTATTTAGGTAGACATATGAGGACATATTTCCTCTTTTAAAATATATATACAAAAAAAATCTTTTTAGCACCAATCATGGGGGAAAATAAAATTTCAGCCTGACTTTCACACTCTGTTTTTATATCCCATGGGACAGATATTAACCATTAATCGTGTGTTTTAGGTCTTTCATTCCTCACATCATACACAACTCTTGTAAGTTTAGAGACAGATTTTTTTTTGCCAATGTTGGGAAGGGTGAGGGGTTGCAAATATTTCAGCTCCCTGAAATGTATTGTTCCTCCCTCATAACACAGGAACGAAAAAACTTATAAATCTGTCTTTTTCCATGTTTTTTCCTCTCACCATGGACAGTTAGTCCTGTGAATGGGGAGAGATTTGGTCTTAATTTGCCAAAGTTACAGGGGGGAACAGAATATTTCAGCTGCCTGAGATATATTGTTCCCCCCTCATAACACAGGAACGAAATATATCCACAAGAAAAAAAATCCATGTTTTTGGATCCACTGGGGGAGTCAGTGAAAGACATTCAGCAATGTATGCAAGTAACAAGGTACAGATTATTGCTATAATGGTGCATTGGTGTCATTGCATATTGATACTTCAAATACTCAAGATAAACTTTATTCCATTTTACACGGCTTTGCATTGTTTAACGTAACGTTTTGTATTGGGCATTCATGAGGAAAAAGGGATGCAATGTATCAAGGTGGACATGTGGCACAGTCGAACACCCAAATCAACCAGATGGTACATCTTGTGGAGTGTTTGCACTGAAGGTGCATATGTCCGTCGTTAAATCATTTTTCTTTAATGAATGTACAACACTGCAAGAAAATGGCAAAATGTTAAAAGTGAAACAGTATTTTAGTAATTGTTAAATATTTAATGCTTTTTAATATAAGAAATTCATGTCAGTTTGCAGAAACAATATTGGCAAAGGATCCAATCCAATTCCCAGTGTCCAAAAAGGCAGTTAACAGCCTTAGGCATGACATTGTTGTCACTCTACTCCTTAAAAGTGGTAAGCCAAAATAATTTTTGCTTCACAACTTTGTTGTTGTAGGATTTATGCATAGTATTCATTCAAAAAACTGACTTGCATACCATATTGGCAACCTAAAGTGTTTCAATAAAACAAAAAAAAAAAAAAAAAAAAACCCACTATGAAACAATTACTTTGACAGACCAAGGTGAGACTTTCATTAATATTTTATAATATTTAGGTGGACAGTTGATCCTAGGTGTATGTATTCGGTCTGGCACAGATGTGAAATAAAGAATTCTACATAAAATGTCTTCTTGTTGATCATTTGAACTGGTGCAGATGTGGCGTAGGTTACAGTACAAGTTGGGCACAGGATATTTTCTTGAATTATGCACATCTGTCTGTGAAATAATGTTGCCCAATAAAATTATAAAATGCATTAATCTACTGGTGAAGATGCTGCACCTCTACTTGTCAAAGTAAGGGTTTCACCTAACTGAGACATAATCACAGAGAGAAACAGTTTATTGTGCACCCAAAAATACTTAATATTGAATAAAGGACAATTCAGGTGCACCATGCACCTTACTTGATCCTCACCCTAATTTGTGTTTTAACTTATTCTTCTAATGCATAATTTCTTTGTAACTGTTTTATCAGTTAGTTCCCATTTAAATATGAACAATTATTAAATGGAGAATGTTCAGCAAGTAATGTGTGTCTTAGTGTCTTACAGCAAAGTTGCCATCATATCGTACTTCCAAGCTTTGAGTAACTGAGATCTTCAGTATGACCAATCTTGTGTCATGTTGGTTTGTTGAGTTATATTTGTAAAGGATGATATTTGAATATGGCTTTTAACATGTCTAATTTCACTTTAAACAGATAGTTTAAAGGACCTTTGCCACTACTGCGGTGAGGAGGAACACGAGACTGATTGCACATGGGTACAATAATAAATCTAAACATTGATTCAGTTTATTAAATTCAATAAATATTTTTTTCTATGTGGGAATTAGATTTTCATAGAGTGAAATTTCAATTGTTTTCTCTCGATACAATGTGATGCATGCCACAGATGGTATCACCAGGCTTGTGTTGGAAGCCCACCAGCAAAAGAGTGTTTTGTTTGTTTGGCATGTTTTTGGGGAGTTTGTCTTTGTTGTTTAACATTTGTTATTGATAAGTTAAATAAAGTTATGCTTTAATTGTTGGAGATTATGAGTTTTACTGTAATGGTGGCATATTTAGTTGTGGTCACAGGTAGGTAGGTTGGTTCCTGTAAAAGAAGATGTCTCCACATTTACAGGACATTTCATCCATGATGAGAGGAAAAAACATGGCAAAAGACAGATTTTTAAGTTATTTCGTTCCTGTGTTGAGGGGGGAACAATATATTTCAGGCAGCTGCAATATTCTGTTCCCCCCTGTAACTTTGGCAAATTAAGACCAAATCTCCCCCCATTCACAGGATTAAAACAAAAAAAAAAACAAGTCTGTTTATTTTTATTAATGTATTTACTGAAAGCTTAAAGTAACAACTTCGACATGGCTACCTGTCGTCATTTTAGCAACAAATCAGAAGTGCTGTGAAGAATGTCGGTTCCGCCCCTCTGGATGCAGTGCGCGCTCCCGACACAGGGGAGCAGAATATTTCAGGGGAACAGATTTTCGCACAAGACCGGGACTAAATTAAAGGTACAGTGTGTAATATTATTTGACTATGTAGCGCCACGCAGTTCAGAATAGGTGTCGCGCGAAGGTAGTTATCCCCGTCAGAAATTGTATCCTCTGTGTCGGGAGCGCGCACGTAGAAGGAAACGCTGTTCCTTTTGAGTCCGCCACAATCACAACCAGCAACACGTTGAACTAGTGATGTTTTATCTTTGAATAAGTGAAAACCAAGTGTCTGTACACCACAGAAATAAATAGATTAATTTTTCTAACGTGGTGTCGCACGGTCGGCTTAATAAGAAAACGGTCACGTGTCGATTCATATAAAAATTATTCTAAACATAAACTGAGTATAAAAATGCTATTTTCTTTCATTGTTTTACGTCGCCCAAAGTTTTGTCTGCTAGAAACAAAAATCCACCTTCCTGAGTTCAACACTGAAAAACGCTGTTTATTTTAGTGTTGTAATAAATCACTAAAAGAGAATCAGGATCGGGATGGTTTTATTGCCAACTATGTGAACAGATTCACAACATTAGGAAATTGCTGCGGTTGAAAAGAGAAATGACATGTAGAACATCATTTATTTTCTCAAAAATTGATAGAAAACGTTTTAGGGATGTAAAAAAAAGCATTCCAGCCTGTTTCTGTTGACTATTTTTTACATGTTCCTACAGGTATTCTGATATTTCTCTTTGGTGGGTGAAGAGAAATAATTCAGGCTGGAAGTCCTCCTTGTCAAAATTACACTCAACAAAAATATAAACGCAACACCTTTGTTTCTGCTCCCATTTTTCATGAGATGGACTTTATTGTGGGCAGTATAAGGTACACCTGTGCACTAATCATGATGTCAGATCAGCTTCTTGATGTGGCACACCTCTGAGGTGGGATGGATTATCTCAGCAAAGCAGAAGTGCTCACTATCACACATTTAGACTGATTTGTGAACAATGTTTGAGAGAAATGGTAATATTGTGTATCTGGAATGAATTTTAGATCTTTAAGTCCATCTCATGAAAAATGGGAGCAGAAACAAAGGTGTTGCGTTTATATTTTTGTTGAGCGTACAAGCAACAAATTATATCAGGGATTATAATTATGTCCACCAGAATCTGTATCCCCCAACTAACTTTTTTATTCCTTGACCAAACCTTTTCATATCCACATAATTAAATGGTCATAATCCAAGGTAAATACATACCAAACAACTTGAAGATGGGATTCTCACAGTCATTTTCCTAATGTTGTGAATCTGTTCACATAGTTGGCAATAAAACCATCCCGATCCTGATTCTCTTTTAGTGATTTATTACAACACTAAAATAAACAGCGTTTTTCAGTGTTGAACTCAGGAAGGTGGATTTTTGTTTCTAGCAGACAGAACTTTGGCCGACGTAAAACAATGAAAGAAAATAGTATTTTTATAGGAGATTGTAAAAGAGTCGTTTACTTGCCGAGAACAATTTATATTGAGTGTCATTTTTATATGAATCGAGTTTACACAGACGTGACCGTTTTCTTATTAAGCCGACCGTGCGACACCACGTTAGAAAAATAAATCTATTTATTTCTGTGGTAACCCACAAACAGAGCGATGAAGTAAAGACACTTGGTTTTCACTTATTCAAAGATAAAACATCACTAGTTCAACGTGTTGCTGGTTGTGATTGTGGCGGACTCAAAAGGAACCGAGTTTCCTTCTACGTGCGCGCTCCCGACACAGAGGATACAATTTCTGACGGGGATAACTACCTTCGCGCGACACCCTCACTTGTCACAATGACGTGTCCAATGCCCTGAGCTGTCATAATCCACGTCTGGTTGTAGCTATGGTTGTGAGGGTGTTGGAGTGTACCATTTCTTCGGTGGTGGAGGAGTGCTGGATGATGGCAGGCCAACTTTGTTTTGTCCAATCATTTCATCAATGAAGAGCATTTTAAAGTATTGGAAGAGGGTCTAGACAGCGGAGACTGCCATGGAACTTTCTTTTAGGAAATGTATCCCTTTTTTGCTCTTCTTACAAGACAGCTGTGCAGATCTTCCCGCTGAGGGAACAGCTTTTTTCATCAGGGGAATTTCAGAATAGCTTTTTATCACTAACCCTGGGAAAGCTGGGTTGAACCAGAACCCTCTAGTTCATTATCACTCAGCTCACCATCAGTCCTAAAGGCCAGGTGAGTGAGTTGTCTTGCACTACAGACAGATCTACAATCCACCTTATAAATATATAATGCAAAAAAGGGGAATATAAGTGTTTAAGCAAGTTATTTTGTTAAAATTGAAATCATCATGATTTTTGTATTTCAGGATACTATTACCAACATGAAATGAATCTAAGAAAGTGACTAAATCTACATAGCTTGAAAAAAATGGCGCATATGTGTTGGAAAATATTTAAACATATATTTATTGGTATGAATCATTGCAAGTTTTTTTCTTTCATAACAAATGGACAGACGTTCTGATGGAGACTTTTTTCAGAACGCTATCCAACAATGAACAGTGTATTCTCACTTTTAAACAATACAACAGTAGGCATTGGTCAGTATGAGATTTTCTCTGTATGAACAAATGAACAAAATACCACAGTTTCACGTGATCACAGTATTTATTTCCTTATTTTTATAGATAAACTTAAGCAAAAACATAAATCATCATCCACTTTGATTATTACACAGAATTATATCTGTTTTAGTCATTCTGCTCTTTATAGATTAATTAAGAGAAGAACACATTCATATTGGCTAGTTAATTGGCTGACTAGTTGCTCTGGTAGCTAGCCTGTAGTCGGTTGCTTAACAGACATGTCACTCTGCTTTCTGGTCAGATATATTTCCATTGTTGTTTTATACATAATCTCACTAGGCAAAAACTATTAAAAGTACTGCTTCAATTCACACTGAAACATATAACATTAGTTATTGTTGTCCAGGAGTCCTTGAAAGAGGTAGAAGCTCTTAATCAGCGTGCATCTGTCAATAGTAGGCATCTGAAGTTTCTCGCAGTACCTAAATTGTTCAACATGCTGCATGACCTGTAGAGTTGAAATAGTGTAAACAGTTAGCTAGTTTTAAGAAAAAATCTGTAACATCATTATTACTGCCTATTTGTGGTGTTAATGTTGAAATTATATTTGACATTTAGGCTTCGTTCTGGAAAGTCATATTTTCCAGGTCTGAATAAGTATATATATATATATATATACACATATATATATATATATATAATCGGCCAAATATAAAACAGTTTTTTACAGAATATCAAATATTATATTCAGTGGCGGCTGGCCAATAGAGGGCGATAGGATTTTTTTTTGTGTAAACCTAATAAGTTATTTGTTTGCAGTTTAGTTCTAAACTTGTTTGTGCAATATTGTATTTATGTTTAGTATAAGAATGCCTCAAGTTGTTAATATTGGCATTAAAATAATCAGTATTTCACACAGTACTGGTATCCAGCCGTTTATGTTCAATTGTTTCAGGATGATTATTGAAAATGACTTGATAAGCTTTATGCACAGCTCCACTACTTCCTGAACTAAGTACAGCCCTTTTATTTCTTGTCTGTATTGGACAAACTGATCAATCCAGGTGTGTCTGACCTCAGTAGTCACAACAACAATGGTCAGACACACCTGGATTAATCAGTTTGTCCTATGATGTAAGACAGGAAATAAAAGAGCTGTAGTTAGTTCGGGAAATAGTGGAGTTGTGCACAAAGCTCAGAAAGCACAAGTTTGATTTAAAAAAAAAGAAAGAAAAAAAAGCACCGCCCCACCAAGAATATTTTTCACCAGCCGCCACTGATTATATTATTTTTCTTACAATTATATTGTTAAAGTGTAACTGAACCCCCTGAAAAATCATAACCCCACCCCCAGACAACATAAAAAAAATTCTACAAAGTGGGCGGTGTCAGGAAGCTAACGTTCAAAACAGTATGTTAGCTATGCTAACTAAGTGCTAATGTGATAATAATGGTAACCTGAAAAACGCAATCCAACTCCAAACTCGCCACGGGGCCGTTATGTCTGATAGTTTTATACCCAAACCCACGGGGCGTGTCTGTAAGACCATGGCTGCTGTGACACAGTCAATGCCTGTGACGTAGAGATGTACCGCTCTCCACCAATCACAAAATTCAAATGCAGTAGCTACAGTTCAACCCTAAGAGGGCAGCACTAAGACGTTTTTAGACCAAAAAGTGTAGAATTAAACAAGTTTACACCAAAATGTAAAAAAATCCCCAGAAACTGAAAGACTCCATTGGTAAAGACCCATTTATACAGTTTAGAAGCAAAAAAAAGTTGTTTTGGGGTTTAGTTACTCTTTAAGTAGCATGGAATTGATTAAAGCATGATTAACAGTTGTTAAAACAATAAAACGTTCCAATTAATTTCAAAAGCTTCTAATTTGTGTTTTATATCTCTGATTCCAGAGGGGTCAGTGCCTCACCAGCCATGATTTTCAGCGCACGTCCCTGGTTTGGAACGGGACTATGTACGTCCTGTTATCTAAAAGGACCATCCATCCATCCAGCTATCTATCCATCTATCCATCTATCTATCTATCCATCCATCCATCCATCTTCTGCATATTTTGTATTTGAAACGCAACCTTTATATAAACTACAGTAAAATCATGGGGAACATTTGTGATAATAAAAATGTCAAAAAGTGCATTGAGAACTCATTTCAGAAATCATAGCTTCTTCATACCTTAGTGAAAAGCTCATAAATGTGTTCCAGATATGACCCTGGGCTGAAAGCCTTCACAATGAACTGGATGAGGACAGATCCTTGATCTGGTTGTCGGTATGACACAGTGTCTGAAGGAAGATGAGCCGGCATGAAAAAGTACTGAAGTTACAACCATTAGAACAAGTTTATCTAAAGTTTCACTTTAAACCCACCAGGCGTGCAGGAGAGAAGAGAAATAAAGTCTTTTTCTGAGTGCACAAATTGAAGCTTGTCTGCTTCAAAGTCCTCAGGTTGTGGAACATAACCCGCTGTGTTTGGACTGTCACTGACCAGAACACTTCCTCTTTGTTCTGAAACATTAAAAAAATGGCACACAGGTAAGACAATACTCTTAAATGAACTCACAGGGAGATTTGGTGCATCGTTGGTAGCAGATCTGAATCACCTCCTCTGCAGGCCTGTATGATGATGACCTTTGGCTTGTTTATTAGTTCTGGACAGTTTCCAGAGCCCAGGTGTTTGAAGATATTGTTGATCGGAAATTCATCTGGGTTGTCCTCTTGCCAGTCAACCCCAAGAATTTTCCCCAACTTCCCATGGGACATGATAACCACAAACACACTGTCGGTCTGTTTTAGTTTGGGATGTTTACTGAACTTCGTTAAAGCCTCATCAATCGCCTGAAAAAATAAAGAAAATCACATCAACAGTTGTTAAATTTCTTCATCAACTAAACAAAAAACAGTTTTTTTTAATCTCACATCAAGAATACAAGTAGGCTACCTTTCCAGTGAGGTCTGTGTGTTTCACCACCTCATATCCCAAAGTTGAGAGCAGGTTTTCCATGTTCTCCTCATCTTTCTCTGCTCCTCTTCTGTTCATTTTCTCCTCAGAAAACTTGATATTAGTGATCAGCAGGGCTACGCGGTTCCTAAAGGAAGCTCGGGTCACGAGGTAGACCTGAGAGACAAATTAAAAAGAGGAAAAAGAAATAAAAAAGTTACTTGTTTTCAAATAAACTGCTGAACTGGAAGCTGATATCATAAGTGGAGGTACGGTTGTTTGTCATTTCATATTTACATTAAGCAAAATTAGTTTTTCAAGGTTGACAGGATAGTGAGAAAAATATTATAAACAAAATCAAGCAGACCGTAAAATAAATATGGTATGATTCAATTACATGTATACATGTAAATACATTATAAATATATATTTGGTAAAACATCCCAAACTTTTGAAACATTTTAGTTCAGCTAACTAGTTACCTTTTGTGTTTTTGTATGTACAATTTTCTTTATTTATCAAAAGAAATATATTTCATTCAGGATAATGTAGTATTGACCTTTGGATCATCCTTTTTGGACTTCCAGAACTCTTCCACGTTGGAGACTGGTGGAGTTGATCCCCCTTGAGCCACCGGGCCTGCTGGCACTAAATGATATAAAACAAAGAAGCATTTATATAGTATTTATTATAACCCATTTATGACTACTTTATCTATATGCATATAAAGTGTTGCCAACGCTTATTCGAACCCCTAGTAACAAAGCTCTTTAAAAAAACAAATCTTTGCAGTAGTATAATCTCACAATAAAAAATAAATATCTGGCCATTAATTTAAATACATATTGGTAAAATTACTGGTGAAACACTTGCTGTTGGATTATGTTGTGTTCTAACAAGACTCCCAGGACCTTTGGAAAGAAAAGCAGGCCCACAGCATCACAGATCCTCCACTTTAGGCCAACTTAACAATGGGCATAAGGTTCAATTCTACATTTTGAGCCGACATTTTATTTTGGACAGCCACATGAAGTGGCTGTTGAAATATAGTGTAATCTGATCAAAGCACACAGGGCTAGTTAAAGTCCTAGTACTGTTAAGCAAACTCCACATGCTTATATTTCCGATGGTAGAAACGCTTTGTCCTAGCATGCGTCCCAACCCAATCATCCTGCTCATTGTGTGTGTTGGCAAGATAAACTATGATCCTTTCAGACATTGTTAGCCAGAGTTCCAGGTGTATCATGGCTTACAAAAATTAGTATTGGTATAATATTTATGCCCAAAGAAATAAAAAACAAAAAACAAACTGCAATTATTTTTAACATTTGTTGAAAGTGCCTCTGACCTGGCTGAGCTGGCTCCTCATTGGACAGACCCAACTCACTGAACAGTGCTGCGTCTACACTTTTCAGGTGAGCAATCATCTTGCTGCTGGCTAAATTTCCTTTTTTCTTCACCTTGTCGAGGAGACAGCGTGCCTTGTCTGCTCTGCTATCATTCTCTTCTAGGACTGCCTCTTTCTCCCCATCATTTAACACACCATCATGCAAAAGGAGATCCAGGAGTTGCTTAATTACTTCTTTGGACACCTTGTCCACAAAGCATGGTCTCACTCTCTGAAGTTGCTTATCTGAAATTGCAAAAGTACAGAAACAAATAATCCAAAACCAGTTAGATTTCAGAAAAGTCGACAGGAAATATGCTACATAATTGTAAAGAGACCCAGCACAAAACTATTCATACCCCTTGAAAGTAAGTGCAAACATCAATGCAGAATATTTTAATGTGTGTAACAAAACAGATATAGGCTACATACCAGTGAAGTGAGTATAGAAGTGAAACTTATACAGGGTTTTCTAAATAAAACTCTTGAGAGTGTTATGCATTTTGTGCTGGATAGTTATGCACTACTACTAATCTCCAAAGTACTCTCATTTAAATCTTTTTAACTATAAACATTACCAACACTTCATGGACTGAACTTGGCCGCACTGACGTAATCTGTTCTGTTTAGTTTCACAAAGATGGACTGTGAGCTTTATTGTTAAATTACTGGTGCTGCTTTAGTAACCGATCACAGATCGGTTCTATCAACAATCAGAAATCCTTAAAACACAAGCATTTTGTTTCTCTCCGTGCCTAAAAACTATTGGTCAAAGTGGGGAACAAAAAAACAAGAATCATCGTCCACAAAGTCAAACTAACTCTATAAAACGTGGCATGAGCATAAAAAAGCGGTAACATATTTGCTCCTATGAAGTAAAAGCGAAAGCTGTACTAACATCTGTCCTCTACATGGTCTCAACGCAACTTTAGGTTTTAAAAGCAAGCTGCCGTTTCTTCAGGGTGTATTTTGTCGACAAAATACATCCTGACATCAGTCATGTCTCTTACCTGCCATTGTTTAGATTTTATATCACTGAAACTCGCCGACCAATAGATGCATGCAGAAACGAAGCTTGAAAACTTCCCGGCCGACTGTGCGTAATGCGCTCTGGATAACTTCCTGGTGGACATCCAGCTGCATGTCAGTAACACTGCTGTAATTACACTCGTGTTGCTGCTGAAATACGACTAAATTTGATGCTTCTCGGTTTTGCAGCGATTCTTTACAGATAATATATCATGTATCGTTTTAGAAAACTTTTATTTGGCTTTGTGTGTGTTCATTACGTCATCAAACCTCCAAAAACATAAAGACGCCTATATATTAGCTTTTGCCCCGTTTCCTGATCAGTTTTGCTGATCAACAACAGCCATAGGCTATATCTCCGTTTGATCAGCTGTCTGCAGCCTTGAACTTTATAATCTGGTCGTTGGGTGCAAACTTGATGAGGTTGGGTTTCATGTTTACAACGGGGTGGAGTTTTCTCGGACAAGGACTTCCACGTCGTTAGACTATAGGTTTTGGAGCAATGGCAGGTAAAAAGACATATTTTGTGGTTTCAATGCAAACAATTGCAAAGGCTTCGCTCTAGTTTCTAACGTGGTTTCATGTGGATGTAGACCTGATGAGTTGTCAGATTTCTGCCGTTTCTTATAGCGGCTCTTGTAAAGTTTGCTCGGTGAAATAACAGAAAACCACCGGATCTGTGAAACCACGAACGGTGGCGAGAGTCAACTTAAACACCGAACAGCTGCAGATCTGAAAGCAGTCAGGAATTATTCATTTTGTGGTAAACTGGCGATTTCCAACACCCTTTATGGGTTTGAAAAAAATCGCACGTTGTCTTCCTTCACTTGGATGTTTTTAGTTTCGCTTTCAATGTCTTTTGTCAAATCCAAATGTTTCTATTTAATTTCTTTTTAAAACGTCTGTATTTTTAAAGCCTCTGAACTCCATTTGAACATCTTAGTTGAAACTATCTATCTATCTATCTATCTATCTATCTATCTATCTATCTATCTATCTATCTATCTATCTATCTATCTATCTATCTATCTATCTATCTATCTATCTATCTATCTATCTATCTATCTATCTATCTATGTTTATAAGAAGTTACAAAAAGAGCTACCTGGGGTCAGGGCCGGATTATGTTAGCAGGGGCCCCTGGGCACAAAATGTTCAAAGGGCCCCCTCGCCGCCAAAAAAATAACATAATTTAAATAGGATTTTCACCACGGTCTTGTAAAACTACATCGCTCATCTGAGGGCAACAATATCAAGACACAACACAGTGGTGTAACTCCCTTGCCTATGTAAACACATCCTGCCTGATCTCGCCTCCACCAGGCCAGGACTACAATCCATATTGTTCCATAACTTAATCACAAAAACTCACTCATACTCGTTAATTTTTCTTTCCTATCTCTCCTCTCCTCTCTCAAAGCGCTCCTTCAGTTCTTTAGCTTCTCAGCTCTCCAATGCTGCCCTTCTGTGTCTCTGTCTGTCTTCTCACTTTTATTGATAAAAAATAGTGCAATCAGTTTAAGTAAACTTGACTCATACTTTAAAGCATTTGATCATAAATGGAAAATGAATGCAAAGTAAAAACAAATGATTTTCCTTTTATATAATAATGTGTTTAATAAACCTGTATCTGTATCTCTAAACTCCTGTTTCTCCATCCTCCTCTACTGTCTCTTTCCTCCTCCTCTCCTGTTTTTCATAACTAAAACCATGAGAACGTGGCTCTTGTCTAGGAATGCACAATGTATTGACGCCAACATCGGTATCTGCCAATGTTAGTCATTTTTTAACACATTGTATTGGTCCGATAAGTAAAACTGAGCCAATATTAAAAATCACAATTTAATTCCATCTTTGTAAGAGATTAATGTAATATTTATAACATTGTAAATAATAGTTATTGGCCATAAGAGCAATAATATCAAATATCTGAATTGTTTTGATCAGTGCATCCCTACTTTTGAGTCTGTCCTCCATGATGTGCTGCCCCAGCCTTTCTGTCCACCTCTTTATGAGTTCACTAAGAAAATGACCAAACTGACAGATAAATGCCATCAAAGTTAACACTATGTGCTGATTCAAGTAATTCATCATCACCACAGAAACCTCTTTCACCTAAAAACTGACTGACAGCAACGACCCGCCTGAGCAGAACCTCCCCCAGTACCTCGTCTCTCCCTCCAGCTGGTCCAGTTTAGCTTTCTGTCCTGCTACCAGTGGCTGATGCTAGCAGCACACTGCAATGATCAGAGCTTTACTCATGTTCACACACGCATTCAGAGTGTTTCCAGTCAGAGAAACCCCTAATGTACTGGTTTTAGTTGCTCCAAATATGCAGGGGAAACAAAAGATATTATCCTATCTGTGGTCGGTGAACATGTGATCCAGTCTGAAGAAACTTTTTCTCCACTTGGGAAGTGACAGCAGATCATTAGGTTTGGGTCACTTTACCGCCCAAACCTCGATCACGGGATGAAGCTGGATATCTGGTCGCCCGATTATTAAAAGCAGCAGCTCCACCATCGATAACAACAGCGTAAGCATTTACGTTAACTGTCCCCCACAATGCTGCGTCCCACAGCGGATAAACCCAGTCTGAGCTGCTGCTGCTTCAGCTAGCCTCATGTGGTGTAGCTAACGCTGTCCCGTCCGGACAGGTTCATTGGCTCACCATCATCCACCATGTCTTCTTTTTCCTGATTTACCTCCTTATGTTTTACACAGAACGTGTCAGTAGATGACTGATTTCCTAATAAACACGTCTTCCTCTAATCTTTCTCTCTTTCATTTATAGAAGCCGCCTTTTTTCGCTCATTTTAGATTCTCTAATATACTCCTACTGTCCGGTGACGGCCAGCAGAGCGCTACTTGCTGGGGCAGAGGCGTGGCATGTTACCATGGTTTCCACAACTGCGCCTTAGGGACTATGTAACTTTGTTAGGGTAAAAAAAAATGGTGTGGATCTTATTGGTTATCTCTGCCAGCACCGATCTCTGCCATATTTGAAATATGAAGACTATTTTTTTTTTCTTCCCTAAACTGCTCATGTGGGCCCCTGGGCCTGTGCCCATAATGCCCATTGGATAATCCTGCCTTGCCTGGGGGGGAGGGAAAGTGTGTTTTGTTTTGTTGTGTGTGGGCATCTTTTATGCAAGAACCATCAATCGATGGTATCAATGTAAACTTTAATATACATTGATACCAGAAACCTGCACAGTTGGTAGTACTGTTGCCTTGCAGCAAGAAGGTCCTGGGTTTGAATCCCAGCCTGGGGTTTTTCTGCATGGAGTTTGCATGTTCTTCCTGTGCATGTGTGGGTACCCTCCAGCTTCCTCCCACAGTCCAAAAGGTGAAGTTGTCTTAGGCATGAGTGTGTGTGTGCATGGTTATTTGTCTGGTATGTCTCTTCTTTAACCTGCGATGGACTGGCGACCTGTCCAGGGTGTAACCCGCCTCTGACCCCATGACTGCTAGAGATAGGCACCAGCCCCCCACAACCCTGGGGAGGATGGAAGGGTATAGATAATGGATGGACTTGCTAACTAATTTCCCCGCATGATTCGTGTTGATAGATTAAGATTCAAAGTATGGAGGTATTTTTGGTGCAAAAGTATTTGTGTCCTGTAACTGGGAAGTTGAAGTCAGAGGGACATTTTGTAGCAATTTTGTAACTGTAGAATTTTTTTCAGTCTTTCACAAATGCAAAACAACAGTTGCGTGTTTTCAATTTCTTAAAGAGTAACTAAACCCCAAAACAACTTTTTTTGCTTCTAAACTGTATAAATGGGTCTTTACCAATGCAGTCTTTCAGTTTCTGGGGATTTTTCTTTACATTTTGGTGTAAACTTGTTTAATTCTACACTTTTTGGTCTAAAAACGTCTTAGTGCTGCCCCCTTAGGGTTGAACGGTGGCTACTGCATTGGAATTTTGTGATTGGTGGAGAGCGGTACATCTCTACGTCACAGGCATTGACTGCGTCACAGCAGCCATGGTCTCACAGACACGCCCCGTGGGTTTGGGTATAAAACTGTCAGACATACCAGCCCTGTGGCAAGTTTGGAGTTGGATTGCGTTTTTCAGGTTACCATTATTATCACATTAGCACTTAGTTAGCATAGCTAACATACTGTTTTGAATGTTAGCCTATGTTAGCATCACCACTTAGAGACTGGACCCATCCTGTCTCTCTTTCTCCCTCAGCAGCAGCGCCGGCCTCGGACAGCACTGACTCAGCGCACAGAGCCAGCGGCTCTAATTGACACGGTTTGCGGCCGCTGGGCTCCATAAAGCCTCCCTCTACTCCTCTATCTCCGGTGACAGTGGAGGAGATCCACCGGTATGTCTGATAGTTTTAAACCCAAACCCACGGGGCGTGTCTGTGAGACCATGGCTGCTGTGACACAGTCAATGTAAAGATGTAGCGCTCTCCACCAATCACAAAATTCAAATGCTGTAGCCACCGTTCAACCCTAAGAGGGCAGCACTAAGACGTTTTTAAGACCAAACAGTGTAGAATTAAACAAGTTTACACAAAAATGTAAAAAAAATCCCCAGAAACTGAAAGATTGCATTGGTAAAGACCCATTTATACAGTTTAGAAGCAAAAAAAGTGGTTTTGGGGTTTAGTTACAGTTACTCTTAAAGTACAATGCACAAATTGCATTCTTTGAGTCACACTTAAGGCCTAAATAAATCTTACATTTACAGTTTTGCCCCAATTGATCCAAAACAAATGGTGCCAACACATCCACATACTTGTGTATAAAAATACAACTTGTGTACACTTTTTTGTCGCTCACTGACACAAAGCTACTGTTACACCTTCTCAAATTCTTCAGTGCAGCTACACAGATTCTGTTCTACCTCCATACAAAAGGACTGATCACAGTTTTGTAAAAGTGTCTTCTTTCTTTTAGCAGATATACTTAAGGGGATTAGGCCCAAATTTGTGGAAAGATCCTCCAAAGAACTAATTAATCAGCTCCTGGATGACCTCCTGGCGGATAACGTCTTCAATGATGGAGAGAAAGAGTCTATACTGGAGGAGAACAAGAGTCGCGCAGACAAGGCTCGCAGTCTCATTGATTCAGTGTGTAAGAAAGGAAACAACGCCAGCCACACCATGATAGTTCATCTTCAAAGGAGAGATCCTACACTCTTCTCTGAGCTGGGTTTGTCTTCCTAACCAGGTACATTCCCCCAGGAACTTCTGTTCCCCATAGATCTTAGTGAACTATCTTCAGAAAAAGAAACACCTGCAGAAGGAAATAAAAAAGTTTGATCCATAGTGTAAAGTCAGTAATAAAATCTTCTGCTTTTTCCAGCTGCTGTAAGTTTGGAGGAAACATTCATTCCAGAAGTTGATGCCCTGCAGACTGAGGAAAGCAACAATCAAAAATGTTTATCGTGAAGTGTCATGCTTTGTTTTAAACCAGTATGTCACAATAATTTTCCTTTGCCTTAATGTTTTTCTACAGCACTTATGAGAACTGACTTTTTTCTGCTTAGTTGCAGATCAGACTGACACATAGAAGGAAATAAACTCAGTGTTTTGTCAAAGCGTGTCATTATAAGATGATGTGACTTTGTTTTCCTCACTGAACTTTGTACATATTAAACAGAATGACACATGATTCAACATGTACAGAGAAAAAATATTATTATTATAATAAATATATTAACATTTTTGCTCACGTTACATTACCAGTCTCAAACTCTCCTGGGGGGAAAAAAACTCCAGATACATTTTTGCAGTAAAATATGAGAAAAAAAAGATTTTCTTACAATTAAGAGAGATGTTGAGGTTTTCTAAAGTTGAATGTGTGACATTCACTTACAGTATATACTAATCAGGCCTCTGCAGCTACTATTTCCAATAACATAATTCAGAAAATATTATTTCATTATGACTTATTGTTTATTTTTGTATAAAAATCTGAATTAGAGCTCTCCAGCAAAATGCCTTTTTTAGCAAAAAAAGAACAATTTTAAAACAAGATCTAGTGATAGGGGTTTTAGAAAGATGGCTGAGTTTGTGATTTTGACAGGTGTTTGTGGAATTTAGATCTGGCTCAGTTAAGAGCAAAACAACGGGATCTCAGAGACAAAACAAAGTTCAGTCTAAAACCTGAAATTTGAAATTAAAGAGCTTTTTATAGCACAGGGATATCAAATAATCTTTGTAAACAAGCAGAACCACAGTTTGAGACGCAGGCAGATAATGCAATCTTGAAAGGTTGGATGTTATCCAGTGCAACCCAACTTATGAAAGAGGGTGTCCTTGCAATAGCAGAAGGAGAAAACAGGGGACATTTACCTGACAGTATAGACAGTATAGAAAAAAATATAATACATTCTAATAGTTCTATAATTTTCTTGGGCCTTCTAGCATTAATCTTTGGAATGTCACTTCAGTTCTTTTCCAATTGCTTTTTTTATTTAATTCAATCACATTTGTGTGTAATTATGATTCTTATTATTAAAAAAAATAAGAAGAAAGTTATATTTTTTACAATGAAACAACCTACTGTTGTGAAAGTTCACAGGTTTTACTGTTTGCACTCAGACATTTTGGTCAAACCAAAAAGCTAACGCTAGGGGGAGACAAAATCTTTGATACAGTTTCTCTTTTTTTGAGATCCCCAAAGAAGAAGAAAGAAGAATCTGTCAACGAAGATGTTTCCAGGACGAAGCTAGCTGTTTAATGTAAATCCACCAACAACAGGCTGGAGACAGCGGCGATAGCTTTACCAGATAACTCTTTAAGACGAATAAGAGTGTATGTTTATAAATAATTCCTACAACCAATGTTTACATAAGTATTTATGTGACAGTAGTTTAGCTTAAGTAGCTTTGGCTAATGATTGGCTAACAGATGATTAGCTTATAGGTTTTGCGTTTTTGAGAACGAGAAATGGTTTTTAGCTTGAACATCAATCATAAACATTAAGATAATATACCATAAAATGTTTATAGCTTGTGTCACTATATGATAAACATATTTAGATAGTTAACGTGTTTTTAGATACGTGAGCTAATGCTAAAGCTACTAGCTGTACTTTCCTTTGGACCAGATGTGTCACTGAAAACAAGTCCAACTATGATGGGTTTGAGCTTCGATTAGTCCTCTTGAACGCCTGATAAGTATGTCAAACAAGCAAATTTGTTTAAATTCAAGCATCCGTTCATTAAGTAATACATTACTGTAACTAGATTGAGGAGTTAAGTAGTAGTGAATGTACTTGCAGATTAACTTTGGGATGTGTTTGCTATATTAAATGTTTCCCTCTCTCTGTTTCCCCAGC
The DNA here is from genome assembly GCA_963556495.2 of Valencia hispanica. Lineage (NCBI taxonomy): Eukaryota > Metazoa > Chordata > Actinopteri > Cyprinodontiformes > Valenciidae > Valencia > Valencia hispanica. The sequence goes on along the minus strand of OY747700.1, from coordinate 25,470,281 downwards.
TGTTACTGAGGTATGATGAGCCAGAGGCGTGGCATCCATGTGGACCAATCTGAGCTGCTGTGCAAAAAAGGATGTGGTTTTTATGGCAACACAGCCTGGCAGGGCCTGTGCTCAAAGTGTTGGCGAGAGGAAAATCAGCGAGAAAAGCAAAGGCAAATTCAAGAGGACTGGGCTCTTGCTGAGAGGTTTGCATTTACCTTGTGTCTTTTCTGTAAAAAAGTAAAGTCACTAAGTGTTTAAAAAATTGGTTCTATGTTCACTCACCTCATGAAGACGTAGCTCTTGTCCGGCTGTCCATCTAGCAGGGTCTTTCAGTCGTTCTGTCGTTGTGTTCCCAGGCTGCAGAGAGAGGAAGAGGAAGCATATGCAAGCAGACATCAGAGGACACAATCACAACCTGCTATCACTCCCTTCAACAAGTTTGAAGAAAGAAAGACGAAGGAGAAGTCCAGCAAAGTCAACACTGTCACAAAGTTTTTCACTCCTTCAACAAAAACACCACCTAAAAAAGGTAATCTCTCTTCCACATACACACCACAGGGTTCTAACTTTATTTTTGGTCTGTGATCCACCTCCTACTATATGTGACAAAACGATGCGCCCCACCCACAAGCCACACTGGGGTCTCCAAACGCATCTAATTATAGTATAAACGTTTGCTTAACGCTTGAAATCTTTATTTTCCCTCATTATTATTTATTTATTTGTTTTTGCAAAACCCTAGCAACCACATTACGTTTGAATATATCTAAGTGACAAGATGCCTGCAGCTGGTCTTTTATTTTCTATAAGTGCACTTAAGTCTTTTACTGGATCTTAAAGTAGAGTGTGTAGGGCTACAGAGCAACGTTAACCTAAAACTGGAAGTTTTGCCAGTTTCTGTACCGCTAGCCCTTTAAGAAATCTTTTCAAATTTTAAAATTATTTTACCTTGAAACATCTGACACAGATTCAGCTGAATTTCACTTCTCTTTAAAGCTGGAAAATGTAGAAATTCATAACTCATAGTTAGTTCAATTTATTATGTTTGGTAAATTGAGCACATATAGTTGTCCAATAGGTCCTTAATGCTAAATTTAGCTCCCCTTGTGACATTTTACCACCTTAAATTTGCAGATTTGTTCTGCCTTCAGTTTAATCACATACCTGGATGTATAGGAATGAAAAAAACCTGTTATACACAGACGCTGCAAACTGTGTGCAGAAATGTTAATGAAAATACTGTTTCTTGTCCTTTCCTAGATACCGGGCCTTTTGACTCACAGTCGACTCCAAGCCCCAGCTCCTCAACCAGTCGACAGTCCACTCCTGACAGCGACCGTGCAACGCGAGAGTTTATTGATTTCCTGAAGCCTGTGAAGTCTGGCAGGGAAATCTTTAAACAGTGTCGGGCTTTCACTGAGAGTATGGTGTATAAGCGGGTGAGCTTTGATCCGTCCAGATAGCCTGGTTATGATTTCTGTTTCAACTCGTTATGTGTTTATGATCAGGTTTATACTCTCACTCAGAAAGCACTTAAAGAGGAGGACGTTTTTAATTTACTGAATAGTTTTCCTAAACTATTTCATTATCATCTGGTACCATTCATTGAGAGATCTAACATTTCAATTTTCCTTTTTCTTCGAAAATATCAGCTCTTTGTAGATAAGTGTTTGGCAAAAGTATTCATAACGCTTGCACTTTTTAATGTCAGTGTGTTATATTGTGTTATTATTATTATTATTATTATTATTATTATTATTATTATTATTATTATTATTATTATTTTGGATTGTTGAACACAAAGTAGTGCATCATTTTAAAGTAAAAAGAAAGGATACATGGGTTTCAGAAATGTTTACAAAAAAATTCAAAGGATATTTATTATATTTATATTTACAGTATATATTTTGGTTAGTGGATTGTACAGAACTGTGGGAGATGTTTGAAAATTGGGATATTGATTTATAACTGAACCCTACTTTAAACGTCTCCACAACTTTATCTCTGATGTGTCTGCTGTGATCCTTGGTCTTCATGATGCTGTTTGTTCACTAATGTTCTCTAACAAACCTCTGAGGCCATCACAGAACAGCTGCTTTTGTACTGAGAATAAAATGCACACAAATGTGTTTTATTTACTAACAAGGCAATGTCTGCAGGGATTGATTGCTCTGAACTTATTTTGGGAACCCAGAGAAAAAGAGCTGATTAAAAAGGCACGCCACACTTTTCAGGTTTCGATTGAGCAAACTTACTGGAAACCATCTGTTGTTTGTTTCACTTCCCAATCCTGCACTACTATGTGTTGGTTTATTGCTTAAAATGGTTTATTGCTTTATGATAAACAAAGACAAAGTTATTTAAATATTTTATCTTATTAAGATGACATTGACAATACAAACTTGTTTTCACTGTGAAATCTAATTGTGTCTTGGGTAAAATGTATTTTTTTCTATCCCTGTCCAGGACATGGGAGCTGATGAGCTGTCGGAGTGTGCGCAAGACTTCTACCAGAACCTCTCAGATCGCCTTCAGAACCAGTTCAAAGGTGCTTGATCAGTTAACAATAACCACAAACAGTGAAAATCATATATCAAAGCTAACGGCTGTGAAAAGTATTTCTCTGTTTGGGGTGTTACAGGTTCATCGGAGCTTGTGGAGAGGGTTATGGACGAAGTAGAGAAGTACATGATGACCCGACTTTACACAGAGGTCTTCTGTCCTGAAACCACTGATGATGAGAAAAAAGACTTGGCTATTCAGAAAAGAATCAGGTTTGAAAACATAAACTCCTACTTTTAGAATAGCTAAATGAAAAAGAGTTGAAATATAACATTATCTTGTTTGTGTTTGGTTCCAGAGACTTGCACTGGGTCACCATAGCAATGCTGTGTGTGCCGGTGGATGAAGAGATCCCTGAGGTCTCAGACAGCGTCGTCAAAGCTATTACAGGTGAGTCTCTGGCTTATTTTGCTTGATTGCTCAATTTAGATAACTCCTCTTCTAACGTTTCTGGCCTATTTTCAGATGTAATTGAAATGGACTCAAAGCAAGTACCCAAAGAGAAGCTGTCGTGTATTACTCGGTGCAGCAAGCACATCTTCAACGCCATCAAAGTGAGCAAGAAGGAGGCCGCTTCAGCCGATGACTTCCTCCCAACTCTCATCTACATTGTGTTGAAAGCGAATCCTCCACGGCTGCAGTCCAACATCCAGTACATCACCCGTTTCTGCAACCCCAGCAGACTCATGACCGGAGAGGATGGATACTACTTCACTAATCTGGTGAGGAAATGTGTGTGGCTATAGAGTATGTGTCCTGTTTAGCAGCGCTGCAAAATACAACCCATCCTTTATCATTGAGCCCTATCTGGAGGGGGGGTTCTGATACCCTTCATAAAGGAGGAATTAAAGTTGCAGGTGTTTGATTAGACTAGGGTGATATGGCATCAAATCTATATTGCGATATAATCTGAAATGTGTGGTAACGGTATTTATTGAGATATATTCTTTTCTTTGACATTCCAGATACATTGCAGCTGAACAACTTAATAAAAAGTTTAGAATGCCATTTAAAGAACATTTATTGTGCAAAATACAAAAAAAAAATAAAAAATCTTTTCCTAAAAATGCAACACAAAAATTCTCACAACATAAATAAAGATGAAGATATTTTAAATTTTAAAAAAGCTAAATGTTATGAAAACAAAGTAAAAATAAAACAAACGTTTTAACCTGAGGTGCAAAATGTAAAAATAGAAATAACAGTTCTTTTTGCTTTCCGGATTACTTATTTCAAAATTTTATATCGCACAAAAATCAACCTCCATATATTTGAATTAAAATTGCTTCAAGTTCAACAGGAATCTTTTCCATTAAATAAGAAACTACACATTTTAAACTTGCAATGTCGAGTAAATGCGAACACTGAACATCAGTATTTATCCTCCTTACGTACCTGGTACAAAGTACATGGGCACAGGTTGATGACATAATCAAAATGCGCAACTGCGATTGGCCGGTTTAGTCACTGTTTATATCGCCCATTACTAGATTAGACTGTGTTAATATTAGATGGACTAACAGCAAAGTGTTTTTATAGGGTCCAGATGCATGACAAATCAATGGTCTTCTCTTGTTATCTTCACATTCATATGCAATTCTGGCCAAATACTGACAAGAAAGTATACTTATGTTTTTTTTCCCTGATTTATTTAATTTATCATTCTACCAAGGTTTTACTCTCAGTGATGGAGTAAAATGTTAAACTTCAGTAGCAGAATTGGGCAGCAAAAGCTGTGACTCCATCTTACCTCCGTGTTGTTCTCAGTTCCTGCTTGTTATTACAGTTTTAGCAGAGATGAACCGCGACATCTCACTAAATGCTTCTTCTACTGCTGTTTAAATATAACAATGGTCCAGAGACCAGAATCAGAGCCAAATGTTGATGCACCCCCCACTATTATTAATCATCAGCATGTACTTGAAGTGGGAGAAATGTTTTCTCCTTCTGTTGAATTCAGTGTTTCATGTTTTATAGTAACTAATAAATATTAGGGGAAAATAGGACTCTGCCTATCAAACCTTAAAGAACAATGAAAATGGGTTTCAGCTGTCAAAAGCATGGTCAGTGCATCTCTGTGGTCTAAAGAATATTATCCTAATTTTCTTCCTTTTTAAAAAAAATCATAAATGTTGCAATTAGAGCTGGATAATATTAGGAAAGCTAAATATTTCAAATATGTGAACTTTCTCTCAATTTTACTTCAGTCTTTATTGTTTAAAGTTGTGTAACCTTACCTTTGTCCAAAGCGTCAGTGTAAGACATGTGAGCCCATTTCATTTTAAAAGTTGACCCAGTAAAGACCGGGTTTTAGACAGTTTAGCCATTTTACAGAACCACAGAAAAAGGAAACCAGAAGAACTTTTTTTTTTGCATCTCTTGGCGGCTTCTTTTATTCTTTTGTACCTATTGCTTCACTGGAATGTTGTTCATTTCACTGTTTGGTAGAAAATTAGGAAAACAAACCATATAAAACTAATTCTCGGGTCTTTCCTCTCTGCTCAGACATTTAAAAACAAAAAATTGTAATTCGTCTGTTCTTCTGTGGATGGACCAGAAGACCAGCTGGAAACCAGAGTAAATTCATTAAATAGGTGAAACACTATTGTTATAGAAGTTCATCCATTCACCTGTTGATCAATCCATCCATCCTTTCATCCATCAGTTCATCCACCTGTCAATCTTTGTGTCTGTCCATCTGTCTTCCATTCTTCCTTCAATCTGTTCATCCATTTGTCCATCCTTGCCTCCCATCAATCTATCCATCCATCCATCTGTTCTTTTGTCCAAATATCTTTCTGTCCATCCATTTTTGCAGTGTGTGGTTTTTCCAGATTGTGTTTAAAGCATGACTAGGGCCGAACAAGTGATCAGTTCTTCTGGAAAAACATGACTTTATGAATTTACCGCTGCGTTTTTATTTTGCCTTATTTATATTTAACCCAAGATTCCAAACGTCAAGTTAGTAATGTGTTCATTTGTGGTATTTTTTTATTAGTGTGTAGTAGTCCCACTGAGCCTCAGTGTAGTCTTGAAGCAACATTAAGTAAGTTTTGCTTTCTGGGTCCCCCTACAGTTGGGAAAAATGTATTGTTTTCTACTACTGTCGTAAAATCTGTTATGGTTACACCAGGGGATTCACATTTACAAGTGATACCCTCTAACGTTACAGATCTTCACGTCTTGGGCAGCCTTTGTGTCAAATGTCTTCATCCCAGGTACATTTTCTATGTTTCAGCATGTCATATGTACGGGGGCGTAGAGCTGTCAGCCATATAATAAAGAAATTAGACCGTATCACGTTATAACGGTATTGTAAAAACATGAAAACCACTTGAAACTAAAACTTTATAATGTGATAGTTTCACGTTTTTACAATAAACTATCATTTTATAACGTGATACGGTCTAATTTTTTTATTATATGGCTGACAGCACTGTTCTGACGATCTGTGCTACCTCCTCAGAATGTCCTACCGTAGCGCGCATCTGTCAGTGCTACCCTTTGAAAAGTATGTTTACATGCCGAAAACAACAACTGTTAGCTTTGATGTTAAACATAATCATCGGAAAATATTTTTCAAGTGACGGGATTGAAGTGGCAGTTTAGCAGTAATGCCTAACATAGCAAAAAATTATGAATAACGAAAACCTTTCTTTCAATCCACAGAACATGGTACCCGTTTAATATAAAGCTAAAACTAGCACATAAAGATGCACTAAAAACCATGATCAGAATATCCTACCTGTTAAATAGGCCTATAGATGAATGGCACACTGTGGAAATCTGTTAGTTTGTAAAGCAGCTAATGAATATATACCAAGCCAGTAAGACGTAGAGCAGATAGCAGTATTATTACTCCAAAATATTAAAATGTAGTAGCCTATGATTATAAGCACACATAGCCTGCAAAATACACCGCATTTACTGTACGACTCTAATTAATGGGACTTGTTTACATGCAGTGTAACAGTATCACAGAAGTGAAACTAACATAGGCTACAAGGGCTGTCATGTAAACTTGAAACTAGTAGCTTAAGGAAAGCCTTAAAATATTTTGAATAAAAATTAGCCAGTAATAAAATAATTTGAATAAAACTCACCGTAAACTTCAAAGAAATAAAAGAGACGAAATGGATCTTCCAGGTAGGAATTCTTGATGACAGATTTGCTGAGTAAGCGAATTGTGACGTAACATCGAAATGTGCATGCAGGTAGCACAGATAGTCGGAACACCGGTGTACAGATGAATACAGTTTCGGCTCCGTCATGATGACAACTGTTCAAGCTTCCTGCTGCTAGGTATCTTCCATTTATATGTACCTGAGTATGCTCCACCCAGAGCCTTGCAGGACGCTGCACCTACCAGCTTTTGTGAAGCCTGCCGTAAAGCAAGTCGCATTTGAACTACAAAACCGCTACCCGACGACCCAATGTTACATAGTGCTGTTATGGCCAATAGAGGGCCGCAAAGCGAATGCAGAAGTGCCGTTTCACCCTGTTATGATTTATCAACCACTGACACGAGTTCGGAAACATTATTTTAAGGTAAAAAAAAACTCTTTAGTGTTTCTTTAAAGCTTTTAATGTGAGTAAATTTAAAGCATCCAGCAGGGGGAGCTGTTGACACACATAACACAGTTTTTCGTTATTGCTGTTAACTCACCATTAATTATATATTATTTAAATAAATTTAACTCCAAAGAGTGTTGGTGTTAGGTTAGTGACATAACTGTTGTTAACAACACTCTGTGCCTCCTCTCTACAGTGCTGTGCAGTGGCCTTCATAGAGAAACTTGACGGGCAGTCTTTGAACATGAGCTCTGAGGAGTTTGAGCTCTACATGTCGGGTCAGACGTCCCCAAACTGGCCACCGCCCACCGCGGCCTCATCATCCTCAGGAAGTGCAGCTCTTACCCAAGTCCACAACAGTTTGGACCTGCTAACCGGGCTCGGCGAGAGGCAGGAGCGGGTCATAGAGAAGGCCCGCCAGCTGGAGAGCGACCTGATAGACTGGTCGGATGAAGTGGAGCAGAAAGTGCAGAGTGCGCTGGAGAGCTTTCCGCTTGAGACACAAAACACCATGGCGAGCGCAGCCAGCGAGACGGCATCTGCAGCGTCGTCCGCAATCGACTCTGAAAATGTTGAGAATGAGCTGCTGCCCCCGCCGCTGCAGCCTCAGGTGTTTGCTGGCTGATAGGAAAATGTTCTGCAGAAACTCACCTGGAGGTCCTACTCCATCTTCCCCTGTGTTCTTTTTATAGTCCTTAAGCACATGCAGCGTCTGTTGGATCTGGATCCAGTTTTCATCCGTCTCTTTCCGTAGGTGTTATAAAAACATGCTGAGCAGTGATGTAACTGTTACGATTTTAGTAAGTGCCCTTATTTACTTTCTTGTGGAGAGATAAAGGAGAAGATGGATTCACTGTAAGCTGCAGCCAGATGTTTATCTCATCATTTGTTCAAAAGAGGTAAAACAAAAAAACATCACCTCACATCTTTGATGCATGAAATGGCAAGAGGTGAATCTGGACACTTCAGATATAGGCAAAGCTGCACATAGATGCAATAGTAAAGGTGAAATTATCTTCTCATTTACGTCACCAAAAAAAGGCAAATAAGTGGTCAAGTTTAACCGTTGCTCCACATGGTGTCGGAGCAACGGAGCGTGTCAGGGCAGAACTCCCTGATCATCTGATGTGGCTCCTTTCATTGCAAAGGAGGAAAACACTCCTCTATAAGCTCTTCCAAAACTTCTCATCATCCACTACCTGATGTACCTCAGTACTTTTTATAGTTGTTACATTTGTGCAATACTGATAAATGGTGTGTTTGAGTCCTAAACCTTTAGCCAAGATGTAAGATGTCCAGTAAACATCTGATCAATCCACAGAAAAGTAAATTACAGTTTGGGAACGAAAAAGAAAGACATGAAAAAATCTAAATAATTGAACTCCCCCCATTACTAGTGTTGCTCTTCAAGTTGTGCTTGTGTTCTATGGTGAATTTAGCTTGTATTTCCCAGAGAGGGAGAGAGGTTGTGTGTTTGCACAGTGACTGTGCATGTGGACAAGCGTGCATGTGTGCTGCATGGCCGTTCCATACGAGTTGAAAAATCAGAAAGTTCTCCACTAGTACGTCCAAATACTGTCTAGTTTTCATGACCTGTCATCAGCTGGATGTTCAGATTTTATTTTTCTATAAAGTGTCAAAATACCAATTCTTCTTTGACTTTAAACCTGTAATATTTACAGTAGTGAAAGAGCATGGATGTAATTTAATATGAATTCTGAATGATCTGGGCTTCAACAGGTAGATCTCTGCTAAAAGGATAATTAATTTGCTCCATCAAAGCTTTTTATTTTAGTTTTTAAAAATGTTGCTGTTTTCCTGCAAAAATAGGACATAATCACTCCTAAAGCTTTAGCTTCTTTTTAGTTATTTTTGCTGCACTATTCTTTTAGCGTATTTAACAAAAAATCGTTATTCAAGTCAAGTTTCAGCTTTCATCAGGTGAGAAGATGTCAGACTGATGGTAAAGACCATTAATAATGTCCATGTCTCTGTATTTTGGCAGATTTAACAGTGGAAAAAAGTGCAAGAGGCACATATCTTACATTTGCTCATGAGCTTGGATTTTCTTTTTCTTTTATGTTTCAAGATTTTAATGTATTATGTTGATATTTGCAACTGAGAAGCTGTATGCACCTGCTGTTTGAAAACCAGATCTTCTGGTGCGTAGCTACTGCTTAAACAACTTTTTTATTTTGCACTGAGAGCTGAAGTTATAGAACAAGTGTTTTAAACCATTTGTTTGATTACAAGTTTGTTATAGTTACAGGTTGGAGAGAGAAACTCAAAACTGCCTTTAATTTAAAATTAATTTATTGGGACAGTTTTGGTCTACCTACATCTATGGGTGTGCAATGATGATGATTAATAAAATCGAAACTCAGTACTTGTGTGTAGTTGCTGTTCTTTGACTAACAATAATGGGCAATTTATGAGTCACTCCTCCGAGAATTTGAAGTAAAACATGAATTCTTGGATTTTCTGAACGTACAAATGTAAAAGGGTCATTTCTTCTCATTGAACTAAGAACAAACTAATTTGGTAAATTGGTAAAATATCAAATCCAAGTTAAAACACTAGGTTTTCTGATCTACTCTGGACAGTTAAGCAAAAAAAACAAGGATTTAAATTCCCAAAAACTTTTAAGAGTTAATGAAACTTGCTCTGAATTGCAACATACAGTGGGGCATAAAAGTATTTGGCAGCCACCGACTGTGCAAGTTGTCCCACTTTAAAAGATAAGAGAGGTCTGTAATTTTCATCATAAGAACACTTCAACTGGGTGAGACAGAATGTAGGAAAAAAATCCAGTATATCACATTGTATAATTTTTAAAGAATTGATTTGTATAATGGTGTAGAAAATATGTATTTAGCACTTACAACCAAACAAGAATTCTGGCCCCTCACAGACCTGTTACTACTTCTATCCTCCACTCATTACCTGTAATCATGGCACCTGTGTGAACTTATCTGTAAAAAAGATACCTGTCCACACCTTCAAACAGTCAGACTCCAACCTCTGTCCAAGAGTTGTCCAAGGACACCAGGATCTCACCTTGTGGGGTACACATGATCATGAGAACCGTGAGTAAAAAGCCCAGAACTACACGGTTACAAATGGTCAATGACCTGGGGCCCGTTTAACAAACTCTGAGTCAAAACTCTACGTTGGCCAACTCTTGAGTTGTTGATCTCGGAGTTTTTGGTTTCAGAACAGCTGTTAAGAATTAGTTCAATCAACTCTGAGTCAAAGTTACCCTGAGTTACACTTGTGCATGAGAATATAAAAAGCCCTCATCAATGGGACACAGATAACATGATTCACCATGGCAACTAGTGGAAAAGAAGACATTAACGACTGCATATACAGAAAATAAGCATATTTAAAATAGAAATAAAAAGCAATACTGTGGCAGCAACAAAGGAGAGAGGGCTTGTGTGGCAGAAAATTGCTGATCAAGTCAATACATTAGTATTAATTAGAGGATTAAAAAAAGAAATATTTGGTCTTGAATGTTCCGCTCATTCAACATTTGTATTCTACATGTTTGAGCGCACAGCTGCAACCCAACAGGCACAAAAAGGACATGGCAGCAATTAAAGATGAAATATAAAAATATAGTTCAAACAGGTAATGTCATTTAATTACAAACAATTGAGGCGTTGGTTAGCCTGCTCTCATTAAACTGCATTCAGTGGTTACTTAATACATGTGATAGCTATATTTAAAGTGTAACTGAACCCCCTGAAAAATCATAACCCCGCCCCCAGACAACATTTAAAAAAATTCTACAAAGTGGGCGGTGCCTGGAAGAACGGAGGGGCGTGGCCAAGTGTTGAGGAAAAGCGAGGGGGGAACGTGGGGGTGTGTTCTGAAGGACAGTGACAGCTCGCTTTATGTGACACTGAAACATGGACAGTGACCAAAGCGACGTTGGCAGTTTTGCGACTGATCGATCTGATCAACATTCATCTGTTTTGAACGTTAGCCTATGTTAGCATTACCACTCAGAGACTGGACTCCTCCGGCGCTATGTCTGATAGTTTTATATCCAAACCCACGGGGCGTGTCTGTGAGACCATGGCTGCTGTGACACAGTCAATGCCTGTGACGTAGAGATGTACCGCTCTCCACCAATCACAAAATTCAAATGCAGTAGCCACCATTTAACCCTAAGGGGGCAGCACTAAGACGTTTTTAGACCAAAAAGTGTAGAATTAAACAAGTTTACACCAAAATGTAAAAAAATCCCCAGAAACTGAAAGACTGCATTGGTAAAGACCCATTTATACAGTTTAGAAGCAAAAAAAAGTTGTTTTGGGGTTTAGTTTCTCTTTAAGAAATTAAGGAAATCCCCTAAACAAAGAAAAGCCAAATCTTCAGCCATACCATCAATGGCAGTTTTTAATATTGTCTATATGAAAGCCACACCTAAATGCCTGTTATACATGAAAGTCTCAAAATGTGAGTTTTCTGGATATGTTCAAATTTGACCTCCAAAATAGCCAACAGAAAGAAGGCTGAGGCCTGCAAAACAGGTGGCGGTCCACCACCGCTCACCGTCAGTCAACACAGTGGGCGACCTATTGCTGAGGGCATCTCTGGGGGGAGCTCATCGGACCCAGCCACGTCTCAGGACACAAGGGCCTACATAAGAGGTAAGTTATTCCAATGAATAGCATATGTTAGATATAATGGCCATCCATTTATCTGTAGGATACAGTTCTCTGTAAATGGCTGCTGTTGCTCTCACATATCAATCTATTCTTAGGTGTCTCAGTCAAAAATTGTGATGGGAACTGCACTGTATTAAAAAAAGAATTATGTGGGGCACTTTTCTGAGTAATCATCTGCTGACTAATCTTCTACCCGTTACTGATGGTGTAATCTGTCTTGTCTTCCATGCTGTTGTAAGTAGCTACTAATAATATTCCACAGTTTTAAAAATGGGTAGATCATAACACAAACTCTGTTTCATTACAGGAGAATGAAGACACCTTATCAGCCGCCACAGAGGGGGAAGATGCAGAGAGGCCTGTTGAGATCTACACCTTTGTAAAATAACTTTGGTTTCAGTTAATGATGGTGGGGTTCTGCAATACAACTTGCAGCTTCTTTCACAGAGCAATGCTGGAAATTACAGAGGCTACATTAATGAGGAAGAGGGTCCATCAACCTCCACAGCACAGCTTACCTCAGTAGGAATACTGTTCAGCATTTACACACAGCTTACTATGACACTAAGTAGACATGGCACTATCAAATTCAACTTCATTTGTGTTCCTATAGCTCCGTGTGAAACGACTATACAAGGTGTACTTACAGAAACAAATTGAAAAGTCAAATCTGGAAAAGGATCACATAAAGCTGCAGATGAAAAAAACACAAATGGAAATTCGTGATCTGTATTAAGGAAAGGATAAATGGGGCCATGTATCGTGAGGTTTTGGACAAAAACTTCCTTCCACCAGTGAGAGCATTGAAGATGAAACATGGCTTATCTTCCAACATGACAATGATCCTAAACACACCGCCCGGGTAACGAAGGACTGGCTATGTGAAAAGCATGGTCTCGCCAGTCTCCAGACCTCAATCCTGTGGAAGGAGAATCTGTGGAAGGAGTTGAAAGTCTGTGTTGCCTAGCGACAGCCCCAAAACATCACCGCTGTAGGGAGGATCTCCAGGAAGAATGGGCCAAAATACCAACTATAGTGTGTGCAAACCTGGTGAAGACCTACAGGAAAAATTTGACCTCTGTCATTGCCAACCAAGGTTACAATACAAAGTATTGAGGTGAACTTTTGTTATTGACCAAATACTTATTTTCTTGACCATTATACAAATCAATTCTTTAAAAATCATACATTGTGATTTCCTGGATTTTTTTCTACACTCTGTCTCTCAAAGTTGAAGTGTACCTATGATGAAAATTACAGACCTCTCTCAACTTTTTAAGTGAAAAAACTTGCACAATCTGAGGTTGCCAAATACTTTAATGCTCCACTGTGTAACTTTGTTTTTCTGAATGTAGAGTTTTTGGGTATTGTCACACTTTTGTGCATATTACCATGTGTGGTAGTGGATCTAAAACTGTTTAATCCATTGAAAAGTGAGAATTGTTTTTCATATTGTGTGTATATTTCAATGAAGGTTGTGAAAGGTAGTGTGTTACTAATTACAACGGTAATTTTTGCGATGACATCAGCATTTTTCCCCCAATTTATTCTCCTGTCACAGTCTCTCAAACGTGTGACATTAGGTTTCTTTTCCTATGTATCCCATACTGTTATGGAGGAACAAAACTGACATAATTAAGAATAAAAGCAGAAATATATGTATTGTTTTTCCTTTACCTTGTACATGCATTTTTGCAAAGAAATGTATATATTCTGTTTTTCCTTTTCCTTTATACGTGCATTTTCTTCAAGAAATTTATATACTTGGTCTTTCCTTTTCCTTATATGTGCATTTTTGTGAAGAAATGTATATATTCTGTTTTTCCTTTTCCCAAAATACTTGCATTTTCTTCAAGTAATGTATACATTTTGTTTTTCCTTATACGTAATTTTTCTTCAAGTAATGTATATATTTTGTTTTTTCTTATACGTGCATTTTCTTCAAGTAATGTATATATTTTGTTTTTCCTTTTCCTTATACATGCATTCCTTGTTTTTACATTCCCCCGTATCCTCTTTTTACTTTACCTTATGCATCTCTGCCTCATTATGCAAATGAGGAGGGCTGCCCTTCTTGGTGCAGCTCCTCTACTATTGGTCAATAAACAGGAAGAAGCAGGATCCATGTGCAGATTGATTGTGCACTCTTACCAGAGATGTCCCAGACGATTGCAGAAGAATTAAGGCACATTGCTATCTTAGCTGAAAGTAATACAGTCAGTGATGATTATTTATTGTTTCGCGTAGACATTTTGGGTGATAAGCTACTCCAGTTAGCTGCAGACATGGATAATGAAGCTGACCCGTTAGTTCTCCAGATTTTGGAGGAAGTGGCTTGTCGCTTGCACACATCTGTGTACCACACAAGAACAGTTGGAACAGACCTGGATATTTGATGCCTGCTGATGCCTTGGAATCGTTTTTGCTTGCGGGTGTCAGTCATGGATATTGCAGAACTTTTTGGGGTCAGCGAAAGAAGAGTTGACCGGCGGAAGGCAGATTATGGTATTAGGTAAGTACTGTGTGTTGTTTCTGTTCCTACTTTGAACTTAGTATTTTCTATTTTCATAATAGTTCCAATTCGTAAAGGAACATCTGTTATGTGTTCAAATCTACACATAGTGACTTAATAAATACGATAATTCTTTAACTTGGATTTGTAAAGTTTTGAATTCTTCATATTAAAATATATTAGGCTAATTTAGTGTACGTGTGTAGACGGAATAAGCAGAGTAATTACAAATGTGTGTTAATATCCACCATTTTATGGCACTTCCAGATAGCTTTTATGGTAGGCTACTAATTCTCTTAAAATGTGCAATACATTAGTGTCAGGAATCCAGTCTGTAAAATTTGCCATTAGTGTGGTGAACCTCACTTCAGGCAAATTCTGGGCCTGTATTTTTGAGCTGTCAAAGTCTTTTGCATGTAAATCAGCTGTTTATTTAATGACATAACATTAAATGTTGGGTAAGCAATGTGTCTGCTAAAAAACATAATAATTTGTTTTCTACTGACCAGACATTGTGTTTTTTTCTCATAGAGTGTCTGAGTTATTCAGCAACTTGGTGGATGATGAGCTGGATGGAGTTGTGCGAGAAATTTTAAGTTATCATCCTAATACAGGATACAAGATGATGTTGGGCTATTTGAATGCTCGAGGCATTCAGATCCAAAGTAAGTCTAACAGATGTGCTTACGATGGCGCTGATAAACACCTATTGCTGTTGTAGACGTCATGTGATGTCCTTATCCTTCCTGGACAAGGAGAAATGACATCTTTATTAATATAAATAGACAAAGGAAATTCTGGAGTGATTGATTAGTGTCAGGGTGGGTAACAAGTTAAATCATCCTAAATGAAGCATAAAGAATCTTCTCTGCCCGGTAATAAAACTGTTTTGGTCAAGAAAATGAAGTCACTCTGGTTCTGAAGGGTCAGACCTATTGTTTGTATGTAACATTTAAAACAATTAAGAGAAATACATTAGATTAATGTTTGTAAAAGTTTTGTAGCTGGTTTTAATGCAAGGACATAATGAAAAGCAGGATAGTTAAATGTGAACCTTAAAGATAAACTGGGCTCATAAAAATGATGTTATGAGTGCTCATGGTCTGGGATTAATGTAATGTTAAAAAAAAATAAAGCAAGTTGACATTACAAATACATGCAATCTTTTAAAGTATAAGTCAGAGCTTTTCCATTCTTATAGTGCATCGGGAGCTCAAGTGATTATGTCAGACAGATGACTCTTCCTAAGAAACGGTTAACAGGGAGACCAAAAAACCCAATGAGATTAAAGTCAGTTAACATTTCTTTTCTCTTGTGAAAAATTGACTCTTAAGGAAACGACCCTGTGGCTTGGTGTGTCCATATTTACCCTGTTAACAAGCGAAGGACACTGCAGAATGAGAGCTTTGGATCCCAGGCCTAAATTCAGCAAACATAAGACTGTTAAACTCTGTTACTGCTACCAGTGCTAATCAAAGATGTTTTTGTTGTCTATACAGATGGCGAATTGTTGTTCACGGGGCATTGACGGCTTTAGTCGCCTCATTGTTTACCTGACTGCTGCCACCAACAATCGTGCCACAACAGTTCTTAACAGCTTTCTTGGAGCAGTGAATACATATTGAGTGCCGTCACGTGTTCGTTCTGACAAAGGAGGAGAGAATGTACAAGTGGCACAGTTCATGGTCTCAACCAGAGGCCCACACAGAAATTCTCACCTAACTGGAAGAAGCACACGTAACCAGAGGTATCCATGAAGATAGAGCACATCATTCCAGTTCTAAAGTCTTTACACTGGCTCCCTGTAGCTCAGAGAATAGACTTTAAAATAATTGTTAGTTTAGAAATCGCACATCGGTTTAGCAACAGAAAACATTAAAGAACTGTTGTATCAACCTTCCAGACCACTCAGGTCTTCTGGTTCTGGTCTGCATCCCCAGAACCAGAACCAAATATGAAGAAGCAGCATTCAGATTTATGCTTCACAAATCTGGAAAAAACTCCCAGAAAACTGCTTAACTGACAAAACACTGAGTTCCTTTAAATCAAGGCTTAAAACCCACCTTTTTAGAGCTGCCTTTGATTAACAATAACTGGAACATCGATTAATATATTTGACGTGGACTATTTTTATGACATTTGAAAAAAACTAATGTTTATTGCTTGTTTCATACTTGGTTACTGGATTGTTTTTATTGTGTAAAGCACTTTGGACTGCCTTGTTGCTGAAATGTTGTAAAAAACGAAACTTTACCTAATAAATTTCCTAATATTTTTACTGAACAAATCAGAACATTTTTTAAATATAATTCCATACATATTGTACGACAAATTCTATTAACATTTTATGAGTTGCAGGTCATTATATAAGCCCATGATGACCACGTAGTTCTGCTCCTTTTTCACACATGTTTTTTTTTTCTATTCAGGTTTGAAAGGTTGTGGAGAGATGTATTTGGGGGAGTGTTGGATCTGTTTTACACAGCTTTCTGCTACCTGGAGACAGAGGGCCTTCTTCACACAGACGAGATGCACTTGTACGCACTACATTGGACATTTCTACCTCAGATCAACAGACATCTGCAGTTTTTCAAGGACTGCTGGAACAATCACAAACTACGCACAGAAGGGAACCAATCACCGCTACTGTTATGGTCTCAAAACCAGCGTGAAGGTCACGACCCCACACAGGTTGGTGTTATTAATGCCCTTTCACAAACTAAAATTGTATGTATTAGTGTTTTTGTCCAAACACACAAAAGAGTGCTATTCTGATTTAAATTATATTGTGCTTTAAAAAAAATATTGTATAGGTTGACCTCCAATATGGTATTGACTGGGAGAGTCCACATGGTCGCCATCATGATGGAGTGACTGTGCCAGAGGTTGAGCTTCCACGGCCTTTGACGCAGGTGGAATTTAAAACACTACCAGATCCAACTGGCTCGTTTGCTAATGTGATAAATGTTTATCGTCAGACAATTGATGTAGTGACCAGAATATTTGGAAATGTTTAGGTTACAGCTACCAAAGAAATTTGTTTGGGGGGGAGTTGCCAGAGAAGTTGACATATACATCTTTTTTACAGAGATGAAAGGTTTTCTGTTCAGATTTTTTTTATTCAGATCTATGACAGCAGACAAATATGCAGTAGTATACAAGTTACATTCTGATTTTTGCCAAGTACATGCAATACAATAGGGCATAAACAATTATCTAAACATTTAAACAAAATGTACCTGTTTTACAGAGAGATTTGTAAATATTATGTAATAAAATCACTTCATTATGAAACCATTTCAGTTTTTATTAAGAATTCACTCATTAGATTTAACAGTTTGTAATTAGGCTATGTCTATCACTGACTTTGTTGGTCTAAGATCTTCTATTTTTTTTAATAAACTTTGTTTTCAGGAACATAAGTGGGGATTGTCCTATTAGGGGAACCACATAACAGCTAAAAAAAAATTAGGTTTAAAAATAAACTGTCCTACGATAATATGGAACTGTTTTTATATTTGATCAGAGCAAAAAAAGGCAAGTGGACTATGCTTAGTTTTACATATTAAATGTATCCAAAATATTCATGTCTAACAAGAGAGTGAAGAACCATGAGAACAATTTCAAGACATTTAAAAGTAGGAACAGCTGACCAACAACATTCATAGAACATTCTGCACTTTGTTTAAATGGCTGAGCTTAAATCTGACCAAAACCAGAGTAGGCCGAGGACATGCTGGCCATTAGGTCTTGGTGGAAGTCTTCATAGTTCTTGTGGTTTTTGGATAGGTTCAAAGTCAGGAAGCAAGTGGATGACTGTGGGAGAGTGCAGTCAATAACTTCCACCTCGAGATTGGGGGAGACCACACCCCAGCCAGTCCAGAATGTTAGTAAACTCTTCAGGATGTTAGATGTTGCTTTAATGCACACAAATGAACATGTTAAAAGGGACTCTGATAGACATTAGCCAAATTAATTTACATGTTCATAATTCAGTTACCAAAAGCATATATGAAATGTATTAAAGAATGTATAATCTTTGCTTACCAGTTTCTATGAATCTTCGGAGGAAGCTCATTGTCAGACAGTGATCCTCCAAGGAGAGTATGTCCTCATCTATATCTTCATCTTTAGGCCAGTTGATGTTGTTAATAACCATCTACAAAAACAAAAAAAATCAGCAATGTAAATTCATTTGAATGTAGGTAACTGAAGAAAAAACACAACTGTGTAAAGGTAGAACTTTTGTTGTGTACAGATGTTTGCTTTGTGTCCAAATGTCCAAAAAAAGACATAGGAAATATAACTGTAAATGTTCGCATGCACTAGGATGCACTGGCAATCCATCTCAAGTGTTCGCCACCTCTCGCCCCCAACCACTGGATATAGGTACCATCTCGATCCACAGACCTTAATGGATATGCGGCCTTAGACGATGGATGGATATTTGCATGCAGTGGAGAATTCTTATCTTTGCAACATAAACTTACCTGTGGGGTCATCTCTGCCTCACTGACCCTTGGAAAAAGTACTGGCACAGCATCAGGTCTTGAACTGAAAAATTCCCACACTCCTGTGTCTTTCAGGCCTCTTCGGATTTGTTTCACCTGCTGTGCTGTTCGTCCAAAAACCTACACAAGAGAAAAAAAAAGTTGTGGAGACCATGATCAGCGAATAAATCTTATACATTTGTTGTGATGGAGACAATGACATTTGAAAATCGGGAATAGTTTCTTATTTTGTAATTACAGTCGTAGCACTTACAGTTACTAAGCTAAGTATGGTCCTATGGTCATAACATTCAAGAGCCATAAGTTCAGCTTCTCAAGCTCTGGGGTTCGTGGTCATAATGAGGTCCTGAATTTTTGAAATAAAATGATCTTTTTAAAATTGAATGAATTTTTTTTGTTTTTTGTTATAAGAATTAACTTAAAGCTTATTGAGTGGGTCCTAATAATTCTCGAGTTGATTAATCAAATTTCCCATTAGAAAAATATAGAGTTGACTATTTCTATAGGCACCATAAAGATGTAGATTTAGCTATTTGAAAAAAGGACAATTTCTTGCAAGAATTTACCTTCTGTCGCTCAAACAATTTCGTATCAAACACTTAAAACAATACTAGTCTACATTCACCTTGACAGATTGCCTTGAAATTATGAATGAACGATCAGAGAAGTTTTTCTGCAGGTATTATAACTTACAGCATGGAGGAGTATCTTGTCTTGGAGCCTAAATCTATTATTCACTGTAACACCAGGATAATCCCAGGGCAAAGTCAATGAGAGAACTAGGGATTTCTCCTCCTCTGACAGGTCCTTTGTTCCCTGTAACTAAGTATTTAATGTAAGTGAATTAAAACAGTACTTATGTACTTTATGAAGGGTTTAAAAAATGTTCAAATAAAACAATTTGTAGCTTGTGACATTTACAGGCAATGTCATGAACAACCAATCCTATTTTACATGTCTTGTATAGTCAATGTAAAACAAATTTTTCTAACTAGTCTTAAGACCTCCCGGACATCGTGGTCAGCACAATCTGACTCGGTTGCAGTGGCTGTTTCTGGGTCCCCTCCAAACAGCACACGCATGATTGCAGGGCTGAGACCAACCAGACGAGGGTCACCATTCAGAAAGCTGTGGCCGATTATTCGTCCTGCCACCACAAAAAAGTCGCTTTCTAAAAGCAACCTTGATGTAGAGGGAGTGAGATGGTCCTCCTCACCCTCAAACAGCAATGTCTTCACTTCTGTAAAACAACAATTGATTAGAATACTAACATTAAACAAGTTTTTCTGAAAATGACAAAATTAACATCGATACCAGTTTCGTCATCAAGTAGGAATCCATTTTGTAGGTTTGACATAACTATTGAAAGTAAATGTCTATTAACACCCTCTCCAATGGCAGCATCACCTAAAAAAATGACAAGACAATTTGTGTCCAAAAATGAAAGCAACCTCTTGCGAAACATCGTCACAATCCAGTTGTAGATTAATTAAAAGAAAATGTCAACATCCCGTACTTTGTATTAGCCCTTTAGCCACCCTCCCAAAAAGTTTCTTTTGTTACTTTGTTAGACTGTCTCAGAATATGTAAGGCTAATCTAACCTTCAGTGTATATGGCCAACGTTAATATACCCTTAAGTTTTACAATGTTTCTACATACAGTGCTCAGCATAAACGAGTACACCCCCTTTAGAAAGTACAAATTCAATCAGTAGCTCAATGAACAAAAGAACAATTTCCAAACTTTTCACAAGGCTAAGTTTTATTGAACACTTATTTAACTCCATAACATGAATTAAGGTTAATAATCTAACTTAGATCACAAAATATTCAGTTTTACTCAAATTGGTTGAAGCAAAAATGAATACACCCTGCAACAAAAACGACTAAATCTAGTATTTTGTATGAGCACCGTGATTTTTAAAGGACAGCATCAAGTCTTCTAGGCATGGAATGAACAAGTTGGCGACATATTGCAACATCTATCTTTTTCCATTCTTCAAGAAAAACCTCTTTTAGAGGCTGGATGCCGGATGGAGAGTGATTCTCAACTTGTCTCTTTAGGATTCCCCACAGGTGTTCGATTGGGTTCAGATCAGGAGACATACTTGGCCATTCAATCACCTTCACCCTGTTCTTCAGAAATGCAACAGTAGCTTTAGATGTGTGTTTTGGATCATTGTCGTGTTGGAAAAGTGCAGGACGACCAAGTGCACGGAGTGATGGCAGCATCTTCTCCTTCAGTATAGAGCAGTACATTGAGTTTATGATACCATCAATGAAAAGCAGCTCCCCAACACCAGCAGCACTCATGCAGCCCCACATAAGGACACTGCCACCACCATTTTTCACTGTAGGCACCATGCATTTTTCTTTGAAATCCGCACCTTTACGACGCAATACAGTTTTTAAACCATTAGTTCCAAAAACAGTGATCTTTGTCTCATCACTCCAGAGTATAGAGTCCCAGTAGTCTTCATCTTTTTCAGGATGGGCCTTAGCAGATTCTAGGCGTGCTTTTTTGTGCATGGGCTTTAGGACAGGCTTCCTTCGTGGACGATACCCATGCATGCCATTCCTCTGCAGTGTGCGTCGTATGGTGTCACGGGAAACATTTACTCTAGTTTGGTTTTCTAATGCTTTAGCTAACTGCAGTGAACTTGCATGGCGATTTTCTTCAACCCTTCTCATCAGAAGACGCTCCTGTCGGGATGTTAGCTTCCATGGACGGCCTAGACGTCTCTGTAAGATGGTTGTACTTCCATCTTTCTTAAATGTTTGGATCACTTTTGCTACAGTATTTTGACTGATATGTAAAGCTTTGCTGATCTTCTTGTAGCCCTCACCTTTTTTGTGTAAAGAAATTATTTCCTTTTTCAGATTTTGTGACATTTCTCTTCCATGGGGAGCCATTGCTGACAGCATGAAATGGGAAGGGCTTTTCTTTGTTAAGTAATGCCCTTTTATAGTCACCTGTCTGCTGGACACCTCTTAAATGAATCATTAGACTCACCTGTGGTTGAATGCCTGTTAATTAGAATTTTGTAGTTTTAAGTGTGGCTTTTCTCGTAAGACTATAATTGGGGTGTACTCATTTTTGCAACATGGGCTTGAATGAATTTGTGTGTGCAAATTAACAAATCTTGTTTGCAATCAATGGCCCACATTTGTGGGAGTATCTTGTAGAATAGTATCTCATAGAAAATGTTGATTCTGAAAGGAAACTAAAGGTTTTCTGACAAATGTAGTTGGGTGTACTCATTTATGCTGAGCACTGTATATGCAAGTTAAGACGACTATTGTTGGAGCATTTTTTGGGACGTAAACCATTTAAGTTCATATGGACAGTTGGAGGTGTTATGGGGATTTTTTTTTAATTACATGACTATTTTACCTATTAGATGACATTGCAGTGGGGATAGTCAACTGCACCCTTGGCCTTTTGTAGAATCTCAGAATGGCACGGTTCCTTTCCTTCAGGGTATCCCTCAAACTCAGGGTAAATGAAAGACTTTCTTTATTCTGGTTTGCTTCACGAACTGACTCAATGTACAGCTCAGAAGCTTTGGCTGGAACTACTTCTGTAATCCAAGCTTGAAAGAAACATGACCAAAATAGTACAAATTGATTAGTGTATTAAAAGTTCAGATTCTATATACATGAAAAGAAATGACAAGTAATCAGACTTATCCCAACTATCCATTCCAACCAAACATTTTCTAAACCTGCTTCTTCCATATAGGGTAGCTTGAAAGCTGGTGCCTATCTCCTGGTCAACGAACAACACATACTACATACAACCTGGCCAGATCGCCATTTATCTCCTGACAATACAGACACACAGAAAAAAAAAAAAACATTCATACACCTAGGGCCCTTTAACTAAAACACTTACAATAGGACAGTATTTTCAAAGATAGTTTCATGTAAAATAAGGCTTCAAATCCTACAGCTGCTTGAAGACAAACCCCTACAGCATTGAAAAACAGTAATGAGAGCAAGCACTCTATATAAACACTCTATATAAAACTGCTTACCAATAATTACAGAAGCACATTACATTAAAAGAAAAAAACAAAACAAAAAACCTTAACTTGTAATTATGAGAAAAGATGCCATAATTACGAGATCTTGATGTAATAATGAGAAACCCCTAATAGTGAGATGCAGATCTCATAATTTCGAGATAACTGGAAAGCAGCCATTTAATGCAGGTGCCCAACATTATGTGGCATCCTAGTGGCCATGGATTTAAACAGATTACTAACGTGTTTATTGAGTAATAGACTTGAGTCCTAAGTCTAACCTGTACATGCTCCTTACCATTTCTGAGGTCCCTCTGAATCTCTGGAAGATTAGGCTGTTGTGTGCTTAGAGTAGTCGAAGGACCAGCTAAAGACATAAAACACAGGCATAACACATGAGATTTATAATTAAAATTTTTAACACAAATGGGTTTGTTTACATTTGAAATGGCACTGCACAGAAAGACAAATCCACATAGGATGTTGTTGCTGGTGTTTGGAGATATCACTGTACAAACCCTGATCTGAACCTGTCTCCAGTGTCTCCACTATATCTACAACTTGGTACCGTGAAGCGCTGCGACTTGCTCCACTGATGGAAGGAACAGATTCGTCTCCATTCTCACTTTCAGTCTGCCTTTCCCTGTCATTCTGTGATAGTCTTAAGAATCAATTTAAAAATCAATTAACATAATATTAGTGAAGTACTTTTTAAAATGAAATATAAACATTTAAATATGAAAATAAAAAAAGAACAATGATTCACGAAAAAGATGTTGGCACATAAAAATTAAGTTGTTGTCAATATTTTTTCAGGTAAACTTCCTCCCCATCTGTGTCTTATTTCTTTCTCCACAATGTGTTTTATGTGATAGCTTCAGATTAATTCACCACCTATCTATAAAACTCAAAATCAATGGAATTGTAGGCACAACTTCTCGTGGATAGGGAAGTTATAAAAGATCCATGGAATGTTACTTTGCATTATTCTAGTTAACTAACCATACATATGTAAATACAAATTTGACTTATCACCTGCCCAAATAACATCTGTTCTGATTAAGCTGTTATTAATTATTTAACACTTAATTTGAAAGACCAAAGTCTAGCGATCTGCTTAATGGTACATGAATGTGATTGTGAATGGGTTTATGTGACTCCAGTGTAAAGTGCTTAAAGTGGGTAGTGTGTCTGGAAAGGCACTGTATAGATTTTGTCAATTTAAATTTTAAGGCAAAACAGGTATACATATTAGTACCTTAAATTTAGAACAGTACCTTGAACAAGACTGATTGTGTTGCCTTATCTGTGAAAAGGGAAATTCCTCTCCACAAAGAAGACATGGAGTCAGGAGGTCCAACATATGTGTTAGAAGGTCGCTGATTAGCTTCCTACAAGTACAGTTAAAATAAAATAAAAAGATTAAAACCAATGGCATATACACCAGTTCCAAGTAGTAAAACAATAGGTAAAAATTATACAACTATTTTCTTTTAAAAAATTATTTATTTCTTTTTATTTTTTTATCCTGACTGTGTATGTATTTTATCAAAACACACACACACACACACACACACACACACACACAATAAAATTCTTGTTGAAAAAGATGCTCCTGTTGTACTGTTGTTTCCAGTGCAAGGTCAATGACACAGATGCAAATAACAGCAAATGATTGGCTAAAAGCAGATATACTTACCTGCTCCATGTTGATATTGCACTGTAGTGGCCGAATGTAAATTGTCGAGTGATGAACCATAGTGCTCGGGTCCTTCAAATATTGCACAGTGTACCCATCATTTGGGCATTGCATAACATAAAGCTGGCGGCTCCTTGTGTTACCAGAAGTTTTGAGCAACTCATAGCCACCTGCAGTCCTCAACTTTGGAAAGTTTTGATAAAGACAACCTGTTAATTCCTCTGAGCTGTGAAAGTCAACTGAGAAATAATGCACACAAACACACAGTTAAGAAATACCACTTGTCCCCCAAACTATTATCATATTATTATTACATTATGGAAATACAATTGTTTTTCGACCATACCTCGGAAACATATGCGCCTCTCACCCAGTCCTGCCCTTTGGAGACGGTCCTTCTCTGGTCGTCTCGGAACAAATGTTGAATCTTTGTCCCCAAGGCAACAAAACATATCTGTATATGTGGATGAGCTGACAGTTGCATTGCTGTGCCTTTGATGCCTTGAACTTGATCTGCTTGTAAACAGTCTTGACACCTCAGCTGGGGATGGAAAGAGAGAACTGTTACTAGCACCTCAGTTACAGGTTTTATCAATAAAATATTTTCAGCACATAGAATAGCTTACCATCAACATGATGTCGTCCTGCAACATTTGGCATTCCAGGTGTTCTTGATACTGTGAATATATTGACATATATGTACAATTGAGGAAATATGGGAACACCTCTTACAAATATTTGAATGTGCATGTTTAGGCTACCTAAGCCTGCAATAAAGGAATACATTGACATGGCTTAAATTGTATCAGATTTTAAATTACAAGATCTCCGTTCACTGTCAGTGAAGGTTTTATCTTGTCAAACCTACAAATGGACAATTTATACTTTTAAGTTATATACAGGGCTACATTCACCTTGCAAGTGTTAAAGCTCATTTAAGATCTTTTGCCTGAAATCTTTTTTGTTGTTGTTGTTGCTGTGATTGGTCATAATACTATTAAATGAGACCATTATCAGTTCAAACTGAACACTTCAAGTCCATTACACAGTAGTGCAGTGTTTACTAATGTAACAGTGGATGTAACTGGTATATTAAGGTTACCAGATTTCTAAAATACAACCAGGAAATTTCAACCTCAGAATAAAAAGAAAAAGAAATGTTAATAAGATATAACAACATTAAAACAGTTGTGGTTTCATTTTAAATATTTGTTCGAAATGTAACTACTAAAAAATCACGGGCAATAGCAGGGATGTCTCTCTCCACACTGTAGTTAGCATATCATATTAGTAATAACAGAAATAGACAGAAATGCAAATTGAAACAGGTAATTATCAATTCCTCATCATTCTCTGTTCATGCACTCTTTCACCATGCAGTTTCTCTGTTATCGGCTCATTGTTCTGATGTAATTTAATATGTTTACAATCCACAAACATCTGTTAGCAGAACAACTCAGAACTAAGTCTTTACAATGAGGGTTTCCCTTTTAATATTCATCCTGACGAGTTAAGAAACTGTTACAGCAGGTCAAATGGTCACCTGCCCATCTTAGGCTGAAGGTTTAGTACTCTACATAGTCTTTCATACCTCCAGATGTTAGCAAAAAATAGTGAGAACTCCTCTGCTGAATCAGTCACTTCAAACCTTCGGGATGCTGAGGTCAGGGAATCCTCATCAATGAAGAGCGAAGCATATGGTGAAATCATTTTTGGGCGTTTGCTTTGACATTTGGGTTGCATTTAGGTTAATTTTGTAGCAGTCCCTTTAGGTTACCACGCCTATGCCTGAGAATTATTCAACATGTCCAAAGAATGAGGAGCATCATGGCCTAGCCGGATATCAGACTTGTTACGGTGTCAGAGGCGTAAAAAAAATAAGTCATACCAGATCTTTATTTACACAAAATTGTCCGTCTTCATAGACCAGTGAAATTCCAAGGTAGCTGTGCAACAGTGTGACATTACAAACCAAATAGTGTTTCTGTCTCACAATTGGCCACCAACTGTTTGTAAACCGGTTTAAAATAAGTGCTTTTTAACTCTTACTTGTAAACAGGTAAAGTAGGAGTTTTTTTTATTATTACTGGCTTTAGCTCCTCAATGGGCGTTGTTACATTTCATCTGAAAATCGGAGTTCTGAAAATTATTTTGGGTATTTTCAGTTCCCCTTTCAGCCTTATTACTAAGTTTCCGTGATTGAGTTATACCCCAGAGGAGATGCAGGAAATCTGGTTCAAGTAAAGCTCAAAAAGACCACAACAACAAAAAAGGGAAAAATAAGAATTTTGCTCAGAGGAAGAAATACCAGCTGAGGTCAGTGTTTTAAATACTGATATTGAATAAATTGTAAATGACTTATCAGGCAAACTTTTAATACTTCCAAAGATATATAATGAAAATTAACTGTTTCTTTATTAAAACTAAAACAGAGTTTGAGGTGACAGCACTTTTTGGTAAAGAGGATATCCTGTGTTAAGACTGTTTCACTTCTCTTTTTATTAGAATAAAGCATTTGGCCTTATCTGTTGCTAGCACAAACACTGAGCACAATGGACGCAGTAATTTCCCTCCTCGGTAGGTTTTCTTAATTTTGATTACTTTGATCTGAACATGATGCTATCTGCTCTCATTAATCTTTTAAAATTCTCTGTTTCAGTTCTTTCATTGTTACCACAGCTTGTTGTGCCTGAGGGTACGTGCTTAATACAACTACATTATTGAGAAAAAATTTTTTGATGGAAATTAGAAGTTTACATTCTAGTTTTTGATTTTACAATAAAAGCAACTCAGAGCTCATTTTCACATTTTTTCCCCTGATATTTATCCAGATGTTTTTTTTCCCCTGCAGTTCCTACAATGACCTCCTATAGGGCCATCGTCGAAATAGTTTCTGGAAATTCTTGGATCTTCAGTGGGGAACGTCTGCACCTGAGATGTAACATCCATGATGTTTACAATTCCTCCTGGAATTACCTGTGGTTCAGGGGATCTGTGGAGCTTCCAGAGTCCAGGGAGATATTCCAACTGTGGGCTGCCAATGTTAAAGAGAGCGGCAAATACTCCTGCCAAGGAAAGAAAGAGACACAGGTGGGAATCATAAAAACACAAAGAAGTCTACCTAAGGAGATCCATGTTGATGGTAAGATCTCATTTTCATCAGGAAACAAACGTTTTTGCTCATTGGTTTTTCTTCCTCTTTCCCATATTTCTGAAACTGTCAAACCACAATTTCTTTCTGACCTGGTCAACTTCTTCTTTAGTATTGAATGGCAAAAAAAAGCTGCCACTATTTCAAAAAACAGCACATCACTGAATAAATGACAAAGAGAAAGCTTTTTTTTCTTTGTAATCTTTTTCAGGAGGGTATGCCATCCTGCAAACACCAAAAGACCCTATTCTCGTTGGAGACGTCTTGAATTTAAAGTGCCTTCTCCGAGGGAATGCTCCCGTCCATCAGACGATCTTGTACAGAGATGGGATTGAGGTTGTGGTACAGAGCGGGAGCAGTTTAAATTTCCACCTCCCCAACGTGACCCTGGAGGATAAAGGAATGTACTCATGCAGGGCATCGTGGGATCTGAGTAGACGCACACACTCTGTGATGTCAGTTCCCACTCCTGTAGATATTTTAGGTGAGTTAACGGTGAATGTAGTGGAGAAAATATCATGTTTATATTTAGAAAAAGTCTACTAGTCCCTCAAAAACATATTCCAGTTACACAACAGATCAACACTGTAAAGAGTAAAATATGAAATATTTCAAGGGCATTCCCTAACAAAGATCAGGCTGCTCCAAGATAATCTGTACTGAGCTCATACGTAGTACTGTGCAAAAGTCATTTTTCATATGCCATATGTTGAGCGATTGTAATTCAGGTTTTCCAAATTAATTCAGGTTTTCTTCTCAAAGCTTTGGCTGTTTTTTTTTAACCTATTTTCTTTGCAGAAGTTTGTTGTTCTGATCATTGAATTGCTTAACTTAAACCTGTAAAACATTCAAGACATAAAAAAGTTTTTGAGCTCAAAAGATGAACCAGTGTTGTCTCTACAAATAACAGCAAAGAATCAGATGTCATTTTTGTTAGATACCAGGCTTGCAAAAGTATCCTTACCCTTCAAGAATGTTCACATTTTGTCATGTTACAACCACAAGCTTCAACTAAACAATACATTAGGATTTAGTGTAAGCTGCCATTGTACATCTAGAGACAGAAATACTTGGCCATTGTTCTCTGAAAAATGGAATTGCCTTGAGAGAGTCTGTGAAAATCATTCGCTTGGATTTAGGTCTGGACCTTGACTGGGCCATTCTCACCCATAAACATGGTTCAATGGTTCAATCTAAACCATTCCACTTTCGCTCTGGCTGGATGCTTCGGGTCATGGTCTAGCTGGAACCTAAACCTCCATTCAAGTCTCATGTCTTTGCAGTCTTCCCTTTAACTCTGAACAGATTCCTTGTCCATACAAAAGAAAAACCTCTCCACATCATCATGATGCTGCCGCCACCATGTTTCAAAGTGGGATGTTTTGCGCATTGATGATGAGCATAGTTAGTTTTCAGCCACGTATAGTCTTTTGCGTTAATGCCAGGAAGTTTAATTGCAATGTCATTTGATCAGAAGTTCTTCTTCTAAGAGTTTGGTGTGCCACCCGCCTATGTGGGTTGAGGCAAATCTTAAACGATACTTCTCAAGGCTGTATTGCCTTTTGGACCCCTTTTCATACAATAGATCCTCCTACCTGAGCTGAGGATCTCTGCAGCTCCTCCAGTTACCTCTTGGCTGTTTCTCTGGTTATGGTGCTCCTTGCTCAGCTTGCCATTTTAAGTAAACGGCTGTTTTCTCCAAAACTTTCTCCATGAACTGTCTGCTGTGTTTTCTGGTCTTCACGATGCTCACTAACAAACCTCGGAGGCCTTCAAAGAACAGCTAGATTTATGCTGAGACTGAAAGAAAGAAAGGTGGATAATGTTGTTAATGTTTTTGTAAAAAATTTTAAGAACTAATTTTTTCTCATGATTTAGAATCAGACTGTACTTTATGTTGGTTTATCACATAGCATCCCTCGAAGATCCATTGCAGCTTGAGGTCGTAATGCAACACATTGTAATAAAGTTCAAACATTATGAATATTTTTGCGAGACGCTGTACTTTGATACCTGCAGCCCGTCAGAAAGACATTGTTTGCTTAGTTAAATCACTGAAAACATAAAAATAACACAATTCAACAGACATTCAGGAGTATTTTAGCATAGTCAAGGTGATTTCCCATTAACTATAATTTAGAAAATTCACATACAACTACTAAGGATTATTTATCTCTCAGGTTCTGTGTCATTACTCCTTAGAAAATACAAGATACATACTCCTCTGCTGTGAACCCAAAGAATATTTGTTGAAAAACAAAGAAGAAGAAAAAAAAGAGCCAGAAGAACTACAGATCAAACTGTACTAAAATGTTGCAGGATATATTAGCAAATGAGAATTGTTTCGGACTTTTGCAGGTTACTTTTTCCACATTTGTCTCAATGTTTTTGACCTGCCAACCTTCAGAAATCAATCCCTTGAAATCATTATCCTGCCATGTAAGTAACTTTTTTCTTCATTTGATTTCTCTCAGAGGTTCTAACTGAGCCAGTGTTGGAGATTGATGAAGACAGCCCCCAGCTCGAACCAAATAAAATTAACCTCATCTGCCACCTCCAGTACAACGCCCGTGCCCCCGCCCCTCCAGTTAGTTACTATTTCTACATGAACAACAATCTTCTGGGACCAGCGACCTCGCTAAACCACTTCCGCGTCAGACGGGCTCCAGGATGGTACAGCTGCAGAGCCAAGGTGCCAAAGCTGAATATAATGAGGTGGAGTGAGTCCAAAAGCTTCGGAAAGATCACAGGTGCATAAGAATAAATCTGCTCTGCTGATTATTACACTTGGAATTATCAAAAGCATATTGAAGTCATGCAGGACTTCTAAGGTAACCTTGTCTTTGACCCAAAAGAACTACAATTGATGCCTCTACATCCTCACAGAAACCAGATGACATCTTCTCTCTCTAAACCACTCCCAAGCATTTCCTTGGCTTCTGCAACTCAGCCAGCAGCACCAAATTACTTTACTACAACACCATCTTTTGATCTGCACACAGAGGGCCCCGAACAATCCTTGATGCATCCTGAGCCGCCAGTCTCAACCAGTCCGCCTCCCCCAGACCAGTTTCCAGGCCAAAGTCAAACCCCAGCAGCTTGAGGTGTGTCATGGGGGCAAGTTTAGAAAGTCCCAGAACAATTGTGGTGGTCCTTCACATTTCAACTCCTTTTAACCCGATGTCTTCACACCTAGCCGAGCAATAATCTGAGGTTTAGCTTTTATTAACACCATCCTACTGTTCTGCTAATATGTGTATAAGTGTTAAAAATTCTTCACCTCAGCTGCTTTGAGTTACATGAAACTAACAGAAGAAATACAGTTAGAAAGAACAAATATCACTGTTTCAACACAATAAAGCATTCTATACGCTGTATGAACTGTTGACTCAATTTTTAATTAACAGTTTTTTAATAATCCTACAGCACATCAAAAGCATCTCAAATATTGGAAAAACCTGTGAGATTAACTTGCCAGTAGATATTACTAAAATATTCTGTTCTAGAAAAGATACAGCAGAAAAAAATAACAGCAGACCACAGAGACATTATTTGCTTAATTAATACTCATTTCTGCTGTGACAGATCGTCGAGGCAGTTGCAGATTGTTGGCAGAAAACATTTACACCTTAGTTTTTCCAACATTTATGTTGCAGACGTTTTCTGGAACTGATAAAAATAAAGTTTTCTACATAAAATAGCTAAGATAAGAGCATGTTGTGAACATTTAAACATAATACGTACATAAGTTTTCACACCCTTTGCTATTTCAGTCAAAATTTAGCTGAGATGCATCTGAGTTCCATCGATAATCCGTGAGATGCTTCTCCAATTTGATTATAGTCCATCTGTGGTAAATTCAGTTGATTAAACACGATCTGGAATTGAAAACACTTGTCAATATAAGGTCTCACAGCTTACAGTGCCTATCAGAGTAGAACCCAAGCAATGAAGACAAACAAATTGTCTGTGAATTTCAAAGACTGAATTGTGTTTAAAACAAAGATCTGAGGAAGGATATAAAAATGTTGGCACCCTTGAACATTCAAAAAGTTATCTAACAGAACCCCAACTGGATGTAGCTACCCTACCCAACTGAATCATCAGGAAGGAAGCGCAATCATGAATCCCATGGTCCTTTAGGCGGAGGTCCAGTTTTTTTCTTTTGGAGATGGAACCATCTAGAAGGTGAACCATTGCTAATTCTCCAGCTATCAGGTCTTTATATTAGAGTGGTCAGATGGAAATGGCAGCCTTTGAGTTTTGTGGAAATACACCTTGGAGATTTACAGTCCAAGAAAATAAACATGATTAATCCAAAATAGAACATTTGGTCTAAACTTCAAGCATCATATCCATGGAAAAACAGGTCCTGCTTATCACCTAGTTAGTGCTATCCCCACTGTAAAGCATGGAGGTGGCTGGCCAACTAGTTTGTATAGTGGATAAGATAACAGCACCCAGATATAGAAACATCGTCCATAAAAAAACAGAGTCCAAGGTGCCCTGAAACTAAGTAAATGTTTCATTTTAAAAGACCACTATGACCCCAAGCGCTCTGCTAAGACAACAAGGAAGTGGCTTCAGGAGCAGTCTGTTCCCGTTGCCACAGCAGAATGTGGAGCACCTGACTAAAATGCAATTGCATATTTCTGGAATGACAGAAAAACATCTGCCCTAAGCCCTGTCCACCCAACCTGACTGAGCTTGAGAGAATCTGTAGAGATGATTGGAGAAAATACCCCAAAACAGGTTGGCCAAGCTTGTAGAGACAAACCCAAGAAAACTTGAGACTGTGATTTCTGCCAAAGGCGCTTTAATGGATTGCTACCACATGGGTGTGATGAATAACCATTAAATGTAAACATGTACATCTTTTTTAAATCTACAAAAATTCCTAAAAGCATTTTCTGTTTCAGAATTATGGACTGCTTTGTGTAGATTTTTTAAACATAGAACTGTACTCAAATCGATTTTAGAATGAATATGTAACGGAACAAAATGCGGAAAATTTAAAGGGATTGAAATCTAATGAAAACAGGTGTGTTGAAGCAGGGAAACATCTAAAACATGCAGGGGAGTGTGCCTTGAGGTCCAGGGTTGAAAAACACTGCTCTAGATGTGCAAAGCTAGTAGAGACTTACTCCAAAAGACTTGCAGCTGCAGTTTTGGGAAGTATTGGCTCAGAAGAGCTGCTATAAATGTATGGCCGAACCTTGTATCACTTTCTTTCCATTCCACAATCATGAAGTATTATGTTGATTTAAAAAATCCCATTAATGTATATTGAAGTATGTTGTGACAATGAACATGAATAGTCTTGCAGAGCTCTGTATTTCTTCCCCCATGACCAATGGATATGTCTGTTGGTATAGTGGACATAGTTTAATAAATGCATACACATACTTCTTGTAAGCAAATCCTTTCCCTTGAAATAAAACCATCATGATCTTTTTTATGTCAGTCATTTTTAATTATTCTGTTAGGCCTTCTTACTAAAAAGATTTTATGACCTTTATTCACAGTAATCTGACAGAAAGAGAAAGGGGAAAGCCTCCATATATGGTGGGGAGGGCTACTCTACTGGCAAACCTCTTCTAAGCTTTTGTGCTATTTCTACATCATTTGAGTATTTTTCTGTAGTTTTCTGTGGCTATCTTCATTCTTTTGTAGTTGTTTTGAGTTCAGTTAATTTTTGAAACTGTTGTATGCAGCTAAAATGTTAGTCTGTATTTTTTTCCTTTTTAATTTAGATTTTATTTGTTTGGCGTATCTATTTTCGTCTGTTTTGTCTATTTTGTCTATTTTGAGGTTTTATGTTTTTGGCAACAAAAAGTGTTTTATTTCCGTAGCAACATCTGGCCACCGTGCGCAAGGTAAAAAGATGAAAATGGACAAAAAGTCCTGCAACCCTCAATGTTCAAAAACTGCAGCAGAGTGTGGCACCTTGAGCCCCTTCTCCACCAGGGTCAGCTTGGGCAGGGCCAGCTTAGGTCAGCCCGGCCTGGTTGTGTTTCCATTGCTATCTCAGGAATGCTGCAGTGGGTGAGGACATGGGCAGGCTCAGTGTAGCAAAGTTCCAGTAAGAATTAGTCATCACTCACCATTTTCCGACGTTACAGATGCCGATGCTGGAGCCTGTATCTAGCCCACTCTCTCTCCCGTTGCTCGCTGGCCTTTCACTATAAATAGGGGCATTTCCAATATCGGAATTTCAGGGTAATTTAACCAGATCTTTTCTCACAGGGTAATCTGTTGCCCCGCTCCTCTCAGATGCTGTCTCTCCATACACAATCGGCCCTTTAAGGAATCAGCTAAAGACATCCGCATATCACGATTGTTTCAGGAGCGAGTAGCGTCACTGATCAGTGCAGAAGGGTGGCCAGAGCAGCAGAAATAACAAGATATTGACATGGCAGGGCTTGTTGCTCTTTCTGTTTGCTGTTGTTATAACTACTTTGCCAGCAACTCTTCTCATTTGTACAAAGCCAAAAACAGCCCTGTCGGCCCGGCCCGATGAAGTGGAGACGCGCGCATGTCGGGAAGGCCAAGTCGAATTACCCTGAAGTTCCCGTAGTGGAAACGCGCCTAATGCAGTCCATTTTTGCAAAGCACCTCCAGTGCCTTCGGTCTGCCCCACTCCAGCCATTGTGGTCCTTCACTGCCAGATGTTCGCACTTCATTTTTTTTAGTTTCCCCCTGCAATGCTTTGAACTCAGCAGGAAGCCGTGCGTTGCCATTCTAAGACTTCACACTGCCAGGCCAATCAGTGGGTACCGCTACATAGGTAGGAGTGAGAGTGACATCACTTTACCGGACCAATCAGTCCATAGGTGTGTTGGGTTGGCCCAGTAGTGGAAACTCACCAAATATGGGCTGACTTGACCCGGGCCAAGCCAACCCTATAGTGGAAAAGGGGCAGTGGGATCTCCAACACCATGATCTCCACAACCACAAGACACCAACTACATGTCAACCTGTCATTTAGAAGACAAGACAGAAAAAATGCCCATTCGGACCTACCATCACAAACCCAACCATGTATAGTTTGCTAAGTGCTCCTATAACTTTAACAGGAACAGCATGCTTTGGTGAGATCAGACTAAATTGGAATAACAGGATACTTTTTACAAATATCTACCTGAAAACTGACATACGTCATCGCTGGATAATTATTAAAAACATAATCAAAACAGAAATTGTTCACCAGACAAATCAATCTTCTTCTATGCCCACTTCAGTCCCCTGACCTAAATCCTGATGGAAACATTTGGGGTGAGCTGATAAGAAGAAAGCATACAAGAGAGGACCAGGATTCTGGATGATTCAGAGAGGTTGTGGAATAAGTAATGGTTACATTTCTTACTCTCTAGCCATGTGAAATGTCTTAAGGGAAGGCTGTCATAATTACCAGTACAAAACAAAGCTGTACAGTGGGCTGACAGCAGGGCTGGTAAGACTTGTTTGCCCCCAGTAATTTTATTAAAAGTAATTTGTGTTTTTGTCCATATTAACAAAGTAGGCTTAAAAGTTGGACTTTTCAATGTTTTATTGTTGAGATAACTATGGGGGGTATGCTGTGTGACAGGCAGGTTTTTCATTTATAGTCACTCCTTTTTATATATTAACATTGGTTTTATTTTGTATATCTACTAGTTTTTTTTCTTTTCTATCTTTTTTAATTAGTTTTTTTTATTCCTTTTTGCACATTTTTACCCATATTATGACAGAAATGTTGATTCTCTGTCATTACGTTTGTCCTTTTTGTTAAGGGCTGGACTGGTGGGACTAGCATATTTGTCTCTTGAGGTCATAAGTGGTTGATCTATTTAGAAATCTCATAATGAGAGAACTTAAACATGAAGTTTGGAGATAGTAACAAATTTACGGACAAGAAATTCACAGTTATAGCGTAGCACCCTCAGTATTTGGTGTTTTTACCCATGTGGTGAGGTTGTAACAGTTCAGCAGAAGAGAGAGATTGTCAGTATAGCAAACAAAAAGGGGCTTCAGGCTTTGTCTGAGTACAGCAGGAAGCCAGAGAAGATGCTGTCGTCCTCACTGCTGGCATAAACCCCATTCCAGTCTCGGAATGTTTCCATCCAGACCTGATCTCCAGCTGCTAGTCTTAACACCACCAGAGTGGATGCCTGGTCGATGTCTTGGCCATATAGGGAGTCCCGTGTCCTGACTTTCCGAGACCCGTTCACCACAAGTGTGGCTCGCAGAGGCTGATTACGCACAGTGATGTGGAAGGAGAAGACGTACACCCCGGGGTGGACGCATGTGAAGCTGTTGGAACTCATGTTGAAGTGGTTTTCTTCATTGTAGAATATCTTGTCAAAGCGGATCGGGAAGCCAGAGGGAGGAAAGGATTTCTTTGGAGAGATGCCGACACTGAAGGCAGAGCGTTTCTGAGCCATTCCTGAACCTTTTGCTCCTTTTAATCCACGAAAGCCCCGTTCACCTCTTATGCCAGGGTACCCTCTGTCCCCTTTTTGCCCGGGCATCCCTTGTATCCCTTGCGGCCCTTGAGGCCCTGACACCCCTGGTTCTCCTGGAGGTCCAGGGTGTCCCGGATCCCCTCTAATGCCAACGGGTCCAGGGGTGCCATGTTTGCCATGTAATCCTGGAATTCCCATTGCACCTTGAATGCCCGGAACTCCAGGTTCCCCTCTGTCACCTTTAGGACCTCTCTCCCCAAATATGCCACAGTCTCCTTTATCCCCCTTTTCTCCTTTAGGACCCTGTCCCATAGCTGTTCCTGGAGGTCCAACAGGCCCTTCTGGTCCTGGTTCTCCTTTCTCACCAGCAGTTCCATTCTGGCCAGGGTGTCCTTTTTCTCCTGGTTCACCTTTGACACCTTGAAATCCTTCTTCACCTTTTTCACCTTTGAGGCCAGCCTCACCTGGA
This sequence comes from Valencia hispanica, assembly GCA_963556495.2. Taxonomy (NCBI): domain Eukaryota; kingdom Metazoa; phylum Chordata; class Actinopteri; order Cyprinodontiformes; family Valenciidae; genus Valencia; species Valencia hispanica. The sequence continues at coordinate 25,433,675 of OY747700.1, read as the reverse complement.
AGGTTAGAAAACGGAGTCCAAATAAATCCAGGGCACCAGTATTAGAGAATTAAACAACTGCCTAATTAACTTTGTACCTTTTTGTGCTGGTTTTCCTGGAATACCTGGAGGCCCGGATGTTCCAGTGTGTCCTCTGTCACCTTTATCCCCTGGAATATTCATTTAAATAAGTAAGATAAGAGGTTTATTGTTTTTAAATACTAAACAAATAGTGTAAGACATTTCACATCAGTTTTCTCCACTAGTAAAGTTTTTGTGAACTCTCTTCAGCAACCCCGTGCACATACAGATCAAAAATTTAAAATAAAGTAATTTCCTATTACCACTGGTGTTCCTCAAGGTTTTATCCTTAGCCCCCTTTAGCTCATCCCATGTATCTTTCCTTTTGAACATATCTTCTGCAATTTCAGTGTCAACCATAATTTCTATGCAAAAGACATCCAGCTTTACATTATTTAAACCTAACTCTTTCTTCCCACCTTCCTTGTTCTTTAACTGTTTGCAAGAGATCACATGTTGGTTCTTTAAAGAAAATATGCTGGAGGCAGCAAATTTCATGATGTGTGTCAGGATCGATTTGACCAAAATGCAGACAGGAGAGCGGAAGTCTGATAATGATAATTTTAATAGAAAATCAACAAAAAAACTTACAAAACTTCTCAAGGGGTAAAATAACGAGACAATGACGGAAAAGGAGATGAAGAACCAGTGAGATATGACTGAAAGAAGATACTTAGATACTGAGGAGGGAGTGAGGAAACAGAGAAAACCAGAAAAAGTAATCGGGAGGTAAGTGGACACACCTGGGGAAGGGAGAGCAGGGAGCAATTAGGAAATGAAAAACAGCTGGGATGGGAGCAGGCTTGAAAGCAGAGGAGGGGTAAAAAATATAACCACACGGAAGAAAGATAGAAATAAACTTAACCAAAAAATGTAAGTCTAGACATAAACAGGGAATAGACAAGAAATAAATTAATAAAAAAATAAGGAATAAAGGAATTAACCAAAACCAAATACAAAAACACTAAATGTCCAAACACCTAAGGATTATAACAGCAAAAGGCTTTTGTTTTGGTAAGGTTAATTTATCTAGCAGGACAATGATCCTAAACATACAGTGGAATTGTTTGGATCAGAGAAAGTTCAAGTTCATTTATTTAAATAGCATATTAAATACCAACTGCAATGTTGACCAAAGTGCTGTAGAGAAGAACTAAAAATGCCAGGAAAAACAAAAATACAAAATAAAAAGGACTGCAGAAAATTGGGTGTGAATATGCTTGGAAGCATTATAATCTACCTGGTTTTAGCTCAATTTATTTGGTTTTAAATGTTATTGTTTTATGCCTTTATCTTATTTAATAAAACAACAACAACAACAATAATAATAATAATAATAATAATAATAATAATAATAATAATAATAATAATAATATTATTATTATTATTATTGTTATTATTATTATTATTATTATTATTATTATTATTGTTGTTGTTGTTGTTGTTGTTGTTGTTGTTGTTGTTGTTGTTGTTGAATATGTTGTCACATTAAATGTTGCTTTAAGAGACATTGATAAGCCACATAACCAGAGTGTAGGTACCTTTCTCTCCTTTAAAGCCCATTGGACCACTCATGCCAGGCGGTCCAGGTATACCCTGTGGTCCTGCAGGCCCTATATCACCTGGTGGTCCTAGATAATTACAATTAATTAAATGAAGCTACACACACAGCGAATATTAATGTAATGTAATAAAATGTATAAAACAAATTAGTTTGATACCTGCTGAGCCTCTTTCTCCCTTGGACCCCCTGGGGCCCCTCTCAGGGGGACAGCACTCACAGAAGTTGAAGTAACACTCGTTGTAGTCCAGCGTGTAATTGTCAGGACCAACACCAGGGGGCTCAGTGTTTTCACTGTAGTGCTGTGGATGGTTGTGGTTCAAGTAGGTGGTCCTCACTGCAGTTGGCTGTGGCGGAGGCTGCGGCTGAGGCTGCACAGGGCTTGGGGTCACCACTATCTTGAGAGTCTTGGGCACATTGGTAGTGACGGGGTTGTGCGGCGTGACTTGTGGAACGGGCTTCTTTGTATACAGGTACTTTGGTTTTGCTGTAGTTTTGTGCTTAGTACAGAATACCACAGTGATTGAAACCACAACCAATGCCACAAGAGTCCACTGGCAGGAGATAATCCTCATTGTTGACCGGAATCTGAGAAATTAATAGGATAAAACAGCACAAAGACTTCAAAACAGACCTCAGATCTGCTGTAGCACATATGCAGCAGCCCTCAGTATGGGTAAAGACAAGATTAATTCTGCTTTTACTGCAGAAATTTAATCTCAACGTAATTTTTTCAAATCCTTCCTTTACTTTCTATAAATTTATTTAGTGAGGAAAAGTTCAAATAAGAAATAAGCGTTTTTAAAACACCCAGTGTGACAGGTATTGGCAACCCTAAGAATTCATATAAAATGAACAATACTAAATCACATTTTGATGCTTTATGAACTATTGAGAGTGTCCAGGACTATTAATGAGTATATTATTATTATTATTATTATTATTATTATTATTATTATTATTATTATTATTATTATTATTATTATTATTATTATTATTATAAATAAGATGTGACACATGACCCTGTTGCTCATGGCAAAGACAAGAAAAGATCCCATCCATGTAAGGTAACTGTTTTGATCTGTCAGATAATGTGTACAATTTTTTATTTTTTTTACTGCATCCAACTTGATTCAATTCAATTCAGTTTATTTATATAACGCCGATTCATAACAGAAGTCATCTTAAGGCACTTTACAAGAAAGTCGTTTCAATACAAACATTCCAATCAGTTTAAAGTTTTAGCTAGTTTTCCCAGCAGATTGCATCAAGTCATTGACTGGCAGTTGCACCCCACTGATGCATACTCCAACCACAGCAATCCCTCAGCAATCCCTCATACTGAGCAAGCATGTAGCGACAGTGGAGAGGAAAAACTCCCCTTTAATAGGAAAAAACCTCCAGCAGAACCTGGTTCAGTATGACCCACCATCTGCCACGACCGTCTGGGGGTTTGAGAAGACAGAGCAGAAATACAGAAAGAACAAAAGAACTGATGTAAGAATACTTTCTATATTAAACAAAGTAAAATAGATGATTTCAAGTTAAAACTACTGTAACAGACAATGCTGAAAAAGGAACCAAGTTTATCTTGCAACCATGCACAGTGAGCAGATAACCAGTGTGGTAAAATAAAATCTTTTAGATTTGGGTTCATATTTTTTACACATCTTCACCCGGGGTGGATAGATTTGTGGAGGTTGCTGTGGTGCATTGTACACCCTTATGGACTGGCTCTCATATGCACACCCCCAGAGCCCCATAACGGGGCCCCATAATGTCCATCAAATAAATGGTTGGATTTTAAAACAGATCATAGATCTAAAGAAAAACTTTGTTTATTGAGAATGAGAATGCTATTAAATCTGATTTAACTGTTACATTCATTTTAAATTGTTTAAATGTTAAATTTAAATCATAAAGGAAATGGCTAGTTTACTTTGAAAAAGTGCAAAGAATAATCTTTATTGTTTGAATGTTGTTTTAACATGGTTACCAGCTGATGCTATAAGTTTAATCTTCTCTTTGTGTTTAAGCTGGGTTTGCTCATAAATAAATCTCAGCAAATAAAATAGTTTTTGCTTTTAAGTTCAGCCTTTTAAACTTGTCCGCCCCTCCCAGATTCTACCGAATCTGTGTTGAAAGGTTGTTAATGGTGGTGATGTTCTTAACAGAGAAAAAGGCCTCAAATCAAATTCTGTTTTAGACCCCATACAACCTTGGGACGCTCACCCTTGTTAAAATGCAAAATTTGTGGAAATTTAAAAAGGAACGTTTGATAAATTATTTTCAAACTGATTCCACATCTAATGTGACATACATTCCTTACAATTCAACTAAAAAATAAACATCTGTTAAACTGAAAAAAAGAAAAACCAAAAGCTTCCATAATATGCTTGTCTTAGTGTCCACACTTTCTAATCTAGGATGGCTTTAGATTTGTTTTTAACATTTCACTTTGTTTGAAAGGAGACTGTCCCTTGACTTGACAATTTTTGTCTGTTGTGTCTTTCAAAACCTTGTGAGGACGATGGTTGTTCACAGCCCTTTTGAAGTGACCCAACAGATTTTGTGTCAAATTTAGTTCTCTGCTCTGACCTTTTTCAAAACTTTCATTGCCCTCTATAAAATCATTATTTTGTTGATCTGGATTTACTTTTGGATCAATTTTGATGCTGAAGAATAAAATTTATTTAATTCATTGTTGGTTTTCTCATTGACACCAATGGTTTGGGGTCCAAGTTAACTGGTATTTGGAACCATTCATCAATTACTCTATTTGAAGAAAAGTAACTCCAGAACACGATGCTGCTACTACCATCTTTCAATGTGGGTATGCCGTTTTTTCAGTTATGCACTGTGTCTTTTGTGCTAAGCATACCTCATAGAGCCGTGGCCCCAAAGTTCAAGATTGGGTTCCTCTGGTTTCTCAAGGAAGGTTTAGAGAGAGTTTCTCCAGGCCTGGAGGTTTGTTCCATTCCTTAACTTCAGACATATGGAGAAAACTGGAAAGTATTTCCACCGTTAAAAACACAATCGATATCTGTTGTAAATTCCAGCAGCTTCTTCAATGTTACCCCTAGCCTCTTTGCAGACTACTTGACCAGGTTGGGCCTTGTCTTTTTATCAGTATTGTGCTAATGTCCTATTTTCGTAAATTCTCTGCTGCCTCATATTTTCATGTTTCTCCAGTAAATAATGCTGTGGATTTTATTATTTTTTACAATGAAATCATTTTGATCTCTTGTAACCACTAAGCAAACAGTGACTGATAATACAGAATGAAAATGACCAAATGATAGGAAAATCCTACAAGGACAGCTTAACTTTACTTCAGGTTAATCAGATTCACCACAATTGATAGTAGATGTGAACTCAAGAAGACTGAACTCAGAAACTCATTTAAAAGTTGCTTCAACAAAGTATTAGTTGAAGGCTACGCATATTTATTCAACCATGTTATTACAGCTGTACAAAAAGAAATTCCTCCAATAAGTTTGTTTTTCAGTTGAATTGTGCATTATTTGTGTCTCATTGTGTTTTAAAGTCTTGAAATGATTTTTACATCACTAAAACGTGCAAAGATCGAGGGATTATAATCATTGTAGTCTTACTTTGTTGGCATTTTGTTTGTTGAATTGTTAAGAAATACCCAAAATAACAAACGTTAACAGATATAAATCATTATTTTAGCTCTAAGAAGTTGATTCTTAAAAATGTTATTTGATGAAAATGTGGCCCAGATCATCAACTAAAGCATGATGCATCTCTCAGATCTTGTGTCAGGCCTTCTTATTAGATCTGTTTTTCACAGACATTACTTTCAGATCTGTTTTTAAGTCTACCATCTCTTTTTTTTGTCCCTCACTTGTTAGATTTTAAATCCATGCTACAAAATATGCTATTATTCTCAGGAAGTGAAATGACATCCAAGGTCCAAAGAAAAAATATGAAAGCCCTTCAGGAGGCCTGCAGGATGACTGATCAAGGCTTGCAGATAATTAGCCTAAGCTCGCTATTACCTTTAGAAACTATACTGTTTTTTTTCTGATTAACCTGATTATGTCTGCAGGTAAACTTGATCTTATATCCCATTAGATTCATTCACTAAAATTTTACTTTAATTAGTTTTCTGTCTAATTTCAACAACTAATCTCAACAGAGGTAGTTGGACTCACCCAGTTGCAGTAAAGTCATTTATCCTGTCCAGAGACGTTTTGTCTGCAGTACCAGGAGCTTCAGGTCCTTTTGTTATCTCTGCCAGGCTTAGCTGAAAGAACATCTCATCAATGAGGGGTATTTTCTGTGTAAAGCAAAAAAGGGGAGGTCTGAAATCCCACTATGGTGGGCTGAGACCCAAAAAGAACCACTGTGCTGTGGTCCATTCTTTGTGTCCCTGGTGTGTAGAAAGGTGCTTTTGTGACACAGAATACAGCGCCCGCCTGGTGCACTCCCTCCCCGTGATCTGGGCAAGGAGCAGAGGCCGTCGGGGCAATGGGTCACCCGATACATGAGGTATTCCTTCAGTCCGGGCTCTTAAGATGGGACAAAGCCAAGCAAATCTGAGACAGTCAGAGACAGAGAGGCCAATGGCTCTTTTTTTCAGATGTAGGTTTGGGCCTGTGCATGGTTGCAAATTTTAATGCATTCTTAGTCTTAATCCTAATCTTGCAAGCTAATATTCTCAACTAAGTGTGCAACAATTACAAACTGGCACATTGCACAGGGAACTCATTATTTTCAATTTACCCTTGGTTGGGTGAAATCCAGTGGAAAGCTTTAGTCTAAAGAGCTCTTATAATCAGTGAGGTGCTGCTAAACCTGAGCTGTTTGTCAAACGAACCCACTTATCCTTTTAAATCAATGCAGTTGCAGTGCTGGCCTAATCACTGTGGCAGACTTTTTTTCTTCCTGCACAAGAACTCTCAAGGTTGCTGGCAGCGACATCTGGTAGCTGTGATTGTGAGGCTGGACAATGACTCATTCTTACGCCGTAACCAGATCGCCTCAGGTTTTTGTAGAAAAGTGATTTTCTGGTGGCTGTCAAGCTGAAACTCTTGACTTACCAGTGACAAAGAATGTTTGAAAAGTGGTCATGCCTCGGTTGCCGGAGACCCCGTGTCCTTGGGGAGAGCTGTGACCGGTTAAAAGTGAGCAGGGAGACGGGAAATGAAATTTGGAGGAATGGAGAGGGTTAGTGAAGGAAGAGAGTTGTGTTTGTTTAAAGCATCATTCTTTGTACACGCATCACATCTCCAAGCAGCTCATGTAAACTGTCCTTTACGTTTCTTAAAAGACAAACCAAAGAAAACTTTTACATGCAGAAAGCTTGTGAGGAAGATAGGAGTTCTTTTTGGGTCCTCCGTGCCATTAGCTCAACATCTTCTCTCAGCTTTACTCAAGCCTCAAAAAGCAGCGGAGGTCAGTTTGAAGGGCCCAGGCACCATTCACCTTTTGCACTAGTCTGATTTACAGCCTGGTGGTGGCCACAAACCCTGAGATTTAACCTTTCACACATTCAGCTGTCCTACAATTAGCTTGAGAATGTCTTGCTGGATTCTTACAGGTGGCCCCAACCTAACCCTAACTCATTCCTTGATCGTGCATGGATATTTTTCTGACCTTGCTCAGCAGCAATGATCAAAAGCTGCTTGTTTAGATGCTGTCAACAATCCCTTGAACATGTTGTCTTTCTGCGCTGCGAGATGTTTTTATTTTTTTCACATTTAAATGTTTCAGATCATAAAATACATTTTAATCTTGGACAAAATGATAAAAGGAGAATGCAGTTTTCAAATTGTTTTAGCAAATAAAGCAATCCAAATGAAACTGACACTTAAATAGAACAGGTCTGAGAACAAGAAGTAGGCTAAAAGCTCTCAAATAGCAACATAATAACTATTGCTTTTAAAATCAAAAACAGATGGAAAAGAAACTCGCTGTGTTACAAAGCTAATTGTTAGGCTCTGGGACTCCACTGAACCATTAAGACCCATAATGGACAAATTGACATATCAGAACAGTGATGAACCTTCGTAGGAATGACCAGCCAACCAAAATCACAAGGTGAGCATTCATGATTACTTTAAGAAGCTGTCAGTTTTCCTGGTCAAATAAATCTGTAAGAAACAGACCTTATTGGGATTCATTATTTTGATAAGTGTATATATTATTCCTCTTCTTTTTCTAAAACATATGATGATAGACCTCTGATTATGAAAGAACGTCTCCTTCTCATCAGTTTTTACACTCATAAGAGACCGATTAATTTTTTTATGGAGCTAATTGATTTCTGGTTCTTTTAAATAGTTGAGCAAAGCAAACAAATCCATGCACACACTGGTGAGATGCAGACAAGAAGGAGTTAAATTACAGAAGCAGCCGAGCAGAGAGAGGACCAAAGAAGACTTAGCTGGATGGAGGTGTATTACCTTACATTAACCCTCTGCATGTAAAGGAGATCATCATGCTGCTGTGAATGTGTAGGGAGAAAGTTAGAGAGGGTTTTAGAGATGTTTAATACCCAACAAAGCAAGCAGCAACTGTGTTATGATATCACTTATATCATGCTAAACATTACAATTTGGGACACGTTTGTTCCCTGCTGAGATGTTATGATATAGTGATTTACCCCTGTGGACAATCACCAGCTAAAGACTTGAAGAGAATAGGTTTACTGTTCTAGCTCAGTGTTTTTCTTTACATGCCTGTCTGATGCCAGGGCTTCTTAAAGCATTTTAATTTTGATGTGCAGATGCAATAAATGTTTTACCCCACTATGAAAAACAGATATATTGCATAGAGATATGAGTTGGAAGTTCACATTTATCCATATACAATCTTCATATTTTCATCCTACGGTGTCATCTAGTGTTAGCGTTTTGTATCTGAGATATTTATTATTGCATAAAGAAAAGCAAATAATTCATTTAGATATGAATTAAGCAGAAAATAAATACAGTAGCAATAAATAAATATTAAAATACCATCACCTAAATATGAACCTTTGATAAATTTTTTAAAATTAAATTGTGGGTTGGGTAGATCAACTTTTTGGGGGGGTATACATAAAATCCTGAACTTCATACAGTATAGATATAAAAGATGACATTTAATGTGTATGTAAAGAAATTATCATGTCATCCTGATGCATGTGGGGCTTAAGATCTGAGCATACATCAGGGAAATAAAATATAAAAAGAGTGGTCAGAGAACAGAACCCTGTGGGACCCCTTTAGAGCTCCCACTGTACGAGGATTTGATCCCAGCACCATAAATACGTTTTCAGCTTTTCTGTTCAATAAATTAATGAAATTCTTGCCTGCACCTTCCCACCTGTAATCTTAAGAAATAAGCCTATTAATTTTTCCCCTCCAGTGGTGAGCTTCAGCTAACAGACTGCATGAACCTTGGAAGGATCAGAAAGGTCCGGTATCAATTTCTCTCTCATTTGCTTTGGTAAGTTTCACTGTAAAATTCTTGGAACTCAGTCAAACATTCCTTCACAGCAGCTTGCTCAAGCTGAGAAATGTCCTTTTCTTCCATCAATACTTAAGTATTGATGGAAAAAAAGTATTTGGCAGAAAAAAACCACCTTACACTACTGTCGACTTAATGCAATATGCAAGTATTTTCTGTGACAATTTCAGCAGCTTTTTCATTTTAAAAAAGCCAAACAATCCGAGATTGTAAAAAAAAAAACTGTCATTTCTTTGAACATTTCTCTGTATTATTTGTATGTCCACATGGTGGCAGACTTTCTTTATCCTTTGCTCTTTTAAATAAATCTAAAAGGCTTGCAATGAATCTGGTTTGAGCAAGAAATGTTTATCATGTTATAGATTTCTCAAGATAAATGCACTCAGGTGAATATACTGTTAGTTTTACAAATACCCAAGAATCATAAACCAGTCGATCTTTATCAAGCCTCGAAGCAGCTTTGACTAAAAATGTATTTTTTTTAAATCTCATTTGAAAGTCTGTTGACTCAGTCCCACCCAGTGTTTGGTCTGATATCTTGTAGATTCTATCAGCCCCTCCCATGGTTATATTCAACTGATTCATGGGTCATATACTGCAAAGACGAAGGTGTTTCATGCAGTGGATTCATCTTCTGTCTTTGATCAGTAAAAATGTCAATAGTTGCACAACTTTTTTAAATGCCATGACACAATACTTGTTTGATCGGAGATCAGTCAGTCAGTGAAGAAAGAAAACACTTGAATGCACATAAGAATGCTTATTGTCAAAGCACAGAAAACCTCTGTTGTGTGTATATGATCATAATTTTCTAAAGAGAGAATAGTCCATATGGGCATAATATAATTAATGCCTAATGTTTGCTTATTTGGTTGATTGTAATTGGTCTGAAAACCTTTAGAATTTGCAGTTTGAATAAAATATAATAAAAACAATTATACACATTGCAGTTTGGTGATTTAAAAAATATATATATCTTAGTTTTGTGGGTATTTTGTTACATTTTGTCTGCAGAATATCCAAGGCTATCCACTGTCAAAGACTTGGGTTTGCCAAAGCTTCATCCTAAAACGCTGTAACAACAGACAAACACACCCAGCAGTACAAACAATCCTCACTCAAAGCAAGCCCATTAAAAAGCTGTAATACTCAGTTAGACCTGGGTAAGGCCCCTTTTTATTTCTTTGATAGCACATACTTCTACTCAAGGGACCCGAGATTAAAAAACAATTCTAAATATGTTTCTCCAGTGAAGCATAAGATTGAGTCATGTGGTTAATCAGCAACATTCTTTAAGAATATGAAACAATGCAAAGTGACTCAAGTGGCAAAAGTTGTTGGTATCATCCCAAACTGTTTCTACTGAGCTGTGAAAACAGTTACTGGTCATGGAAGACCATTTAGGTTGAGCTTTCTGAAATATTTTATTGTCATTGTTAAAGATCTGTTTTGGGAAGTTTGCAACAGATCTAAATGTTTATTATGGGTAAATATTTAACAAAGATTTTATAGCACTGGATAAATGATTCAGGTATTGGTAAATATTTTCTAATATGGATAGGATCAGGAATGAGAACATCAGAGGGACAGCTCATGTTAGATGTTTTGGAGATAAAGTCAGAGAGGCCAGACTGAGATGATTGACATTTTCAGAAGAGAGACAATGGTTGTATTGGCAGACAGATGCAAAGGTCAGAGCTACCAGGAAAAAGGTTTAGAGTAAGACCAAAAAGGACATTTCTGGATGTAATGAAGGAGGAAATGAAGTTAGTTGGTGTGAGGGTAGAGGATGAAGAGGAGAGAACTAAATGGAGAAAGATGATTTCCTGTGGCGACCCCTGAAGAGAAAGGTTGAGAGAGAAGAATGTCTTCAAATTCGTATGACTCACTTTAAAGAATAAGTGTGTTATTTTTCCTCACCAGTGATCAACTTTAACCTACCTTACAGACTCCATGAACCCTAAAAGGTTTGGGAGCCCTCTTTGAACAGGCGAGTTATTGCTGAGAAAAGTCGTTCTGCCAGCACACACTTGTGTGCAGCAATACTTTCTGGTTGTAGAAAACCAAACATTACAAACTTTGGCATCTTATATCCATATTTGAACACTAACTGGGGAATTATTGTAAAGTGAGTCTTGGTTGTGGTGACAGAGCCAAGTAAAACAACACTAAGATGTGTGTCTCTCTTTGTGTCAGGGGTGCTGTGTATGAACAATACTAAATGATGTCTCCCGCCCACATCAGCACCTTTTCTTATTGTTTGGGTGAACAACACTAATGGGCCACATGCAAACACAAAACAGAAACAGTACACCAACCGTCTCCTTGAGTGTTATGGAGTCTAAAGACAGCCTTGTGTGCAATTCTTCTTCATAGAGTAAATCTCTAACCCGCTCATTTTTGGGACAAAAACTTATTCAGTCAGTGCCAACAAAGCTGCTCCTCAAAGAGCATGGAGCGGAAACAAAAGTTACGCCAAGTTAAGACTAGTCTTTTTATGACGAGGAAAGATAAAACCAACCAAAACTTAGGAAAGGAAAGTAGGAAGGAGGACAGAGGATTACTATGGCATTTTGGATAAGATTGGGTATGTGGGGCTGACAACTCAGGGTGATACACCTATTGCCTTGCAACATCCTGGAAAAATACAAGGTGAAGGTGTTCGGTTACAACTCATAAACATAGCAACCCTGCAAGTCCCTGTAGTACAGCAAAATCATTGGAGCAAGGGACTTAAAAGGCTCAACAACCTGATAAAGAAGGCTGATTCTGTTTTTGGCACTACTGTGGAATCTTTGGAGATGATGATGCAAAGAAGGATTCCTCATAAAAGAAAAAATGGACAACCCTGAGCATCCTCTTCATGAGACTGTCATACAACAACAGAGTGTCTTCAGTTGGAGGCTTATTCAGTTTCGCTGCAACACAGACCACTACAGGAAATCCTTCCTGCCCACAGCCATCATGATCTACAACAACTCCTTAAAGAATTAATTATATGAGCTACAACAAAACTTAATTTTCCTCTGGAATTAATGAAGTATTTTTGAATTTCAAATCTGTTGGCAAGACAACTAGTAGTTAACCTCTCCACAAACCTAGCCTTTATGGTAGTGTTCTGACACAGATAGGTATGTTTAGGCTATGAATAATTGCTTAGGCCAATTATTAATAGGATTAATAATTTTATGTAAAAATTACCACATTTGGGGCACCATCCTGGGATCCAGGAAAAATAATAGCCAAATAGTTCAGACTCAGTTAATGTTTATGATTACCTGCCTGATGAGGCTGAGGTAATTAAACAATAGATAAAGGAATAAATTCTTTGAGTTCTTTGAACAGCAAGTTACTACATACATGTATGTGGAATAACTAACAACAACTTTCCAAATTACAAGAGTTTATTACAAAAATAATTCAAGTTTCAGTCAAAATACTTTAATCAATAAACTCACTAAGCTAGTAACACACACCTAAACTACTAAGTAAAAGAAGAAGGAATAATACTAACTACTGAAAGTAAAACAGTAAAATGGACAAATATGAAAATCAGTAGAAACAATAACCCATAAATTGACCGTCATGTCATAGTCCAGTATGAATATGTATTCTTAAAGACCAAGACTTGTATTGAAGAGTTTTGGAGGTGAAGCTAAGTTAGCTTTATACTAATTATTGGCACCATATGGTTTGCGTTCAAACAGCCAATTCACAATACAAAGCATTGTGTTTAATCAGCGTTGAAAGAGGGAGGCCAGCTAAGAGCCAGTTAGTAGCAGCTGTGTGGAGCAGCGTCAGCGGTCAGTCCTCGTGGGTGCTAGCCACTTTTTAGTTTAGAACGTCGCCGTCCTCTCAGCTCAGTTCTGTTCAGCAATTTTCTCCCACAGACCGGTCCCTTTCACGGGAAGCTTTCAGCTTAGCTGCGTCGGATGAGCAGCTCTGCATTAGCAGCTCTCGGCTCCTGTAGCATGCAGCAGCGTTTCACGGGGCAGCAGCAAAGATAGTCTCTCTCTATCTCCTTGGGTGGAATCTGTAATTCAAAAGATTCCTTCTGCAGAGTTTAAACGAGTCAGGTTCAGGATTTATTCCACCGACCTGATACAGTTCCCCTGATCAACGATCAGCAGGCTGTTGTATATGTTGGATCCAGTGAGTTTTGATCCGCTCCCCTCACCAGCAAAGTACGTTTAAAGCTCGCGCCACTCCTTTGTGGTTGCCCACCAACAAAGAGGAAGAACGGAGTGGAGCTTTGTGCTTACATAGGGGTGATGATGTCCCATGAAGCCCTCCTTTTCCTGTTGAAGCTGAAATGCATTGTGGGATTAGTTCTTACGGCTGGAGGTCTTTGTTTTGGTCCAGTAATCACAGCTGTATTCCAACAGTAGACTGGTGGTAAGAAATAAGAAGGAAACCTAGAAGAATGCCTGTTAGAGGCGGCAAAAGACTTGAGAGCGGGACAAAGGTTCACCTTCTACATCAGAGCTATGATGGAATGGTTTAGGTCGAAGCGTATTCATGTGCTGGAATAACCAAGTCAAATCCCAGACCTAAATCTAACTAAAAACGCTTGACTTGAAAAGTGCTCCCTATCCAATATGACTAAACCTGAAGCTTTTTGCAAAGAAGAATGAACATTTCTGTCTCTATATGTGGAAAGTTTTGCCTCAGAGGGGCTGAACGCAGATGCACTTTACATTTTTTTTTTGAAAATGTTTAGAAAATCAAGTTTTATTGTTTCCACCACAATTACGCAATGATTTGTGTCGGACTATCACTTAAATTCCCAATAAAATATATAGATTTTTTTTCGTTCCTGTGTTAGAAAATGTGAAAAGTTATTGGGTGGAACACACTGTGGCCTGAGGACACCAGAGCTTTGAGGGTATGGGCAAGTCACCAGGTGTGCGATTCAGCATGGTAAACAGCTTCTGAGCTTGGAAGAACTGGTTTGATGGCTCTTCCTCTTATTGTGTGAATTCATCTCATGTGGTCAAGTATTTTGGGTCGGGTTTTGTTCTGCTTGTTCTTCTGTTTCAATGCAACTGAAGCCACATCCAACATGAATGTATGCTTCAAACTACTAACAGGCAAGCTGTGGCAAAAAAGCAAACATGAAAAGATACAAAGAGCAACTGTCATCCAATCCCTTTATTTTTCGATTACTACAGTTATGTCTACCTATCATGTAGAAATACAGAAAACATTCAGCTTGGTAAACTGTGAAAAAAGCATCTTTGAGGCCTCTTCATTTTTGCTGGAAATGAGTCATATTAATTAAAATGTTTATCAAAAGTTAAGAAAACATGATACAAACTGGGAATAATACAAAAGCACTTTAAGGCAGAGATAAAAGAACAAATAATGCAATAATTATGTCTTGCAAGAGACTTAAACATAAACAGTTGAATGATAAAAACTTTGGTAAGTGACATTGTAACCAGCCAAGCATTTACCAAGGAATATAAATACATATGAAAAAATAAAATAAGCATGTTATCAGTGAGCCCTTGATCCAAAGCACAAATAATTCAAGATGATCTTGAACTCAGAAATATATGCACAATGCTAATCAGAACTACTAAATGCAACTCATGCTTTATCTCTATAGATCAGCTATAGCTGAGGAATTCTTTTTTTCCTTTCAACTAACTTTCCTCATTTTTTGCATGACACAGCAAACGTATCCAAAGCAAAGCTATGCCTTGAACAAAGCCAAGCCCAGACATAAAAGAGCGTTAAATCATTTGTTCCCGTTAAGTGCTAAGCACACCTTCCTGAGATGCCAACATATTTTTTTTTTAATGGAGATAAAGAAAGGGTTCGGCACATTTCATTGTTGTACCATTATTGCTCCTTTTGATTGGTACATACCCAAATATGCTCACGCCAAACTGTGTAGCAGAGTCTTGATAGGGTGAAATCCATTGCATAGCATAAGTTTTTCTTCTAAGATCATTTACACAATGTTTGCATTCACTTTTTGCGCTGCACACTTTCTGTTTGCTTTTTAAGTGTATAAAGAAAACTAAAAAAGGTTTCCTTTTATTCTCAAACATAACCCAAAATTATTAATATTTTGTGAATTTCAACATAGCTGTGATAACCTCTGTACTACCTTCTCTTTTAATCAGAAAGTAATGTATCTTCATGTGTAACGTGTCAACACACAGACAGCAGGTGTGCACACACATTCGAAACTGGTGAGAACAGTTGCCATGTGTTGTTATGGCACTCAACTCTTTATATATCAGACCTGCAGGTGTTTTACTCTGGAGTGTGCAGACATATACATCGTTGCCAGTTTGTTTCATTAGAAACAGAGAAAGAAAAAGTCACAGCGGATCTGTTATTTACATATTTATAAGCTGTAAGTCTCTGCAGTCAGCTTTGGAAATGGTAGGACCTAATTTGGATTAACTGGGTTCTAATGACAGCGCTCTCCACATTTATTGCCACCAGCTGGTAAATATGTATAATTACCTTTAATGTAAATTAGTTTTTATTGCAACATCACCACCTAATTTTTTTAAATGCTGCTGTTACCTAACATTGAGCTTTACCGATTTGTTTTTATCTCCCTTCTCAAAGCAAAATGGCTTCATTCATCACAGCACCAGCTGTGATTTAGGCAAGCTGTTTTCCTGTAGCCATTTCTCAGCATATAAAGATCAACACACATATGCCTTACTTGATTGGTAACACCTCTTGTCATTCCCATTTTGAGGAATAGTTAAAAGAAGTATGTCTCTGCATCACATCATATTAACATAAATTTCTGATGAAGAGCCAAATGCTCTTCCAGAATTCAAGTTTTTTTTATTTATTAAATCTTTGAAACCTTTCTTATTTTGAGTAGCGGATGAGATTTAGAACTCTCCATCCTAAAAAAATTATTAGACACTGATCAATTTAGAAAAGTAAAGTAAAAATTACAAAATGCTTAAATTACACTTATTTTTTAGGAATCATAAAGAGACCAACAAGGTTGAATCTGTGACTTTGTAAATTGCATTTTTAAGTTGGATTTTTTTCTTCCCTAATTAAAAGTTGGATTTTTCAATATTTTTGTATAAGACTGTGATACTGCAAAAAAAGATGAATTAATTCTATTGGTTTTTATATGATTTAATGTGGGGTGCCATTACATGTTTAGGGTGGTAAATATTGTTAAGTGTGGTGAGGTCATTTCATAGACAACCGGATAAAAAAAAGAAAAAAAAGGTTTTGAAAAAAGTTGCATAACCTTCACTGCTTCGATTCTGACTCACCCTTCCTTCTATGATGTCCAGCTCTCATCGAACTAAAAATCCGAACTACTGGAATACCTTCATGAAGTTTGGATCTTGAAGCCAGAAGGTGGAAAGAGACCAGTTATCTGACATGCATGCAAATCCTGTAATGTATGACTCCATCATGCAAAACCTGGAGGGGATATGCATGCACTCAAACAGGAAATGTGGCAAGGAAATGGAAAACCAAACATATAAGTGTAGGAAATAAAATAAAAACATGCTGTGTAATACTATCAGGTAAGGTCAGAGGGCGTGGGATTCAAAACAAGTGAGTAAGGCTTCCAGATCATTCCAGCAAGATCTTCATCTTTTCAGTCATGATTAAGTGTCCAGTTTGTGGTTCAGGTGAAGAAAGAAAGGTTTAGAGTCACATGAAAATGATTTACAAACTGCTCCATCTTTGAGTCTTTTTCCTCCCTTTTCCTCCTTTGTTTTAGTTCATGAGTGCCATGGTGCTTTCCGGTTGGCCGCCAAAGATCCCAGAGAAAAACTCCAGAGCCAAGCGCAAGTGGATGGGCACGAACACGTATGAGGTGTAGACCACCATTGCAATGGCAGAGAAGAGAACAGAGTTAAAGATGGACTTCTCCCATGGTTCCAGGACGTAGATGCCAGTAATGAGCAGGTACTGGTAGTACAGCCAAGCCAAGTACTCCTTCATGTTTTTGAAGTTCATCCTGCCAGCTGGATGGAAAACAAACAGAAGTGGAGTTTAGAGAAAGTAAATAACAGGAACAGTGAGGTAGTTTGAATGAGATTTAAAGTAACATGATCACTGACTTCGTCCAGTGTTCCTTCCAATGATGAGGTTACTTTAGAAAACTACATAGCATTTAGTTATATAGTCAGACGTCTGCCGCGTCGCGAGTAGACAATCTCCCTCTGGCATTCGTCACGGTGCACCTGAGTGTAGCCAAAGCGCGAAAGGCGGAGCTAGAATTTCCAGGAATGTCCCTCGTTGGCGAATGTATTTCAAAGATGGAGGCTCAACATCGATTTAGCCATTCGCGCGACTCGCTCGTATGTATTCTGAATAGCAGATTCTACACTTACGAGAATACTTTCATTAGTAGGTGGAAGAAATTACACATGAATGAGCACATTTTTTTGAAAGAACAAAGGGTTTTTTGCTAAGAATTAACTCAAAAAAATACACAATGTAGCTTTAATCAAATAAAACCGCACAGATTTTTCATATTCTACGGAGCCAGCATAAATGTTGCCTGGGAATACATTGGCACATTAAAATATTTTTTAGATCTTTTAATATATATTTAGAAGAAACTATTTACTCAAAATGCTAAATAAAATGTGTTTTAGTCGATGCTTTCAGTTTTCTTGAGACAAAATAATTTCCAGTTTACCGCAAAAGATCCTTGTGGGGTTTTGTTTTTTTTCAATAAGCATAATTTAAAGACGCCTGGAAGGTTCCATGACCACAAAGCTGACCAAAGGCATAAGTAAATGTTGCTCCTGCATACAGTCCCCAGGCAAACAGGAATCAACTCAGAGCAACAGACTTCTCATGCAGACAGATGTATACATTTGTAGCTACATTTATGAAGAATGAGCCTATGTCTAAGTTTACTTCAAATTTTTATCAGTGACAACTTTAAATGAAATAAAATAAAATAAAAAAAAATCAAATTTATTTAGGATTTAAAAGAACTGACAATTGTAATCACTAGCTGTAAATCATAGGAACATATAAAGTGTATAGGCTGCGTAATTTCTGCTACATGTGTCTGTGATGTTGTCTTTTTTATGCATACCATAAATGCAAATCAATCAATCGATCAGTAAATGACTATTTTCTTCCTTGCTTGTCACCATACAAGAGTCTGACCATTCTTTACCAACCTCTGTGACTCTATGTTGGAAAGAATGTCACTCCAGAGTTGACTGCAAAAATAAATGAGTCCAAAAAATAAGCTTGTCTTCGTAATTCATAATTATAAGTGAAAAGTGTAAGATTCAAACAAATTCTGTGATTAAAACAACATATTTTTTGTTTTACCACAAAATCATGAAACCTAACCCCTCCTTTCCACCGGACGCGTAAGCGGCGCGTTAGAGGAGCAGCACGTTCTACTTGCGTATTTTGCTGCTTGGCCCTATCAACCGGGTGCGTACGAGGCGCATAGCAGCAGGGAAGCAGCTGTCATAGAGAAAGGACGAAATCACACAAGATTAGCAAAATCACGCGTGGTTTTGTCAGTAAACACAACAACAAGCAGGAAAAGGCAAGGCAATTTTATTTGTATAGCACACTTTCAACAGCAGGGTAATTCAAGGTGCTTTACATGATTTGGTGATTTAATAAAAAATAAAAAAAACACATAAAAGAAACACACATTACACATGATACACAATAAAGCAAGAGAAAGATCAAAAAAAGCAAGAGAGCATGAACACATTTCATACATATTACATCAATCATTTACTTGAAGGCAATTCTAAACAGATGGGTTTTTAGTCTCGATTTAAAGCAGTTCAGAGTTTCAGCAGCTCTACACTCGTCAGGAAGTCTGTTCCAGATAAGGGGAGCATAGAAACTGAAAGCTGCTTCTCCATGTTTAGTTCTGAGTCTAGGGATGTTTAGTAGGCTAGAGTTGGAGGACCTGAGTGGTCCTGGTGGTTGGTACTGTGACAACAGGTCTTCAACATATTTTGGTGCTAAGCCCTGTAATGATTTATAAACTAGTAGGAGTATTTTGAAGTCTATTCTCTGAGCTACAGGGAGCCAGTGTAAGGACTTTAGAACTAGGGAGTTGTGCTCTACTTTCCTGGTTCTAGTGAGGACCCGAGCAGCAGCGTGCTGGAAAGGCTGCAGCTGTCTGATTATCTTTTTAGGCAGACCTGTGAAGATGCTGTTGCAGTAATCAATCCGACTAAAGATAAACGCATGGATGAGTTTTTCTAGGTCGTGTTGCAAAATCAGTCGTTTAATCCTAGAAATGTTCTTTAGGTGATAGAAGGCTGACCTTGTTATTGCCTTTATGTGACCCTGGAGGTTCAGGTCTGAGTCCATTGCTACACCTAGGTTTCGAGCTTGATCAGTAGTTTCTAGCTGTATTAATTGAAGCTGTGTGCTGACTCTTGATCGTTCCTCCTTGGGTCCAAAAATAATCACTTCAGTTTTGTTTCTATTCAGCTGGAGAAAGTTATGGCACATCCATCCATTTATTTGGTCAATGCATTGATTTAGGGTTTGAATGGGTTCAGAGTCACCTGGTGACATTGTAATGTAGAGCTGAGTGTCATCCATGTAGTTATGGTAGCTAATGTTATTGGTTGCTATAATCTTGGCTAGTGGGAGCATGTAGATATTAAATAAGAGGGGCCCCAGGATGGAGCCCTGGGGCACCCCACATGTGATTTCTGTTCGTTCTGATGAAAGGTTTCCTATTGAAATATAGAAGTCCCTGTTCTTTAGGTAAGATTCAAACCAGGAAAAGACAACAACATGGCTCCAAAAGGTCTGTGTTTTATGTTATGTTCATTTTAAATTCACCAATAAGTTTATGTTATGTCAGGGAATATCACACACATAATAACACACAAAAAAGACCCTCCCGCGAGATACTGACTTCTCAGTACCTCGCACAGGTAGTGACCTTTTTTTAAGTAAAGCAACCGCAAAGCAGCACGTTTCTTTTATTTTGAAAATTTCCAGATGTCGAGCCATTTTATTTCCTGTCATCCCCTATCCAAAATGTAGAAATTTACGCATTTCAGAGGAGTACAGCGTAGAAAATAGGACTGCCACGTATATTTAGAAAAGTGCCGCGACATGACGCTCCTGAGACGCAGCAGACTCGCGCTGCTTACGCCTCCGGTGGAAAGGAGGGGTAAGAATCTTAAAATGCACATCAAAAGACAAAAAACAAAACCAAAGCTCAGGCAATTTAAGAGAGATAGATATGGGTGCTGTGGTTCCTAATGGGTTTGACTGGAAGTGGTGCCCCAAATCCAATTCTGATCAAGGCCCTGACCAATCTTGGGCAGGCTCTGCATTAGCTCTTTTAAAAGCACACCAGTGCCCGGAAATCAATAAAACCTCACAGACTACAGGAAAAAAAACAAATGAAATTAGAAACTACAGGTCCCACATGACCTGAGAATTATCACTTTTTTTCTCTCCCACTGTTGGATTTATTATTTCACAAGGGAAATAAGTACTCTGATTCCCCATAGGGTACTCTATTAGAATACTGAACATGTTTTTTAAGCATCAATAATAATTTCTGACTGGGGATCAAGCTCTATTTGACAAATATTGAAGGAAGCTATGTTTATTTTTTTTTAATTAAGGCAGTTGCAGGTGTGAGAAGCTCATGACACTATGGATGGGGGAGGAACCAACAGGTAAACGTGTGCCTACTTACCTGACTTTATTTTTGTTGAACAAACAAACAAAACAAAAAAAAGTGTATACAGCTCACATTGGCTTGGTTAAATAGAAATAAGTCAGAAATGACATTAGGCTTTAGGTTGAAATGTACATATAGTTATTATTGTATATTGTTACTTACCTCTCCTCTGTCAGACCGTAACAGGACAAGCTGCAGCCCGCGTCTCCCCCTGCTGCTCCGCTGCTTTCTGTAAAACAAAAAGCCGTCTCACCAGTTCAAGTCTCTCATATATTTATATGCAGCCCTATACATGCTTTGGAAATCTCACCACGCCCACAACTCGTGTTTACACTAAGCCCTCACCTGGCTCACGGATAATGCAGGTGGAGCGACAGAGAAGGAGGTCCGGTTGACGCATAGACCGGTGTGCGTTAATATTCGCGGCCAAGAGGAAGCGGTCTAGTGCATCAGAGGCGCAGAGGAAGCCGATGTAATCCGGACTGCGCCTGTATTTGCGCCATGCATGGTGCACTGACGTGCCGCATCTTTAAACTTTTCTCCAATCCGAGCCGAAAACCCTGGCGCTGCTGTCCCGCCATCCAGCAGCCAAAAGCTGCGCCGCAGTCCCCCTCCCCACCACCCCCCTCTGACGCAGCGAGCAGCAGCAGAGGAACGGACATACAAGCTGCAGCATTATGGGTTTTATCTTATTTTAGCCATTATTAAAGACCCCAAATCTCAAATATTGAAGCTTCAAACCTGATTGATCATACGTGTGTATAATTTAACTACAGGTAGATTTGAATAAACCGAATAATTAAAATAACAAATAAAAAAGGTTAAAGGAGCTGGCTGTTTGCATATTGCCATATCTAAGTACATTAATGGAAGGAAAAAGTGGGGTAAGTTATTGGGGATTCATAAAGGGTGGACTGCAGCTAAAGTATGTGCATCAAGAGCTACAACACATGTGTATCAAGGACATGAGCTAGTAATGTCCCGTTCTTTGAGTTAAGCCTCTCCTTAACCAGAAACACTGCCAGCAGTTTCTTACCCAGGCTAATGAGAAAAGGTCTGGACATTTTTTGCAGCTCATTTGGAAATAAAGCCCCTTTTATCTGGAGGTATAGTGGAAGGGCACAAAACCTAAGTTGCTTGAGGTCCAGTGTGAAGTTTCTGCCACTAGTGAAGATTTTAGGAGCTCAACCTTGTAGCCTTTAGGACCAATGATGAAAAAATACAGTAGTTTAAAAAATCTGAATAACCTGACATCTATGTAAAGCAGGACACCCTCTTTGCTTAGTTTTTAGTTTTTGGGTTTTCATGGCAGGTGGGAGGGTCAAATAGACGTAGGAAATCTTATCTCCTTAATTGTAGGTTTGCTGAGCAGCTCTGTTGTGACGCTACATCATTGATGTGTAAACACCAGGCTGTGCTGATAAGGAGCACCAGCTATGCATGGACACACTTTATTTTATTTGTTTTATGAGGGTATGAATAGAAATTGAACCTGTCCTCCGCTTAAGATTAGCAGTAAAAAAAAACCTCTGTGTTCTGACCTGCTTTTACACAGTATTAAGTAAATTATTACACAAGTTATCAACAAAGATTAGATCATGTTTTCCTCCAAACATCTTGAAACAGTCTAAAATACCACTCACAATTGAAAGTAAAGTATTGTGTTCACTCTGAACAAATGCAAAAAAAAAATGATTTGAAATGCACACACTGACATTCATTCACTTTCCCAAGTGGATCCGATTACCATTAAAGACCGTCTTATAAAAAACGAGACCGTCTCTCCTCAAGGTAAAATGTGAGACATGTCACAAAAGACCAAGACACTTTGCGACACACGCGTTCCTCTAAAGGTGTAAACTACATGAGTATTTAAAGGTTTAAACACTGTATGAAAGGAAACTAATCCTGACTTTTGATTTAGAAATGCAAAAAAACCACATGAGCTATTTCAATAAATCAGAGATAAACAAAAAACAATTCAACTTCAACTGCTTTCACTTGCTAATAAAACACCACATGTAGTGCTTTGCAAAAATATTACTTCCCCTCAAGCTTCTTCACATTTAAACCTGTTACATCCACAAACTTCAATCTGTTCTATTGAGACTTTATGTGAACGACCAACATAAAGTCTCAATTAATTGTGGAAGGAAAGGGATGCATGGCTTTGGGGAGGCCCGATACAGCTGCATTAACATTGTATCGTTAGATGGTAGTTAGTGTTGGTATTGGTACAAGTCCAGTACAATTGGGCTGATTTTGATAATAGATGTTTATTTCTATTTTATTGCCATTTGTGTAGGCTAAATGTTTCGAGAGGAGTGTGGAAAAGGGTTGGCCATGTGGTGTTTGCTTTGTCATGTGACAGTGAGGCAGCCCAGGATTGAGGGGTGTTTGACTGAAGCAGAGATGCAATGTCAGGGGCATGGTCGTTTTTGCATGGTGTCGAAAGGGTACAGTGGGGTGAAAAGAAGTATTTAGTCAGCCCCCAATTGTTCTCCCACTTAAAAAGATGAGAGAGGGCTGTAGTTTACATCATAGGTATACCTCAAATGAGAGACTAAATTAAAAGAAAAAAAATCCAGAAAATCACATGGTCTGATTTTTAAAGAATTTATTTGCAAATTATGGTGGAAAATAAGTATTTGGTCAATAATAAAAGTTTATCTCAATACTTTGTTTTATACCCTTTGTTGGTAATGACAGAGACATTTCCATGCAGATCTCTTCTAGAGCTGTGATGTTTTGGGGCTGTCGCTGGGCAGCACAGATTTTCTATGTGGTTGAGATCTGGAGACTGGCTAGGCCACTCCAGGGCCATTAAATGCTTCTTAGAAAGCCCCTCCTTCATTACCCGGGCGGTGTGTTTGGGATCATTGTCATGCTGAAAGACCCAGCCACGTTTCAATGCCCTTGCTGATGGAAGGTGGTATTCACTCAAAATCTCACGATACATGGTCCCATTCATTCTTTCCTTTATACGGATCAGTCGTCCTGGTCCCTGTGCAGAAAAACAGCCCCAAAGCATGATGTTTCCACCTCCATGCTTCACAGCAGGTATGGTGTTCTTTGGATGCAACTCAGCATTCTTTCTATTCCAAACACGGCAAGTAGAGTATTTACCAAAAAGTTTTCTTTTGGTTTCATCTGACCATATGACATTCTCCCAATCCTCTTCTGGATCATCCAAATGCTCTCTAGCAAACTTCAGACAGGCCTGGACATTTCTGGCACTGCCGGATTTGAGTCCCTGGCGGCGTAGTGTGTTGCTGATGGTAGCCTTTGTTACTTTGGTCCCAGCTCTCTGCAGGTCATTAACTAGGTCCCCCGTGTGGTTCTGGAATTTTTGCTCACCATTCTTGTGATCATTTTGACCCCACGGGGTGAGGTCTTGCATGGAGCCCCAGATCGAGTGAGATTATCAGGCTAATGGCTTCCATTTTCTAATAATTGCTCCCACAGTTTATTCACACCAAGCTGGTTACCTATTGCAGAGTCAGTCTTCCCAGCCTGGTGTAGGTCTACAGCTTTGTTTCTGGTGTCCTTTGACAGCTCTTTGGTCTTGACCATGGTGGAGTTTGGAGTGTGACTGTTTGAGGTTGTGGACAGGTGTCTTTTATACTGATAAGTTCAAACAGGAGCCATAAATACATGTAACGAGTGGAGGACAGAGGAGCCTCTTACAAAAGAAGTTACAGGTCTGTGAGATCCAGAAATCTTGCTTGTTTGTAGGTGACCAAATACTTATTTTCCACCATTATTTGCAAAATATTCTTTAAAAATCTGACCATGTGAATTTCTGGATTTTTTTTCTTTGTCTCTCAGTTGAGGTACACCTATGATGAAAATTTGCTCAATGCATTCACTCAAGGTTAGGATGGGTTCAAAGTCACCTGGTGACATTGTAATGTAAAGCTGAGTATCATCTGCATAGTTACGGTAGTTAATCTTATTGGTTGCTGTAATCTGGGCTAGTATATTAAATAGGAGGGAACCCAGGATGGAGCACTGAGGTACCCCACATGAGATTTCTGTCTGTTCTGATGAAAAATGTCCTGTTCTTAAGGCAAGACTCAAATCAGCTAAGCACTGTAGCAGAGAGTCTGACCCAACTCTCCAGTCATTTCAATAGTACATCATGATCAACGGTGTTAAATGCTGCACTGAGGTCCAAAAATACCAGCACTGTGTCTGTATTTATGCGGATGTCATTGAAAGCTTTGATGAGGGCAGTCTCAGTGCTGTTGTGCTCACGGAAACCAGACTGAAAAATATCAAAACATTATAGGGGTATAGGAATAAATGAGGCTGTATACAAATGGATACTAAAGTTTTTACTATTTTATTTGTAGCTAAATGTTTAAAAACTCAGCATTTTTCTTCTGCTTCAGAACTATGCACTGACTTGTGATGGTCTATCACATAAAATTCAAATAGCATACATGCAAGTTGGTGGTTGTGAGATAAAAGATTCCAGAATACTTTGGCAAAGCACCGCAGCATTTAATTCATTTTACTGCAGTCGAGCCAAAAGCAAGTTAACCTTCCAAATAAAACAGACTCATTATGCAAAAACACAAGTTGTGTGATTTACTTTCCATAATACCTGCTGACAGCTTTCACGCTCAGGACTTACAGCTTTTCAGTTTGTTTTCTTTTTACCCTGACATGCATCACAAACATATTTCCATTTTTTGATCACTACGATATAACCTCAAACAACATAAACTCTTCATGACCTGAAGTCTTTTCTCAATCATTACTTTACCTGTTTCATAAATCACCATGAATTAATGAAAACCTGACAGTCATTTCTGGGAGTTCCTTTGCATACACAAGTTGATTTCAGGCGAGAAATAGAAATGTGCCTTTGATGAACCCGTCTAGCCAATAAACAGCGACGATCAGGAAGGTGTGAGTGGTCAAAAATAGTATATTTAAATCAAATCATTATCTTGAGCACCATCAGATTTCACAGCACGGAAAGAGTGTCCTTTATTTGAACATGTATTGCCCATTATAGGTTTTTGCATATTGCCCGCAGTAGCCAAACAAAACCATTATTTGAAACCACTGGTTCACCTTGCTTCAAGTGGAGCAGTTTGGATACATGGTCCTCATTTTGTTTTTCTTTGCACATAGCGCCCTCTGGTGGACAATTAAAGAAGAAAAACTTAAGGTCACATTTGTTTTGATTAAGTATATTTATTATTGTTTCTATTTTTAGATGGCAAGAGGAGTACTACCAAAATTACTTAAAGCGTACTTAAACACACACACACAGAAGAGATTATTCAATTAATGTGAGACTGAAAGGCAACTTTCTTGGTGAAAGACAATTTGAGCTTCACTCCATGGAGGCTCAGTGGTGTTAGAAGTCATTACGCCACACTCCCAAAAACAGTATTTACTGCCTTATCAGACATTCTCTGCCCTTAATATGCTGAAAGTTCAAAAATCAGATGTGTGTAGTTGTGTCACGATTTCACCAGAAGGTATGAATTTGACACTTTAGCTGTTAAAGCCAGGCAGAATTAGGAAAAAGCTGGTTAGTCTGTCATCATGTCGGCGCCCTCTCCTCCTGTGGCATCCGTCAGGCTGAGCTCTTCCAGCATCTCCATCAGGGATACACGCGGCGCTCCGTCATCATCAGTGTCGCTCTCTACTGGGATCTTTGATGCATCTGATGTAGGCAGAAAAAACTGTGCTCATTAACTATCAACAAAAAAATCTAAGTCTTAAAATTTATTTTTTCACAGGAAATTAAACAGCAGTTGTCAATAACCGAGCTACAATCAGATAAAAACAAAAATAAAAAGGTATGTTCCATTTATCCATTATTTGCAAGTATTGCACTGATTAACTTTGTTTTTTTTTTTCTCCAGAGAAAGTACTCCTGGTTCAGGGCTTCTGTATTTAGCAGCATCTGTCATTGGTGTGTGTGTGTATATATATATATATATATACTAATGTGCCGTCTTTGGCTTAATGCCACAGCGTTTTTTGAGCATACTAAGCCTGGTTCTGCTAGTAGTTTATTCTCCTTAAAAGGGCTCGGTTCCTTTTTTAACCATCATCCTTTGTTTGGTCATATGGCAGAGAGTTATGGGTCAATAACTCAATGAACTCAGTTGGGCTTGATTGGATAGATAACCATTTAGTAACTGACATTATATCAAGGTTTGTACAGCTTTCCAGTTAAACTTTTTCATGCTCAATTCCTGTCTCCAGAGTGGCAGCGGACCACGGATTCAGCCTTCAGAACAACATCTAAACCCTCATGAGAAGTCATATGTCTGATGAAACATCCAAAACCTCATGACAATAACCTCTGCAGCAAACCTACTATTTGATTACACACAAGCAGGTGAGCCATTCTATTTTAAGTGCAATTGTTTAATTTTATTTTTATATGTAGCTCTCTGTTTTGCTAGTTCATTTTGAATATTATTTAACATGAATAAAAATAAAAAAATACCAGGGCTGTCAAACGATGAATATTTTTACTCTACTTAATTACGGGGTTGCTGTGAATTAATCCCGATTAATCAATATTCCTAAAGTTGACTGAAAATGTACAACTTTCAGTTAAAATAAATAGACAAAACTGGATGCTGCCCTCCTCGTGATGCAACCACCTAGGTCGCCCATAATCAACTTTTCAGGTGTTTTCATGACTATGCAACCCTTTTTATACGGTAAACTAATGTTAACTATATTTTAATAAAATTTAGCCTGAATTGGACTTCATGCAGTTTGATCGGAATCTGATCAGATCACTGGACTGCACAGCTATCAAATTGATTGATTTGAATTTAATCTGAACCAAATTGGATGTAATATAATCAAATATAAATTGAAACCGCCTGACTTTTAAAGCGTCAAGAGTTGAAATGTTTTGATGAATTGGTGCTACAGTTACAGAAGAAAGACTGCCCAAGCTGCTCACCTCTGTAGATGTTAACATTTTTCCTCAATGCCTCATCTTCCTCCAGGTCCTCCAGGAAGTCCTGGTATTGTCTAAAGGTAGAAATGATAATCTGGGTAAATCAACTTGCCAACACAAGAAAAACATCAACAGCATATTCAGCACATTATGAACTATTCACCACCAACATTAACGTTTTAGCTATCTGAAGTGTTCATTTGAGGTATGCAGTGAATGCGAATGTTTGTTGGAAAAAAATGAACTAAAATATGGCATTGTTTTTTGTCTTTGGAGGAATATTAATTTAAATTTATTGAAAAATAAATCACCTAAATGACATAGTGGCTGCGCTTGTTCCGTGTAAAGCTCAACCTAAGTCCCTCCACAACCTAAAGCATTGTGTCCCACAGAGCTTT
The DNA here is from genome assembly GCA_963556495.2 of Valencia hispanica. Classification (NCBI taxonomy): domain Eukaryota; kingdom Metazoa; phylum Chordata; class Actinopteri; order Cyprinodontiformes; family Valenciidae; genus Valencia; species Valencia hispanica. The sequence continues at coordinate 25,405,560 of OY747700.1, read as the reverse complement.
GTTGTTGCTTATAAACAAAATGACGACAATCAAGGCTACAATCTATCCTGTAGCAAATCTCAAATAAATTCACCAATAAAAAAAGATGCATACTAGAAAAACTGTTGAACTTTTTTTCAGCTTTAATGCCATTATTCTGAATGTAAAACATATGAATTAGGCATCCAGCTGTGATCCCACCTCTCATCATCTGTGTCAGTGTCTTCATGATCTCTGGTCATCTCCTGCAGTTTCCAGTTCCTGCGCTTCACTCTCCTGCTGCGGTCATAGCTCTTCTTGATCAGCACCTTTAACAGTCCAAAGGAAGTGAATATATTGCAAACACTCACATGCAGAGAATGTGATCTGTTAATATTGTTTAGAAATACACAGGCAGTTATTTTACTGCCACTGGGGGTCAGTGTTTGCACACACAAAAATCCCCGAAAGACTGCCTGGATTCTTGGTGTTTAGGCATGCTTAGATAAAACCTACCACATCAGGAAGATGGTGTGGGTTAATCTTGTTCAGGTTCTCATCATTGATGTTGGAATTGGCAAAGTCGTACCTGCAGAAGAAATGAATGTTACAGCATTCTCTAAGAGTCAACTCAAAGGTTGCCCTCAACCGTTTCAGTTCTTTCAAGGTGAATCAAACACATTTAAGACAATAAAGTTGCTATGCATGCCGGCTTTTTCTTTGCAGAGGAGCAGTCAAAAAGGGAAAATGAACAGTCTGTAAGGATTATAATTGGGCCCATCTTGTGACCTGCATATGAACTTGACGTTGATCCCACACACTCACCCCATCACCAGGTCTCCGATGTTAAGCAGATGGCCCAGGAATGTACGGCAGTGATACTGCTGACTCGTATCCATCTCTGAGGTTTTCTGGACCCACACCTCAGCCAGGGTGTGCTGCAACAACAAATTTAGAGGTTATTCCATTAGAACCAAATGACTTGTTTTCTCCCATTGCTGCCACAATATCCAGAATATCTGAAAAAAAAAAGTCTTCAGTAAACTTGCTTCTAATGAAGATCTTTGCAAAGAAAGGCGTTTGCTAAAGGAGCAGACTGACGGTCCTCCTCTCTATATTAAATTAAATTGTTGATAATTCAGCTTCTATCATATTTTCTAAGGTTGACGGCTAATTGTGTGCGGACTAAACGTATAATGAGAAGTTTAACACACTTTAAAAAAAATATACTGTTCCTTTTAAGCACTTTCAAATGAATTGAAAGCTGTTTGATGGGGGTCACAGCCTAGACTGGGTTACACCACAGTGACTAACAGCTGCAGCGGATAACACAGTCTCTCTGTCGCTGTTCAGTAAAGAACAGATTTAGCGTATTACATTTCCCCATTTTATGTTTTTCAAAGTGGAGAACACATCATGGGAGCCAGAAGTAAGATAGAATGTGGCAAAATTATACATTGTTTTTTACATCGTTCTTGTGATCCTTTGGAACAGAAATTGAAATACATTTCATGGAATTGTACTTTTCTAGTGAGATCGATCAGAAGACCAGGATAAATTTAGGACATATCGTGTGGGAATGATGCTACAAAATCTACACCTTTAGATGACAAATTGTCTCCCTGCAACTACAATCCTACAGAAATTCAGAACAAAACAGAGAGAGGATTTAACATTTACTCAAACACACAGGGTTTGGCAATAATGTGGCTTTAAAATCCATCTCAAGGCTATTGAAAACCAAACAGCTCTGCAGATTAAGTCATGGATAATCTCTAGCACCAAGGAACTGCATCGGTGGAAACAGCCCAAGACAAACGGAAAAGAAATGCAGCATGGTACAGGTAAAATAACATTACTCTTGGCTCTTTTCAAAAACATCAATGAAAGTGCAGTATTTAGACAGAGGAAAGATGGGAACCTAACTCCAATCAAAAAAACGACGAAGAACAAACCCCACTCCTGAGTGGTTTTGTCATCTTGGCTCGAGCCCCACATACAGGTTCAGCGATAATGTAATGGTCCGCTATTGATTTTACCTCCAAGAGAAGAGCAATGTTCCCCTGCATTGCAATATGTTCTGCACCAACACACACACCCAGAGCCTCACCTTGTTGGACCTCATGCCAGCTCCAGCGCCCAGCTTCTGATCTCTGATGACGTCGACGTCCATAACGATGAACTCCTCCAGCTGCCGGGGGCTACAGAGACTGTTGAAGGGGTTACGCCAGTATGTGTTTCCATCCACCTCTGCAACTGGTATTAAAGGAGACCATTCTGGATTAATAACTGAGATTTAAGACATTTACACATTGCAACAAAAACAACAAAAAACAAATCTTGCATATATGTTTGTCTGTAACTCCTGAGCGTATAAACACTTTATAGAGTCTGATTTGTATGTTAAACGCTTTTCTATCTGTTTATTCCACAGAATTTTCTCATTTACAAACAAGCTGCTCAAGCAGAAAAGCACAAACAAGTTAATTACTGACCGACTCTGAATCTGCTCAACAGGCCCAAAGCTGTTTCAATTCAGTCGCCTAAGAAACTTTCCACCAAAGAAACCCACCGCTCTTTGAAGCGCAATTAAAAACATGTGTGCTGCGGTAGAACGTCAGAAGTGTGCTCACATAACAAATAGCTGCACCCAGCATCGAGGCACATCCTCATGCCACTTAAATTTGTCAGGAATTTTAAGAAAAAAATTAAATTAAATGGTTTAAACATGTCAGAGTGCACAGTGATAACAGTGGTTTGTTACAGGACATTCTGTGTCTCTTATGGTTGCTGTGAATGTAGGCAGATGACTCAGATGAACAAGAGGTCAGGAAAATGCACAAGTCACAAATAGAAACTGTAACCTATGGCAACTATTCTTATGGAGCCTGGATGCACAGCTGAAACTAAACTGCACAAAATAAATGGAGAAATGTGAGTGTTTAAATGTAAATGTACTTTTTATATTCAGCTGAAAATGTTATAATCCTGAGATTTAGACTGGTAGAGAATGAAATCAGAGATCTAGTGACATCAGGTTGCAGTTTTAGGGGAAAAAAGTATTGTAACAATAAGGCCAATACCATTTTAAAGCTTTGAATCTCTATTTAAGGTCTAAAACTAAGATAATTTTTTTGGCCTAAACAACTAAATGTAAAAAATATTATCTATAGAAGGGGGGGGTGGGTATTGACAGATCCCCTGATTGAAATAGTAGAACTGAACCCCACAGAAAAAAATGGATCTGAAAAGCTAAGAAATTGGTACCAGACTGTAAAAGCCTGACCAAAACATCTCTAATATTTACAAGATTCGTATCCATAAAAATAAAAAAAATGTTTGTTGCAGCAGTTACAGCAGGAAAAGGCACAAGTTTTCACTTTCTATTAATTAAATACACAAAAACAAAAAATAACTAATTTTTCAGTATCATAACTGTAAATTATAAGTTTAAGCCAATTAAGTGAAAACTGGCAGATTTCAATCCCTGGGCAATTGCTGCATCACTAATCAGCCAAGTAGTCAAACTATTTAGAACCGCCAAAACAAATGAAAGATGACTCGCATTTAATTTGAGATCTCTAATGACAGACTCCTTATTCCTTAGTGTAAAAGGTAGTAATAAGCCAAATAATTTTGGGCTTCCCCAAAGTATGTGATAATAGATGACTCTGAGGCCGCTTTTCATTCACCAGTCAGTGTTAATGTATTATGAACCATATCAACTCATAACGATGCAAAGTACCTAAATAAATCCAACTATCCAGCGTAATATTGTTCACAATTGCACAGGCTTAAATCCTCCACACTGCCCCATGTTAGACAGCCGAGCATAACCAATCCCCAGTATTGCAGCTTCACGTTTTTTTTCTGTAAATGGGGTTCGTAATTTTAAACAACTGATCACTGAATTAAGGGAAGGCAAGGCTATTTTATTTGTATAGCACACTTTCAACAGCAGGGTAATTCAAGGTGCTTTACATGATTTGGTGATTTAAAAAAACAAAAAAATACATGGAATATAACATTGGAAATTAAAAGTAAAAGAAACACACATTACACATGATACACAATAAAGAAACAGAAAGATCAAAAAAGCAAGAGAGCATGAACACATTTCATACATATGACAGCAATCATTTACTCGAAGGCAATTCTAAACAGATGGGTTATTAGTCTCGATTTAAAGCAGTTCAGAGTTTCAGCAGCTCTACACTCGTCAGGAAGTCTGTCCCAGATAAGGGGAGCATAGAAACTGAAAGCTGCTTCTCCATGTTTAGTTCTGAGTCTAGGGATGTTTAGTAGGCTAGAGTTGGAGGACCTGAGTGGTCTTGGTGGTTAGTACCATGACAACAGGTCTTCAACATATTTTGGTGCTAAGCCATGTAATGATTTATAAACTAGTAGGAGTATTTTGAAGTCTATTCTCTGAGCTACAGGGAGCCAGTGTAAGGACTTTAGAACTGGGGTGATGTGCTCTACTTTCCTGGTTCTAGTGAGGAACACAAGCAGCAGAGTTCTGGATCAGCTGCAGGTGTCTGACTTTTTAGGCAGACCTGTGAAGATGCTGTTGCAGTAATCAATCCAACTAAAGATAAACGCATGGATGAGTTTTTCTAGGTCGTGTTGCAACATCAGTTTAGTCCTAGAAATATTCTTCAGGTGATAGAAGGCTGACCTTGTTATTGCCTTTATGTGACCCTGGAGGTTCAGGTCTGAGTCCATTTCTACACATATATTTCGAGCCTGATCAGTAGTTTCTAGCTGTATTAACTAAAGCTGTGTGCAGACTGTTGATCGTTCCTCTTAAGATCCAAAAATAATTACTTCAGTTTTGTTTCTATTCAGCTGGGGAAAGTTATGGCACATCCATCCATTTATTTGGTCAATGCATTGATTTAGGGTTTGAATTGGTTCAGACTCACTTGGTGACATTGTAATGTAGAGCTGAGCATCATCCGCATAGTAATGGTAGCTAATCTTATTGGTTGCTATAATCTTGCCTAGTGGGAGCATGTAGCTATTAAATAAGAGGGGCCCCAGGATGGAGCCCTGGGGCACCCCACATTTGATTTCTGTTCGTTCTGATGAAAAGTTTCCTATTGACAATTATAAGTCCTTCTTCTTTAGGTAAGACTCAAACCAGCCAAGTAGTGTACCAGAGAGTCCGACCCAGCTCTCCAGTCGTTCCAATAAAATATCATGATCAACAGTGTCAAATGCTGCACTGAGGTCCAACAGAACCAGCACTGTGGTTCTACCACAATCTGTATTTATGCGGATGTCATTGAATACTTTGACGAGGGCAGTCTCGGTGCTGTGGTGAGCACAGAAACCAGACTGAAAAACTATCTCTGTAATCCAGAGAACTCTGGCCTCCTGTGTCCATTCACAATACATTTACAGAGCTAACCCCCTTACATGCTGGTTGTCATGATCTTGATGCATTTAAGGTTCTGTCCAACTAATTAGAATCAGCAGATGAGAAAGTATGTGTGTAAGAGGGAGGGAACGTATGACTGTGTCTGTGTGTTCCTGTGTATCTGTCAGGTGGGGTCTTGGGCTGCCTTCTGGCCTGGCACATCTCAGCCCCCCACCAAATGAGGAGCCTATTTCCACTCTGTCACTCCCGCCGGTGACTGATGCCTCTACCCGTTGGTGTGTTGGTGGCTCTCTGTGTCCGGGGCTTGGTACTCGGGTGGCATGCCGATTCATCCCTAATGCCTGCCTGATAGGGCCTGGATGGACTCGGTTGTCCATCGGCCACTGTGCCGAACTGGCCCCGCTTTGGGAGGGGCCATTTTGGGCATTTTATTTGGTAGTAGCTGTCGGGTGGCTCAGCAGGGGTCGGGTCCGGCGTCTCCACTTGGTTTTCCTATTCTGTATGTTTCGTGCTTGGTCGGTTCTTTTGTGGGTTTGGTTGACGTTGGTTGCATGCTTGTTGCTCTGCGGGAGTGAGATTTGGGAGCTGGTTGAGCTATGTGTACGGGTGCTGGCTGGTGGGGGGGGGTGGCCTCACACCCCGTATTAAACACTCGTATGGAGAAACCTAATATGCACCAGCATGCTCATATACACACACAGGTATGGGGATTCTGGTGTTTACAGATACATTCTTGGGCTTAGGTTACCATTACTAAATCTTGTAATAAATCGGTACCATGAGCTTTTCAGTGACGCTGTTATTTTATTTATATATATATTTGTGGGTTGTGGTTGTGTAGTTCTCGGTTTGCATTGTTTGATTTGTTTTGTCGTTTTTTCCCTCTCCCTGCTGGTGTGGAGGGAGACTGTGACGTTTTCTTGTGTTTTCTTTGTTCCCCTTCCTTTTTAGTATCTTCAGCTTGCCCTCTCCCTCTTAACCTTTTTTTCCTACCTCTCTTCATCTACTTTCTTTCTTCCCCTTTATTTTCCTTCTCCGTGTACCTGGCGCATCGAAAAAAACAAAACAAACCCACAGTAATTTCTGATAAAAAATTCTTACACATATATATCAAGCGGAGTACTGTAGCAAAAGCTGTAGTGCTCCACTTGTGATAGTAAATCTGTCGGGCTTCTACTTGGTACTCAGACACGAATTCTGAGCTCCACACTGCCGGACAGGACACGTTAAAAAAATAAATAAAAAAACAATCAGCAAATAATCCCAGATCTGTACAATAAGACCGTTATTAGGCTTGTCATGATATAAAATTTTGCTGGACGATAAATAATGCAATAACGATAATATTGTTGTTTTGAGACCATTTTCAACAAATGTCATAATAATGCATGTACACCCTCTTAACTATCAATACACTTTCATTAAAAAAGAAATTATCGGCAACTGCAAGACATTTTTAATATCTAATATAAATTAACAAAACAACCAAAACAATAAAAAAATGGATGAAGTCTGTAAACAAAATCACCCTTCAAAAAAATATTAATCACTTGGCAAGAAAAACAGGCAAAACTACCAAGAGTTTTGTAAACAAAAAGTGCAAACTACCAACAAAAGCACTCATCTATCACAAACAAAGACATCCCATTTTACTCCGCAAATATGGATATATGAACCATATTTGCCTTTTTTCATCCAGTCTCTTTGTAAAAAGAGGGAGACATTCGAGGAAAACAAACAAGAATGCAAATGGAAATTATTGTGGCTGGAACACTGATTGACATTAATTAATTTCTTGTTTATTGTGACAGGCCTAACTGTTATAAATGCGACACACAGAGCTCAATAACAGCTATAAAGAAATATTTCCCATATAATCAAATATAACCAACAATAAACATTTTAAATCCTGCAGTGCTAATAATTTTGAACTAGTATGGATTTCTCCAAAACACATCACAAGTCAACACTGACATCAACTAGCATAAACGATCTGAGACCTAGTGTGAGATCTGAGCGCAGATCCAAACTAATATATCCTTGAGATCTGTGTGAAAATGCTCACCCGTTCAGTTCTCTGCCATATGCACACTTGATAAATGAGGCCCATTGTGAGAGGCAGCATCTCCTCTCCTTTCATAAAGAATGATCCACTGCTGTGCTAAATCAGATACTAAGAAGTAGTGGAGCAGGCTGCCGCTTCAGGGTCATTTTATTCAGTTAAGAGAACTAGGCAGAAACTACAATTTAGTTGAATCACCAATTTAACCTCAATTGATTAATACATCCACAGGCGTGCTTACATTTAACTCAAAGGTTGCGAGTTAACCTAATAGAAGCTTAAAAAGCAATGACTTCTTCATCTGGGCTTTCCCAAGATGCTTAAAATGCATAGTGGTGGTAGTGTACGTAAATACTCACTCTGCAGGGTGCGGGGGTCGATGAGATGGATGGTGCTTGTGACACGGATGCAGACACAGATTTGACCCATGTTCCCCAGGCTCTGTGCCAGCCGTGGTGGGAGACACACCACATTATCCTGGCAATAACACAAGAGCAGACAAACGGGGGATCAAAATTAGTCAACGAGGTAGTGCTTCATTTTTATTATTTTTTACATTTAAAAATCTGTCAACCAAAAATGTCAATTCCTGCTTTAGTCTTATCATTGTTTCATTTTTCACATTATTGTTTTAGCAACTGTTTTAATAAAGATTCCTGACCCGGCTTGGGTTTCTAGCAACATGTGAGAATATTTTATTTAACAACTTTAACCATAATTTTTAACACACTTATCATAAATGCACTGAGAATATGGCTAATGATCCAATTTGGCTAATTGTCAGCTTGATCAGCCAATCAGTGAAAAGTAACAACAATATAATATTAGATTGCACTGACAAGAAAACTATTCAGTGTGGAAGTGGTTACTGAAGAAAGAAGAATAAAAGTTAGATATTGTCAGCATCCGTGAGGTGAAACACAAAGGATGGAAGAAACTGTTTAAATAGGAAGTTGTGTTTATGGAGGCCAGAGCTTAACAAGTTTTCCCCTCTTGTTCATCAAGTTGACAACTTTTTCCAGGTACCAAAAAGGAGTCCTCTGCTTCAGGATGTCAGTTTTGGACCTTGTTGTGAACTGCTGAAAAGGCTTATTTGGCCAGAGTTCAGTACCTACCATGAAAGCTAGAGCAAAGCTGCACCACCAGCCTGTCTCTCATTGAGCATGTTGAATTTGAAAATGGGGGCAGCATTTGGGAAATCTCAGTTAATACTAGTGTCTGTATTCTCCAGGAAATCAAAATGGCAACAGCTGCTGATACTAACCTATGCATTTGTTTCTTAATAAAAAACTCTCCATATCAGCTGAAAGACTACTTTATATATTTATATTTGATTTTGGTTAAAATCTAAACCCATATATGAGAAATAATAAACAGATCTCTGATTGGTGCATCTCCAAAACTAACAGTAAAGCTTAAAAAAAAACAAAAGACATGCAACTACAATTCTTTCATTCATTCATACATAAAGCCAAACTAAAAAAAACAAGCAAGCCATATAGGAATTAAAGTGCTGCTTACCTTGCAGACAGGAACGATTTCTACGGAGAAGGTGCTTTTATAGTTGTACGTGTTTGAATGAATGTCATGAGAGATGAGCCGCTGGGATGTTTTAGACCTTAAATAAACAATAGCGAAACGATAAAATGAGCATACTTGCATTAAGATGATGCTTAGAAAAAAAAGCATGCACACTTTGATATCAAAGAACTAATGCCATATCTGGCATAATGTCATGTTTATGAAATAATGCCAGATATGTATAGTGTTTGACTGATTTTACATTTTCATTGTCTTATAAATCAGTTGGCAACATAATTTCTGGGTGCAATATCACTTTAAAGGTTTCTTTCTTCTTTTTTTTTTTAACCCAGAGTGAAGGAACGCTCACCTGCAGGGCACGGTGCACTGCAAGAAGTCCAGCATCTTCTGTGCGTGCTGCTTGGAGCCATAGTAGAAATCAATGCCCTCTACGAGAGAAGACCAACACCGTCAAACACGCTCCACCAGCAAATTAATCACAGGTCCGTCACAGGTCATTGCTGCTGAAGGGTATGCATGTGTGCAAAAACAAACCTACGCACAAAGCAATGTGAAAGCGGAGGAAAATATGGCAGCCAGATGTTTTGACCTTCATAAAGCTTTCAAGTCCTGCCCTGATACAGAGATGATTTAAATTACACTTTTGAGCCAAATTCCACTTTAGCATCCTGCCCAAGAGTACAAAAAGCTGCTGCTGAGCTGTGACAGCATGTGCATGTGTGAAGTAGCTCTCAGCACATCTAAAAAGGGAAAGAAGCGAGCTTGCATTGCTAGAAACTGGTTTGAAGTGCCTGCTCTGATTACAGCGCACTGATTAGATGCACAACGCGTGCCACCATGAGGCCCTCTGTGGCCAGCTGTGTGAAGCGATTGGCGCCAGTGATACGCATGCATGGGTTGCACTCTGGTACAGGAAGAGGTAATTAACACAGATCATTATGCACCGCTCCAACCAACACGCATGTTTACCACTTTTCAGTCCAAGTTTGGGTTAAAGACATTGATAAAAAACACTAAACTCACACCTCCTGGAAAATAAAATCTAAAACATGAGAGAAAACATGAACCTACCACAAATTTCTTTAATGTTTAAGGCGTTCTGATGGAGTTTATGCTTCAGGATCAGCTGCTCTAAATAGTAGAACGTCTTTTTATGAACAGTCTGAAAGAAAAGACAAATTCATAAGAACACATTCAGACAAAAAAAACCACCAACCCTAGAATCGTTTACAGCATTTTAAGCACCCCTCAGATTTTGAAGTAAAAAACAGCTCTTCAACTTTTTATTTGTCAACACAGGGTTCCCATGGATTTTCCATAGGAAACGCAAACTCAGAATGTTTTTTGTGTTTTTAGCATATTGTGACAATTGACATTTACCTCATCAGCTTTTATTGATTGTCCACAAATCATGAGACAACACATTCTGATTCAGCACAATGATAAACTGCCATTTTGTGGTTTTATGGGGATCTGGACTCGGGCTGCACAATATTGGGAAAAACTGACATTGAGAATAATTTTAACCCTGCAATAAATAATGGGATACGAAAAAAATACAGGAATTTAAACAGACGACTTCAATAGCACTTTTAGTCATTCTCCATTCCTGGCATCTTGTTGATTAACCTGCACTGATCTTACTTATTTCTCTGATGGTTACAAGTATGGTCTTTGTCTGTACTGATTGATGAAGTATACAGTCAGACTGATGTTGGACTCTGCTGTCCAACTGGACCACAAGTCTGTTGTCGCTGCATAATACTCTGATCTGACAGCTTCTGCCTTGCATTTCTCATACAGCTCCAGGATGGCAACTTGAGGGAAAAGAGTTGGGTGACCATGACAGTGTGGTGCCAAAGTAAATTGTCAAACAAATTGGTTGTTACTTTTCGATGTGGCAACAGGTGCAAGGCACCGTCAACACAGAACACACATTTGGTCAAAATCATCCTTCTGGTAGCAGAAATAATTCCAGATAATTCACGCTGCTTTTCTTTGTGGCACCAAGTCTTCGTTTTTGGTGATTTTCTCTTGTTTGATTTGCAGGGACGTGATCTGCTTCGGCAAGGTGATTAAGAATGACTGTGATTGGTGAATTGGTGTGTCAGGCACCCTTCAAGTTAAATGACAACACTATTCTGGACCCACAAATAAATCAGCTCAATGGCAAACCTAAAGTGTTTAGTCTGCTTAAAACAAACTGGTTCGTCCGTGTGGAAGTGAACATAGCAAATGGACTAGGATGCGGACCGAAACAACCATACCGAGACCTTTTGGAGGAGGTGGTCTCGGTATGGTTCCGAAATAACTCTGGAGCAGATTGTTAGTGGTGTGAATGTGATCAGACTTTGATCTGTGACAGCTGCCATGTGTTTACCGTTAGCTTGGGCCAAAAACCTTCCCGTAGCCAGGTGTGCAATGCATTGTGGGATGCGGTAGAGTAAATGAACTAATAAACAAATACAGTCTGTCTTTTTGGTAAAGCTCTATTCAACTTTCAAAACATTTTTAAAATCAATTTGATATATTTCTCAAATATTTTTCTTGAAATAATACTCAGTCAAAAACGCAGAGAATGTTATCCTCTTAGTATATTTCTATCTTGGAAAACAGTATCTTTTTCCTGTATTCACATTTGGTTTGTAATGACAGGTTTTAGTTTGCGGTTAGTTTTCTGTGTGAAAAGTAACCAAACCGTACCGATTCAGGCCACAGTATAGCAACTATAGGTTTGAAAAACACCCTTAGACTTGTCAGTCCTGGACTGGGTTGTCTTACACTAAATACAGATTAATAAAATGTTTGTTATCTTTAATACTTTTCTTTTCTTCCAAAAATCACAAAGATCGGTGTCATTGTTTTAATCTGGCATCCCAGATAGGCTCAATTTGAGAGTTAAAGGGCCAATTAAAACACCCGAACTAGGAGTATCTATTAGAGAATAAAAACAAGGCTAATTTGCTTCTTTTTTTTAAAACATCATTTGCATTAATTTGTGGGTTATCTGCCAGTAACTCAAAACAAACAAAACAATCAAAGAATCCATTATACCACCAGCAGCTCTAAATAAACTAGTAAATAATATGTTGCTGTCTCAAGAACCAGCTCTGATTTTAACCAGACCCTATTAAAATTTCTGCATTTTATATAATTGATCCTAAAGTTACCCAAGACCACCTGGAACAGGAGGTTGTATCAGTTGCATCGCTCTTTAGTTTACATTTTATATCCAAAAGAAGACATTTTTTTAAACTAAGAATTACTTTTTCTCCTCCTCCTAGGAAGATCACAGGTGTTCATTTTGGGGCCAGCCCTTTTTCCCCCCCTTCTCCTGACTTGAAAATATGATAAGGTATAATATTTATTTGTAACTTTTACTTTTTATTATTTAAATGCTCTTCTTAAACAAAATGTATTTTGTTTATAGGTTCCGCTGTAACAAATCCCTTATTTAGATGCGAATCAATGAAAAAAGCACATTGTCTCAAATTCTGTTTTTTGTGTCCTTTAAGTAAAGGAATAAAGACTGAAGTCTGGAAATTCAAGCATTTTTTTTTCTATAATCAAGTTGAATTTTTTCCATCCTTATTCAGACTTGGAAGATGACTGAATCAAAATTCCAGTCTTCTCAAGACAACATGGGAACTTCATGAAACAGGTGAGATGATTTAAATGTTCTAAATACAGCTAATCTATCCTGTTCAATGCACCTGCTCATAACCAAAAACTTCATTTGCATTTTTGATAAAAAAGTCTTGAAGTTCCATTAGCACCAATTACCTTATTAAAACAGTAAGGGGTAAAAAGATCAACATATAGATTTTTATGTAAGACATTAAGCATATTTACTAATTTAAGTCAATTTTCTAAAACCAGAGTAATATGTCCAGTCTTACATAAAAAGGCATGCATCAGGAGTTAAAATTATACAGTAAATATTATCAGAACAGGCACACACCTTCTGCCTCACTTGAACCACTGCCTTCCAGAAGTCCTTGGCCTCCACACGATGGCAGTCGTCACACATCTGGAACTGGATGACAAACTCGACCACAAACACCTGCTGCAGGATAGCTCCATTCATCACCTGGAGCGACAAAAACAGCAATAAGTCACTGCATAAACCCCGGATACATTAACTACAAACACTTGACTACATTTATTTGCTGACACTTGCCTGTTAACCAAGCAGTTTGAAAATGAAACCAAAGATTATTTTATGATTAACTTCAAATGGAGCAAACAAGGCTCTTCATCAGGACAAAAGAGCTGGCACTGAGAGGTCCAGCAGCTCAAGTTCTCATTAAAAGGTCAAGAGGATGAGATAACAGCCACATGTAAAACCTGCTTCCCCCCATGCAAATGCAGACAGATCTGTTGCTCTGCAGTACTTTATCAGTTAGGTGTGTGCATAATTATCTAATGTATACTACTGATTAAAAGGCATGGATTTCTAAGACCATCTTAAATAAATTAACCATTTACTCTTTACTGCTAATTACCGTATAATGTTCGAAACTAAGAATCTCAAATCACTAATCAGATTTAATCTCTGCAAAAGTCCCCGTCCCACACTTATCACATCCACTCTGTCGTCCTACCTCTTTCTGGATGGTCAGTTTCATCTTAATCCTCTTGGAGTGGGGCTCTGTCCACAGGAAGCCAGCATCAATAAGACGCACCTGAAAAATGATGCATATAAGGTTCTGTCTACACAGAGATGAAACCAGATGTAGCACCAAAGATATTTAATCAAATTCGTGACTTATCCACAAGGAGCTGGCGTTTCCGGACACCGCAAACAACCACGTTTGAAATCGGGTCCCAGAGTAGAGAAATCTGACAACACTGGCTCAGTTGTCTCCTTGATTATGTGCTCTAAGGCATTTATTCTGAGTGGATGAAGTCACCGCCACATATTTAGGAATGCGCAACTTTGTGATAAAGTAAACAAACATAGCGTTGTACGGTGTTGCGGTCCTAATAAAGCAAAACCTGACCTTTTTATGGATCCTATGATCCATATGATTATGGATCCATATAATTTACTGTCCATCCTCTATCATCAGCAGCAAAAAATGGATCTGGAGAACCACAGACCCATGTGCATTTGAATAAAGCGTTCAATTTAAGCTAGATTTGCCGTGTTTGCCACCGGGTTGACTGCACATGCACAGTGTTGTTTTCTCTGTTTCTCTGGCAGTGTCACAGCGCCAGGAGTGGGCCCGGCATAAGTACTACAGCACTTTTAGTCGGTTTGTGTGAATCCATATGGACAAACGTTTTTTTAAATTATTTTGGTGTCGGTTTTACAGACTCTGTTTTTGAAACTATACCCGTTTTGTCTCAAAAATGTCAGCATCTACATGCCTAATGCGCATAGATTCATACTGCAAAAGACTTGGTTCTGTACAGTGAAAGCTGGTTCTAGAAAGTAGAAGGCACACTGTTCAGATTATTATTTGTACTAAATTTTGAGCTCTAGTGGTAGTTAAGATTTAACAGCATATCAGCAACTATGGCTTAAACAGCTATAAAGAGCTATGTACAATAGCAAGAGCACGGTACAACAGACCACATGAATCCTGAAAACCGATTAACAGAATAGAAAACAGAATCTCAATGAAATACGTTGAAGTTTGTGGTCACAAGGCGACAAAATGGAAATATTTCTAGTGGTAGTTTTCTAACTCACTGAACACAAACAAAAAGGTTAATGTGTAAGATTCTAAGTGTTAGAGTCAACTATTTTGAAAGCATAAAGGCATTCACATGATAAAAGCTAAATTGTATAGAAGTCGCTTTTTTTTTTAAATTTACATAGTCTTTTATTCTTAAAGGTACCAACAAATGCTTCAGACTGAGACAGTGATCCTCATCTCCTTTAAGTCTTGTAGTTGTAGAGAAATAAGAATCCAACTTACTTTGGTCATTGAGCTCTTAAGTTTTTTCAGGCAAAGGGCCAGAAGCTCCCTGGACTCCAGAGCGCACTGCACCCAGGTGGCTGGAGGCTGCAGGTATCTGCATTAAATGAAACAAGCAGGATTTCTAAAATGAAGTTTCTAAATCACTAGAGAAACAATGCTTTGTTGTTTTTACACTGTAACACAGATAGCTCCTTTGGGATTCTGAACAAAGGTGCAAAACTAACCGTTCACACTGCTTGCAGAAGTGCACCGTGACTTGCTTGGGGATTCCCTCGGAGATGTCGACCTGAGTGCGCAGGCAGGCCACACACATGTTGGCAGGGTTGGGAGGAATGGGGACGCCACAGGTACAGCACAGGCTGCGGAGGAAAAAACAACTTTGTTAAAACTGGAAAAAAGCTAGAGATATGCCGACCTACTGCCCCTGGTAAATACACGCCCAGAGACAAGCTTAAAGAAAAAGTTAGACTTGGGCAAAAACAAATGGGTTCAAGTAAAGGGACTTTTTTTAAGGTTGCACTTCAGTGGACTTTTCACAATGCAACAACCACCAAACTTGTTCTGGAGGGGATTCATGTGAAAACAGAGACATCCAGAATCTTTGCGTAACCAGCCGCCTAACACAAAGTTCAGAAATTGAATCGGTGTGGTCATGTTTTTAATACAGCAAGAGGTCCTTTTTCTCAGCAAATACACGCACTGATAAGAAACTCTGCTTTGCACCCAACATCCATGTTACTAACTCCGCATTTCAGTTTTATACATGGTGGCGCTCAATGATTGTCTGGAGCAGAGATGTCAAACCTTCTTGTGAAGTGGGTCAAATTTGTCAAGTTAAAAAGACATTTTTTTTTTATCTGCTCAACAAACTAAGCATGAAGCAATTTAATCAAACCAATAAAATAGTCAATATGTTTTGTAGGAAATGGATGTGTAAATCAATATAAATCTAAAACTTCAAATGGGTTTCAGAAGTTTGGCTTCATAAAAGAAAGGGATCCAGTTGGCAAATTGTTTTGGGCTCTTTGGGTCTTTTAGCAGGGCACTGAAGAAAAGGTCAAATCAACACCGAAATCGATTGGCTATCTTGCGAAATAAATATAGTTAGGTCAAATGTTGGATTACACTGGTTTACTCACATGTTCCCCTGACTGCTGGCAGCTGGAGCTTGTATGTACTCCATCTCTCAGGTTGACAGATCACAGCAGAACCTCCCGATCTCTGCTGACAGAAACGAGAGAGATGCATTAGGACAACTAAAGTAAGCTTCGCTAGAGACAAGGACGTTTTAATACACTACCTTAGCTGATAACAATATTATTAACTTATTTACAATAATGTAACATCGAACAGATAAAGAATAAACATGATATCGGTCACTTAGAGGCTGCTAACCTCGCTAATGCTTTGGATTTTGGTAGCAGACAGTTAGCATTGAATGCTAACCTGCTCGGTTCACGAGTGGTTCTAAAGGAAAATAACGAAGGGATAAACTGAAACAGACAGGAAAACATTTTTTCTGCTTGCAACTGGTCTAACCGAGGGCTGTCAAACAAACAACAAAACCTGGATCAACATTAAATCCCCCACATACCCTCAGACAGACAGAGCGCTCCACGTTTTCACAACCGAGGACCGAAGGAGGAGGCGTCACAAAGGACCCCGAGAGAAGCTTCGACTGCCTTCGTTTTGCCTGAGTAAATTTCCTTTACACACACACACACACACACACCCACACACACACACACACACGCTCAACGTACACCTATGATTAAGCGTCCAATATTTTCCATTGATAAAATATAAGGTTGTTAAAATCAATAATATATATATTTTTTTTTAAATAGCAGGAAGTTAAATGTGTTAAATAAGACACACATATTTTGCAATTAAATTATTTTGCAACACATAGAAACTGATGTGAATTATAATTGAGCACTTTATGTTTTCATACTAGTTCATACTAGTAAGTACTTTCTTTACTCAGTTATTGGCAAAAATTTTAAAATGGAAAACATCAATAAATGTGAACATTTTCATTGGACCTAGTTTTACATAGCCTAGTTGTAGCAAAAATATTAATCAGTAAACTCATTGCAACAGATCATTTTGAAAGCTCTGTGCAGATCTCCAGTTTCTTATGCTGTCGCCATAATAAAACCCCATCCAGCCAGTCTCAACAATTCAAGGGTGTTTGAATGCACCTGTCATGAGCACTTGTTTGGATGCCTTCAGGTGCGGTCGGAAATGTTTTGCAGTTGAAACTCTAGGTCATCAAGCTTGTTGGTTGCGAGAGAAAAGGGTTAGCAATTTAAGTACCCTTGACTGAGGTTAAAGGTACTGAAAGGTAATTTAGTACAGTAAGAATTTACAACATAATGGCAATATGATGTATTTGATTATGTGTTTTGAGATCAGTCTACTTGTCATTTGCTAACTTCTATGCCACAAGAGTAGGATACCTTTATTAATGTTTGAGTGTGTTTATTCCATAAACAATAGTTTTTGTTTTCGTGTAGTCAAATATGTTGTGCCTACCTATATTCTATATAGAACAATAGGAGTTTAGTTTATTTTGTGTCACAATCTTAAATTTGGGGTTAATTTTTTCATTTGTTCTCTCACATTTATCAAAGTACCTTTGTTGTTGTTGTGCTGCTTCTTCATGTCTCGTTTAATTTCAATTTTAATGCCAATTTAATTTTTCTCAATTTGTTTTACACGTCATTTAGGTAATTTTAATTTTATTTTATTTAAGAATTCAAATCCTTATATTGTCATTACACAAACCATATAAAACAAAGTCAAATATTATTAATCCTCTCCAATCTCATTTGTTGTTCTGGGCTTTTACTGGGGCACATAAGATACAGCATGGGGCACAAGGCCCAAATTATATCTTAAAATGGGTCCGGTGACGACCATTGGTATGGATCTGCCTGTTTCTCATCCACAAATTTTGCTTCCACTTCCACTACAACTCCAGCTTTTTAATAATTCTTTCTTATATTACTCTGCTAACAGCAAGTTTTTGTGAAGGGTTTCAGTAACTGTCTGCAGGACAATTGTAAACTCAGCAGTGTTTGTGTTGGCCTGCACGTAACATTTTTTGCACTAAAATATTTTTAAATTGCTTTTATGTGATATGTTGAAGTTTTTAGAGAAGCTGATTGTTGTGTTTTCATTAGATGTAAAGATTAATCATAAAAAAATGAACAGAACTAAATGTTTGAAATATATTGAGTGTATGGAGTCTGTATAATAGAAGTTCTAATTTTTGAACTTTGAACTGTTAGAGTGGCTAAGGTCATCCTGAGCTATCTCTGTAATTATGCTGCTATAGGCTTAGACTGCTGGAGGACAGACTGACCACTTTTCTTCACTCTGCTACTTTTCTACTACTCTCCAGTTGCATTATTTGTTTTTATTCCAACTGTAAACTTTGTTTTTTCTCAGAGTTATTTTCTCTCCATAGAAGCTACACCTGGTCTGGTATCCTGTTTAGCTGCAATGCCCTGTTGGACGGGAGGCATCCCAGTCACTGAAAATCCCCAGTGTCTTGTTATCAACCTTTTACTTTGTTTAATATAGAAAGCACTCTTACATCAGATCTTTTGTTCTTTCTCTGTTTGCTCTGTCTTCTCGAACCCCCAGTCGATCATGGCAGATAGCCACTCCTACTGAGCCAGGTTCTGGTTCTGCTGGAGGTTTCTTCCTGTTAAAGGAGAGTTTTTCCTCTCCACTGTCACTACATGCTTGCTCAGTATGAGGGATGGCTGAGGTTGGAGTCTGCATCAACGGGGCACAACCTTAAGTCAATGACTCGATGCGATCTGCTGGGATTCCTAAAATAGGAAACTAGCTAAAACTTAAAACTGATTGGAATGTTTGTATTAAAAAGACTTTCTTGTGAAGTGCCTTGAGATGACAACTGTTGTGAATTGGTGCTATATAAATAAACTAAATTGAATTGAACTTATTTACTACAAAGTGTTACCTTTTTGAGATTTGAAATTAATTGAGATACACATGTATCACTTTTTGAATTTTATTTTTATTTTGAGTTGATCTAAACAGTATAAAATGTGGCCAGAATGTGTATTTAGAATTTTTTACATTTTTTTTCTTCAAAGGTCTCACATAATTATACATTTTATATAAGAAAGTCCCTTCAGCTTTTCATGTTTTGTTTTCCACTAGATGGAGATTTTTTTCATTTACTGTCTTTTATTTATAGGAGAGGGGGAACTCTTCTCTTTTTAAGAACTTTCCAAAAAAAGGTTAAAATGAATCAGAATTAATTGTGGCTGCAAAAACGAAATACCAGTTATCATATAAGTTAGAAAATCACTTTGTTTCCCCCCCAAAGAACAAATGAAAAGTGGGGGTGAGATTGTAAGTCTACTCTGTGTCTCAAAGTGTCATTTAAGGGCATAAAAATAAAGAAAAAATTTAAATATTTTTGTGTATGTAAGTTAATGTTGGTTCTTTTAAAATATGAAAACTATACTAGACAACTAGTTTGTATGTTTAAACCTATTCTTCTGTTCTTTTTTACCTCCTAAAACGGATACTTGAGCCTTGACTTGTTGCATTGAAGGGGTTAAAATGTCAGAAGCTGTATTGATGTTTTTATGTGATATGATATGTGAGAGGATTTTTGTTTCCAAAAGACACAGGAAATTAGCCCCCCCCCCCAGGAGGCATTTAGTTAGTTGTCATAAATACAGGTAACCACCGCTTGAGGACATTCCGAGCTGCACTTGAAGGCAGCACGCTGGTTTAGAGCAGCAGGAGAGCACAGAGTCGCAGTCAGTGTGGGCAGCGGGAATGTGCGGCTGGAAACGAACGCTATTTTCAGGACTGGGAACTCTGGCTGATGAGACTGTACTCCAGTAAGCTAACCCGAACCCGTACTTAACTTAAAGTCCATTCGAGGTTTGTTTTCCCCCCTTCGCGTATCGGTGTTGTTGGACCGCAGTAGATGGTCAGCGCGCAGCCTTTGGTGGCTCACCGCCGCGGGGCTACATGCTAGAAAGAACCCGGCGGAGCAGCGCGTCGGTCTCCTTTTGCTCTGTGTGCGTTGGCTGCCACTCTGTCCTCCGGTGTAGGTGTAGAAATGCTGTAAAAAAAAAAAAAAAAAGTGTCGCTCTGTTAAATGTGCGTCGACCACGGCGATGGAGTGAAATCTGCGGCGGGCGCGAAGATCACAACGACCTGCCGTGGTTTCCCCCTGAGCTGCGCGTAAACAAATAGATGATAGAGGATACGATGACCCTGCTATCTCTTTTGGGTAGGATCATGCGTTATTTTCTGCTCAGACCGGAGACCTTGTTCCTGCTGTGCATCAGCCTGGCTCTCTGGAGTTACTTCTTCCACACGGACGAGGTGAAGACCATCGTCAAGTCCAGCCGGGATGCGGTCAAGATGGTCAAGGGGAAAGTGGCGGAGATGATGCAGAACGAGCGCTTCGGCGGTCTGGACGTCCTGGACGCGGAGTTCTCCAAGACCTGGGAGTTCAAGAGCAACAACGTGGCCGTGTACTCCATCCAAGGCCGGCGGGATCACATGGAGGACCGCTTCCAGGTGCTCACCGACATCGTGAACAAGAGCCACCCGTCCATATTCGGGGTTTTTGACGGCCACGGAGGAGAGGTGAGTGTGATTTATGAAGACGCGGAGGAGGGACACTTACCTCGGTCCATCACACTCAGATCTGTTTGGGAAAACCAAAGTGTCCCATTATACTGGGACGCTAAAGTTGGACTTAAAATGAGGCGATCGCCTAGTTTATTAATTAACTTTTTGCTAGATTTGAATTACAGATATTCTTCTGCAGGTTCACCTAAAATGTAAGTGAGCCTTCTTAAAGCGACTCTACCATATTAATCAGTTAAGCAGTTTTATAGCAGGTGCACATTTGTGCTAGAAATAAAAGTGTAAACTGTGTTTTGATAAATGTGTCAAATTAAGATTATACCATGGCTTGCATTCTTACCCCTTTAATTACTCCACATTCTGTCATGTTACCAACACAAACTGCAGTTTGTTCGATTGGGAGTTTGTGTGACAGACCAACACAATGGGAGGCATAATTGTGAAAGGTTAGGAGAAGGGTTTCCAAAGATGTCTGCTCGTGCAGCTCTGTAAAGTGTGGCCTGCATTTGTATTCAGCCCCATCCCCAGTAAGTCATTTGTGGAACCCACGATTATAGCTGCAAGTGTTTTTCATTTGTGTCTGAAATCTTTGCCCATTCTTCTTCAGAGAATAGCTCAAGCGTTGCCAGATTGGATGGATTCTGAATTTGCTCCAATTCATGGTGGCAGCATGAAGTAGCTCTGTTATGTTGGTTCTGATTTGTTCTTTTTTTTCCCCCAGACTCTTGTTTATAGTTTTATTGGACATAGCATTGCATGTTTGGACAGCTATTCCCTCTGGTTGTGGATGCTGTGCAGCTGGAGGGATTTTTGCTCACAGATTTTTTTTGGCGACAAGGTATTGTTTTTGTAGAGCTGGAAGCAGCCGAGTAGCAAAAGGTCAAATAATACCTGAACTACGACTCCAAGGGAGTTGAAAACAAGGCTTTGTGGATGCAGAGCAGGTCCAAAGAGCAGAGAGGAAGTTCAAACCATCTCTTCCATCGATCATAATAATCCACGACTCTCTGTCTGTCGGGTTTAAGGTGAGGTGGATCAGCAGTGCTTGCCAACAACTGCTGGTGTCATCCAGGACATGTTACTGTGAAATATTGTCTCTGCTGCCCGGATATTGAGCCGTTACCTCAAATATACACCGGGCGCGTCACCGCGGCAAATAAATATCAATATAGTCTATGGAGTGGTTTACACCGGGTGCATTTCAGATGCGTCCTAGAAGCGTCTTACCTCGCTGCGCCGCTAAAGATAGGATTGGGGTCTATTTTTGTTGCGACACGCTTCCAAAACGGGTCAAGCTTCAACTGTTAATATAGGGCTAACAGGAAAACACCCATGCAGCATTCGGTAAATTCCAAAATAAGAAACACGTGCAGATTTGTGATAGCTTAACTATCAAAGTATCCCGTCATTACGTACGACGCAAGGATCTCGTTTGCTACCTGCATCTGAAGTTGTAGTTGTTTTTTTCCGGCATGGACGACGAACCATTTATTTTAGCTGTGCAAAATCACAAATCCAGATTCTAAACAGAAAAAAACTAAGCAGAAAAAAACCCACATACTTCTGTCTTCCATGCCGGCGTCCATTGTTGTTGTCACACGTGATCTTAATTCTTGTGTGATTTTGTGATCTCGCGAGTCAACTCAGTGGACCGCGCCGCTGCTGACTCGCGCCTGAAACGCTTCTGGTGGGTATTGACGCGCCGAGGAGGTCGCGACCAAATCGTGGCGAGCCGCTGATGCGCCCGGTGTAAATTGGGGGTAATAATGTCATGACAGTCATCAGACTCTCATACGGACACGGTCTTCAGTCAGAGGTCTCTCTAGATTCGTTGCAAGATTGACTGCTACCTGAGATCCTTCCTGCCCACAGCATCATCGTCCACAACCATGCTTTGAAGATACTTGGATGATATGAGTTACAACAGCATTTAATTTCACTTTGGAATAAATAAAGTAGTCTTGAATTGAATTCGTACACTAAAATGTTCAACCTTTAAGGGTAGTAAAGTAAACGGGGCTGAATACAAATATTGAACACCTTGGATCATTTTCTTGCCTATTAGCAATTCTGCACTACTTTATGTTGGTCTGTCACATAAAATCCAAATACAATACATAAATATTTGGTCATAATGTGACAAAATCTGAACATTTCAAAGGTGTATGAATACTCCTTGAAAGGTACTGCAGTCGATATTTATATATTTTCTCCAAATGAGCCTATATCACAGCTTTAAATTCACTGAATGGTATTTTGGTTAAATGTAAAATTGGTTCATGCTTATGCAACATGTCTGGATGAACTGAATTATGATGAAGCTCTTGACATAAAAGCGCTCTTAGAGACAGTGGCTCAAGGTAAGGACATGCACTGAAATTCTTGCTATGACAGCTGAAACCTCTCCACAATTCACTTTGATAAATTTGATTTTAAAACTAAGGCGACGTGTCCCAAAACCGACACTACCAGTTGAGGAAAATCACTAATCTAGTTTTGGGCATTTGAGCAAACAAAGGTGGAGTCCAGCAGCTGAAGCTCTCCTGTTGTGGATCAACCACTGTCACCAGTTATAATGGTGATGTAGTTGCTTTTTAATTTAGAGATTAAATCAAATCAAACCCTTACACTGTTCTATATGATCTGAATTATTATAGACATGTCTTTATGTTGAATGCTAGACACAGCCATTGAACATAACAGCTGATTGTGTAGCCACAATCAAGAGTCAATGCAGAGTGAGAACACAGCTGTAGTCTGAGTCCTTGTTGACTCACAGCAGTTCTTATCAAATTCTTCAAAAACGGGCAGCTTCAATGTGAATCAAACAGTTTGATGTTGTCGTTTTGTTTTTTGGTGGATCGAGAGGGGCGAAAGAGAAAAAGTAATTCACTACAAGATCCTTTAAAATAGCTGGATCTCAACTGACTGCATTGATGCAACAAAGGCAAAGCACAAAAATACAACAGCAAAAAAAATATTGATTTCTTCTCTTTTAAAGTCTGCATTAAACATTATAGAAACCATGTCTTCTTTCTGAGGACCACTGTGACCTGTCAGTGACTGTCTTCATTCTTAGTTTGACTGCTTTGGTCTGAAGCTCAGCAATAACACGCTGAAAATAGCAACAAATAGGCATGGAAGTTGTCGTTCTTTTAGGGTAAAATTAAATTTGGTGGAAGCAGAGTGCGCCTCTGCAGATTTTGACCAAACGTGGTCAAATGGTCGCCGTCCTCTTTGTTTTTTCTCTTGTCAGCCGTTTCCAGCTTTTCCTCTCTCTGTGGAGCTCAATTTTAGAGATCTCCTTAAATAGACAGACCCTCTGATGCGAATGCTTTTGTATCCTCTTGAGGATAACGAGTGGGGGAGCATCAGTTGTAAGGTTAAGTTTTATGCAAGAGTAACAGTTTTGTGTTTGTTTTTTTCATGTATTTATCCTCACTTCCATTTTTGTGAAACAAGTTGCCAGACAGCAGCCTTGAAAAACAAGTTTCTATATTTAGTAAATCTGGATTTAATACCACCGCCCAAAAGTTGTTGAATAAACTAACAAAGTGGGATGCATTGTGGCCCAAGGCTGCACCAAGAATAAAATAAGCCTCAGCTGGCTTGTTGGTTAGCTGTCGGACCGTTTAATTTCTTTGTGCAGACAAACAATTGTTTCAGTGAAAACCACATAGTGTCATTAAAGCAACGCCTTGCTCGTGTCAACATTGATCTATTGTTCAAGAACGCATCGACAAGTTCACAAAGTTGACTTGGAGTCCTGAAAGCAAGCATTTGTTCTGTAATTCATTTAATTCAGTTTCTATAGCGCCAGATTTAAAAGTATCACCACAGGTGAACTGTTCGGTTTCACATCTAATTATATTAAATCCAAAATCATTTCATTCCAGTGCAATCCAAATTGTTATTTAATTACATACAGTCTAATTCAGTCTAGATCATATAACAATGCATCCAAACGTAGTTCAGCCATCTAAGGAAGGCTGGCGAGCTGTTTCAAGTTGTTGACTTCACAGCAATCACTTATGTTGAAGAAGCTTGTGACAGCAGTGGAGGGGAACACTGTCCTTTAATAGGAAGAAACTTCGAGCAGAACCAGGCTCAGAATGAGCTGAAACCAGCTGAGAGTTGAGAAGACAGAAAGGAGTCCCAGAAAAAACCTCAGAGTCACAAAGCAGGAGTACTTTCTATGGGAAAGGGGAAAAACTGAGTGGAGCTAAAAGGCAGCATCATCAACATCACCCTCAATAGCGATGTCTAGGAAAGAGACACAACTATACACATAAGCACTGAGGCAAGAACACTCTATGGGAAAGAAAAAACAGGCTGACTATAAAGAAGAGAAGCACTGAGCCTTGAGTACTTTCTTTGAAAAACAGGGACCACAACCGCTTTATCAAAGGCTTTGTCCAGAAAAGAAATGCAGATAAACCCTAAAGCACAGAGCCTGGAGCACTTTCATTAGGCCCATTTCCACTAGACTAGTTACGGGACATTTACTGGGAGGGGGAAAGGTGACGGGGTAAATCTGCTGGCTCGGTCCTCTCAGCTGTTGTGTCTCCATACAAAATTGGCCCTTTAGAGAATTCGCTAGAACGTCCACATATCACGACCGTTTCGGCAGTGAGTGACGTCACTGATCAGAGCTAAAAGGCGCCCACAGCAGAAGAGAATAACAAGAGATCGACGATGGAAGAAGCAGGGATGGTTGCTGCGTTTCTGTTTGCTATACACAGCGACGGTCGGTCCACTTGTTGTAACCTTTCTTACTTTCTTTTCCTTCCATTCTGCTTCCCCAGCAAATCTTCCAAGTTTACAAATACCGATTGTTTGACGACGTCGGCTGATATCGTTTCCCACCGAGTTACAACCAATCAGAATGAGTTAACCACAAGTCGCACCCACCCAGTGACTCTTCCGTGCCATTACCGAGTACATACCCCAAGGCAGGTACTAGTTTGGTTCCTGAAATAGCCCGGAAAGTGGTCCTTTCTGACTGACCCGGTGAAATCAAGACACGTGCAAACCTTGAAGATCTGGTAACATTTTCCGGAAGTTCCGATATTGGAAACGGTCCTAATGGGAAAGGGAAAAAAGAAGAGGGACAGCAGAGACAATGAATAAAGAGTTCTGTCAATAGTCTTTTTGTTTGGAAAAAAGACACAGCTTAATGCGGAAGAAATGAGCTAGCAGTACTTTTAATGGGGGGGGGGGGGGGGATTAGGTGGAAACACAACACACACAAACACTGATAAAATAATAAATATGAAAAAGAAATCTGTATTTTCAATGTATTCCCATAGTCAGGACTGATCTCAATAGTTTGATGTTAACATCGTGGCAAGTGAAATATTGAAAAGTAGAAGAAAAACCCAGATCAGTTTTGCCGTCGGTGCTTTAGCAGCTTGTTAAAAATGAATCAATCTTCTAGCACATCATCAATCAGTTCTACCTGTAATATTCTCCCCCCGGTATTTTTCTTCTCTCTGCCACACACCCACTTTTACATCACGCTGTAGATTAAATTTTCAGGGTGTTTTAAAATTGCTGCTTAATGTGAGGGTATTCATCGGCAGCCGCAATCATCATAGCTGTCGACTTGGTAAGGAGATTTATCTGTTAAATGGAAATTGATTTTTTATTTTTTTTTACTGACACTTAAAAAATAACCAGTGTGGAATGGATAATCCTGGGCTTTCCGTCCATTAAGCGGCAACACGAGCCATTCGTTTCTCGCTGGGATGCAGAGAGTCAGCTGCACTTCACCTCCATCCCCGTCTCACAGTCAGCCTCTGGCTTGGGCGCTGCTAATTTACAGCAGAGTTCAGAGAAGACGTTCACACCAGCCTGTTCAGCTCGAGAGCAGCGTTTCTGCTCCATCCTGTCTTACATGCAGTTTCGACCAGTGGCCTTTGATTGTGACGGGATGTAATGGATACGGGCTCTTGCTGAGAAGAAGGCGATGGGAGATCTCAGAGCAGAGAGGCAGACATAACCATAAAGCAACAGATGATTACCATCTCATATTGCTGCATCATATGATTTATTTAATTTAAAAAAAATCAGCTTTCAGCTTTTTAAATTGAAATTAAGAGTGATCATGCAGAAAAAAATATTAGAATTTTCAAATTAAAATCAATTGAATAGCTGTAAAGGGCTTTTATTGGTAATATCAGGTCTTTAATGAGGGCAAGTTTGTTTTATTTCCTCTGGAAAAGCACATGGTGAGTAATGTCGTTAACACGCTCAGCGGCCAGAATTCCTCGTGAGCTCGCTCCGACTGCAGAGATGAAAGAAAGACCTGGCATGTGACTAATTGCACTGTTGGCATTACAGGATTACAGAGACCAAGGACACAAATGTGTGCATCAGAGTGTGTGAAACAATTAATGTGTGTTGCAAGCGTGCACAATGATACTGATGCTTCAGGTAGAGATAAGCTGGACAATTTGTTGTTCCATTCCACAGAGAGACGCATCCTGTAACTGTAAAAGCCAGAGATCTATCAGGCACGCACATCTGATTCATACTAACTCAGCGGTTCTGGTAAATAGACTTCACAGGCACTCACACTGAAATTATCACTCAGGCTTTCTTTTCTCTTGTTTTGCCTTCTAGCTCAGCTGAAGAAAAGAAAAGAAAGCCAATGACATAAAGCAAAGACTTGAACTAAACATGAGTTGCTGAGTTAAGTGCTTAGGCTTTGTACACTATGCACAAGCTTTACAATCTGAACTACAGCCCCCGCCAATCCTCTCATAATATATTACCAACTGAAAGATGTACAAGCAACATTACTTTGTGTAGCTATATACAGGACAAAAAAAGTCCATTGTCCATGTATCCAATATGTCTTTTTTTCAATCACCACTATGAAACAAACAAAAAAAGTACATTTAGGCTGAAATGGTACACATTCTGGTTTATTTTAAGCTTACTGCTACTGTCTGCTATTAACTGTTCTGAAAATATGTTAGTTCCAGGAATGCATGGCGAATTGGACCAGACTTGGAAAAAAATCATGCGACATCGTCATTGTGAAGGCTCATTAACAACATTATACACAGATGAAGAGACAGTTTGCCTTGTGGAGAATTGAGATGATTGTTGTTGCTGCTGCAGGCTTTGGATCTTTACCATTGTTGTGCATCTCCGGTCATGAGACGGTCACAATATGATTATTGTCTATACAAAAAAAACTGTTTTCACAGTATTTCCACAAACATTAATTGCAAAAGTGAATAATATATCAAACAAAAAACACAATCATTCCTAGTGCTGCAGCTACATTATACCATATTGATTACTACAGATGTAGTATGGCTAGACTGCTTGATATAGGCACTAGCTGTCTACGACCCTGCAAGGACAAGCGCGTATAGATAAAGGATGGATGGATAATGTTGCTAATTACAATATTTATTTTATATTTGGTTTCAAATGGAGTTTGTGCAGTAGGGATGTGTATTAGTACAAATCTGGGGATTCGGTATGTATTGCGATACTATGAGTAAGTATTGTGATTTTTAAAACTGAATTTAACTAGAAAAACTGTCCCAGCATTATAAACAGTCCAAACCTGTTTCATACTTCACACATCCAGTTTTATTACTAGATCTAGTTGATCCACTGGAACGAAGAAAGTGAAAACAGCCACCAACTACCAGTCATACTTTTATATTTACTACAAAAAATTACTGTCATCAATTATGGTTCTATTCAAATCCTAAAAATAAAAAAAAATCTATATTTTTTGGGGAGTGTCAGTGCAATACTGGGAAATAAAATATCGCGATATATCGGTGTATCGATATTTCCTTACATCCCTAGTGTGCAGAGTATGATACGTTCTTTCCATTCTGCTCTTATTATTAACAGCTCTAACAGACGTAGATTTAAAATGCCATCAGCATATTTTTCTTGCCTTTAGCGAATAATGTAAGCAGATATATCAAAAGATAATATTCCTAAGCACTAAATATAACGTCCTACCAATATGCTTGTTTTTAGTTACCATGGTGATCCAGTCACATTGAAGTCTTGCCAAGTTTCCTTCACTTTGGACCTAACCGAAAATTCAGTAGATGTAAATCGATGATAAATAGTATAGCTGGGGATTATTAACCCATAATGTTGTCAAAGTAGTTCATAGGTCTGTTTCTGTAGGACTTTCATATTTATGTGTGTTTGTCACTACTGTTTCACTAACTCCATTTATGGCATTATTGGCAATGCCTGAATCCAACTGCTGGCAACAATTTATTTTACACTAACCAATGGAGCTGAAAGTTTCTTATTCCTTAAAAAAACATAATGTGAGATGGCTACTTAAGTGCTGGCAGTGCACTTAGAATCATATTAGCAATGTGCCCTTCAGTATTGACTTTCACTGTAGATTAGATAAGTATAAGACTTCACCTAAAAAGGATCTGTAGTATTGCTTGGCAGTTGAAGCCGACACTGTTT
The DNA here is from genome assembly GCA_963556495.2 of Valencia hispanica. NCBI lineage: Eukaryota > Metazoa > Chordata > Actinopteri > Cyprinodontiformes > Valenciidae > Valencia > Valencia hispanica. Next base: position 25,376,555 of record OY747700.1, on the reverse strand, counting down.
CATCTCTTCTTTGAAGTAATGTGAAGCAGAAAGTACATGAGAGGTCATGTTCTCTTGGAAAATTATTCCTGCAGAAGAAAAGAGACCAGTGGGTTCTCCTGAAAAGCCTCCTGATATTTCGGAAATTTGTCCCCGGAGGTGATGCTTGCTTTTCGCTGTGGTGAGAAGTCCCTCGAGATGCGATTGAGGTGAGAATTCAAGGAATGGAAAACCGAACACCTAGATGGAAGAGCCGTACTGTCGCCTGTCAAGCTACAAACATGTTTTGAAGCCTTAGAAACTATTTGTCATCTCGTTTTGTGCTGTTTAATTTTTTTCAATAAAATTAATAGATGGTTTGTTTGGAAAGTGTTACAGTGTATTTTTGCTTCAACCTTGTAGAGTGTTTAAGAAGACCTAGTGCGCTTCTGATAGTAGGGGCATGTATTTTAGTGTGACAGGTAGGAGATAAGTGAACCTTCGTCAGCCTCCCTGTGGCATCCTGCACTGCTGGCGCTGTTTAATTTTTAACACTCTCTCTGTCCATTCTGCTAAACCCTCCTGTCTAAATATATCTCTTACTACTTCATCAAGACAAGGAAGCCACAACGTCGTTATTTAGATACACACACACATTATACTACACCATGTCCAAGTCATGGTGTATAGGTGGATTTTTGATAAGACCTGTTGCCTGGAAAGTTATAAAGTTTGAACTTTCAGCTCCTCTCTGCTAGTCGGTCTTATCTTACAGGTGGCTGAAAGCTGAAATGTGTGTTTGGTAGTAAAGCTTCTCACCCTTTTACCCTCTGTCAGTGCTTGCTTTCACCTGGTGGGTTTTGCAGTATAGGAATGTTTTAAACAAATGTCTATCTTCGATCTGTTGCCTATATATTGTGGCTAGGGATGCACAAGTCTTGTAAGAGAGCTCAGAGTTTGTAAAACCACGACCTGATGTTTGGGATTTTAAAGGAGTCATAACCTAGTATTATCTTGGATACCCACGCTCTATTATAGTCTTTCAGGCCCTTCTAAAAAAAAAAAAAGTGAAGAAAATAAACACAGAGCTCCTCTGACCCTTATTTCTGAAGGCATTATTGTCTCGCGAGATCTGATGCGATACTTTGGCTGTCGTGGACGGTCATTGTAATAATGCAAATGAGGGGCACGTTGATTGGTGGCAGGAAGGAGGGGGGTTGACACCGCAGGTAACGCTTCAGCATATCTAACCCATATCTACTACTCCCGCTAGCATAGAATAGCCACATTAGCAGTTAGCTGCTGTTTGTTACACACAGCAGAGCAATAAAATAACAGCCTTACCGTTTCAATTGCCGGCAAGTCTCTGATTGTTGGAATGGCCCCTTTTTCCAAACGGAGCTTCGATGCCAACTTCGCCTGATATTGTCCCAGATTCGTAAAGGATTCCGGGGGGAAAAAAATAGAAAAAATATTTCCATGTTGATTCTGGCAGAAAACAACAGAGCAACTCACGTGTGCACTACGTTTCTGGTAGAAATGGTTTTAGCTGATTTAGCTGATTAAAATAAAAGGCTGACATGAATATGTCTTCTTCATGCATCATTGCGTGAAGAAACTTTCTGCATCTTTCACGGTGGAGTTCGTACTTCGAATCGGTGATGTCTGTCGCGAACGATCCAGCTCTAAGAGCTAACTCTTGGAAGTGAACGATGGGAGCCGGCTTGGCATTGGGAGCCGTTTTTTTATTTCCCCCTGTTTGTTTTGGTACATTTGGTACACATCGTTTTGCATTAATTTCGGTAATAAATACACTTTAATTAACAGAAAATCTGAGGGGGTGAAAGAGCCGGCTCTTTATGGTGAGTCAAGCCAAAAGAACTGGCTCTCCAAAAAGAGCTGGAATTCCCATCACTAGAATTCAGTAATGGCGGCGCTCGACTAAATATAAGGGGGAGAGGAGCGAGGGGGAGAGGAGCGGCCTTCCTGCAGCATAGGTCTGCGATGTCTATATATGGTATATCCTGCGCTGACTTGACGTCAAGTCGGCCAGAAATTAAAACCATGTATTTGAGTGCGGGTGCACGTGGGCTGGTTGACGAACCCAGGGGTAAACAAACGCTTCACTTTTAAATATCGGCTTCCAGGGCAGTGTATAATCGTTAGGCAATCATAACATACCTTTTTTCTCATGGAAAAGTGAAAATTAAAGGTCATTACTCCTTTAACCAATTCCAGGTCTAATTTCCAATATTCGGTGTAAAAACTCAATGAAATTAGTGACGTATGGTGTGCATGAGAGGACAATGTTTAAGTCCTGAATTGTGCAACCAAAAATAAACTAAGCAGCAAAAGTTGGCACCATTCCTGCAGAGGAGAGCACACAACAGTTAGTGTGTGTTCAGGTTGCACACACCAGTGTTTCACATTCATTTAATCAATCAATCAAACTTTATTTATAAAGCGCTTTTCATACAAAAATTGTAACTCAAAGTGCTTTATAGATTAAAATGACCCCACATAAACCATATTCCCATCCCTCCCCCACAGATTTAAAAGCATGATCATAGTTATATATCGTTGTTGCGTTGTGCTGCTGCGCTAATAGGAAGATTTAAATTTGGAGTTGTGTTAAATTGCTAGTCAGCTAAAATAGACTTGTGTACCTTACGAGCTTGTTAGCCTCCACCCCTCTGAGGACTTATTTACTTCTCCAACAAGCTCACGATGATGTTGCAACTTTTTACTACTGGTAAGGGAATGATTAACAATTATAACTTAACATAACTTCACTTCAATCCTTCAATCATTTAGCAATCAAAAAGATTTTCTCAAAAACAGCCTATAGCGCTGCCTCTTTCTGCTGAACTGAACATCTACAAATATGATAAAGGCCTCCAGCTTATGGGATAAAGGTATGCATAAAATAAATAAAACCAAAATATCTAATTTGCTTTTTTACTAGAGAAATTATAGCTCTTTTTGCACATTTAAAATGGTGAAATGCACTATATCACCGTACATTTTCTTAAATTAGATCCATCAAAAACAAAAAAGTCAGTATTTAACTTGATATTTCGAAGAAAAAAAGTTATCTGTCTGTGTTGCTCAGCCCCTATATGTCTGTAGTTCCCTGCATTGGCGATTAGCGTGGCTAACATTATTAACTCTGAACACCAGTGTTTGTGTGTAATCCATGTTGAGAAAGTAGAGCCTTAGCCTAGACGGGAACTTTTACCTTAACAGTCAACATTTCCAAATCCAGTGAGTCCCACAACCAATCGAATTTGACTCGTCAAAAATGTAAAACCGAGAAGCTTTGCATTAATAAATTTTGGCATTAGTTTTTCTGGTTTTATTTCCTGTTACCTGCTGAAATCTAACTCCTTGTAGCCGGACATGCATCCATACAAAATTCCTTTCTAGGGTCTTTGCATTTTCCTTTCACAGATCTGGAGAAAAACATCTGATTTTTAATTTCCATTAAATCTAATTATTTAAGCAGGGTCAGTAGAGCTGATTCTAGCCACCAGATAATGTCTTCATGCCTCTCTGATTGCTCCTTCGACTCCACTGTTTGCACAAAAACCTATTCTGCTTTTCACACTCAGCTGCAGGATGCCATGCCCTAACAAGGCATCTCATGTGGCGTTTCACTGATTTCAAATTCCATACCTGCTGATTATGTTGGAGCTGTAGGTTTCAAATCCATCTTGAGGGGTTGCAAAGCCAGAAATCTGGCTCTGAATGTGTAATGCTTGGCTACAACCGTACAGATAAATTGTGTAGTCTCGTGTTTTTTGTTTGGAGCTGATTAGCAGTCTTTAAATCTGATCACATGGCTGAAGCTGACTAGATGGCTTGGTCTAATCTACTTTGTTTTGTAAGGGGGGGAACACTCCATGTAGATTGCAGTTACATAAAATGCTTAAATAAGAGAATGTTTGTGCAGAATTGTGCACAATTTAAATTCAGGTCCACAGACCTAAGCCTGTGTGTGAGCACAAGCATCACAATTGTTTGTTTGTCAGTGTGTATGTGTGTGTGTGTGATTGAGGAAAATAGATGAGTCAGTTAGAGTTTGCCTGCTAGCTGCCTTGGCAGTGAGAGACGACTGGCGAAGAATGTTGGCCGACAGAAGGTATGAAGTCGCAGCTGTTCAGAGTTAGTGACATTTGTGTTAGAGTGTGTGTCTGCTAAAAGAACTGAGGCATGACTGTGGCTCTGCATCTCTTCGTATTGCCCAGATGGACCAGAAGGCTGAGGCAGGTGCATTCTGGTGGAACACACCCGGAACCTGGATGAGGCTGTCTGATTTTTAATTTTTAAACCTCTCATTAAAAAAATATTTCATGGCTTTATTTATTTATTTATTTTTGTTTCAGCTTGTTCCTGTTCTGCCTTAAGTTCATTTGATATTTTTGCACATATGTTGCATGTTTGAGCCGGTCTGGTGCACACATGTGCTGCAAAGCCTTTCCAGATATGGATCCTTACAAGACTAGAGGAATGTAGCTGATATTAACGCGTTGATATTTTCACATGGTTCCTATTCGAGAGTGGGCCAGACCTTCAAATAAACTCTGCGGTGAACCAGTCTTGAGCTGGGTTGTCTTTAATTTACACTGCAGCAAAGGCTCATGGGATACAAGGAAGTTCAGACTCCAAAGAATGTCATTAACGTGTGCTTGTGATTAAGATCGCAAAGGAAAAAGATCATTTTTGCCTCTGGTGAATGTTTTAGTATGTGTGCAGTCCAGGCAGAGTATGTTTGTATATTGGGTTTCTTGCAGGAGTTTTTGCCATGTCTTGTAGATTGAGATGATTGTATTTTAAGATATTGTTATCCACTTTTTCTTGTTGGATTTTAATGTGCTGGAAAACGTAATACAGGGGCGAAGTTACCTGGCTGCTTTGTAGAGTGTAGCAAAAGCTACATTGCCTTTCAAATGTGTTGATACACCTTCAGCTTTCTTCATACCCAAACACAAAGTAGTGCAGCACCCCCCACACCCTTTACTTTATGTCTAAATAAAATCCAGTTCCACCAACTGACTTCGGAAGTCACTTAGTAAGTAAATAGAGTCCATCTGTGTGTAATTTAATCTCAGTATAAATCCAGACTAGGAACACAGCAGACAGGTCAGAGATGAAGGTGTGGAGAAGCTTAAAGCAAGGTTAGGTTGTAAAAGTACATCCACGCTTTGGTCATCTCTCGGAGCAATCTTCCAAGTCATCCAAAAATAGTTCCGCATAAGTACAAACCCATCATGAGAGAATTAATCAGAGAAGTAGCCAAGAACTTCATGGTAACTCTGGAGGACCTCCAGAGATCTACAGCTCGGGTAGATTGATATCTTGACAGAACTACTATTTGATGTGCAGCCTACAAATTTGGGCTTTGTGACAGAGTGGAAAAAAGGACGTCATTGTTAAAAAATCTTTTTGAGTTTATTTTAGTCACACTTTAGGTCAGACAAAAGGAGACGAAGCTTTCTGTTCAGTGACCTCAACTATGGAAATCTCTTCCTTTGGATTTGAGATTGTTGAAATCTGTGGTTTCTTATAAAAGCCGGTTAAAATGTTTTCTTTTTAATCTGCCTTTTCCTAATGTCCTTTTTGTTCTTATGCATTATTGGTTCTTGTTTAGCACTTTGTAATTTTATATCTTGAAAGGTGCTGTATATAGTTTTACTTCCATGGTAGGGCTGGGCGGTATGGAAAAAAAAAAATTATATCACGATAATATTTTTCATATCTATACATATCACGACATTTTTTTTTAAAAAATCCCAATTTTTGTCAATATTTAACATTCCCTGGTGTCGTTTAAAGATATCAGAAGGTTATTTTTTATTTAAAGATTTATTTTCAAAAGTTGAACATGTCATCCGACACTATACAACTGTTTCGGAAACTTTAAGGAGGTTGGGGGTGGACGACGTGGATTAACAAAATCTTTTTAAAAAATGTCATATTCGATTTTAGAAATATATATTTTTTCTCCCTTTCTGTTCTTAAAAAGAAATTACAAATGACAGAAAATATATTTTTAAACTTGCTTTTATTTCAATCATCCCTTCTTGGAGTTGACCTGAATTCAAAGTCCAAATAAGTACGTGCTGTAAAACAAGATGGAATGCCTGTAGTAAATTTAGTGTACCATGATATCACGTCATAGAGGAATGCATTTTTAGGGTATCTTACAAGGAAAGCAATTTACAAGCACAGATTTACTGTTCGTATTAACTTTAAATTAAGTTCTCCTGGCTATTTTTCACCTGGTTTTGATTAAATATAATTGGATTTAATTTCTCCATACATTTTCATATTTATCAAAGTTGGAGTTTTTCAAAGTGTATGACCATATACATTAGGGAAGTGTATTGGCGAGAATCTGGTGATACGATCACAAGAGAGAGAGAGAGAGAGAGAGAGAGATTAATTTAACTGCAGAAAAACTGTCCCAGCATTCTAAACACTCCAACCTGTTTCATACTTTAACACGTCCAGTTTTATTACTAGATCCAGTTGATCCACTGGAACAAAGAAGGTGAAGACAGCCACAAACTACCAGTCATACTTTTAATTTTACTACAAAAATTACTGTCATCATTAATAGTTCCATTCAAATTCTGGAGAAAAAAAAATTGTAAACATTGCTTTTGAATATTGATACAATATCGTGACAAAATATCACCATATCGGCACATCGATATTTTCTAACATCCCTAATCTACATACATAAGACCATGTAAATGGTCTTAATATAAATATTAAGTGTATATACTTCACAGCACACTGCTGTTTGTTGGTCTATCACATAAAATCCCAATAACACACAACACAATGTAAAAAGGTTCTAGCTACATGAAACTATTTGGAAGGCACCGAATGCATGAATTAAAAACTAATGCAACTAAATGATGATGAGTTAAAGAGGTATTTGTAGACAGGTTGAATTTTTAGTCATATGTTCATCAGTGTAACTGCTATAAGTATACTTAATCCCTCAATAGGATTAAAAGTCGATACCAATCTGGATTTTTCTGACCTAACTGTCTGTAATCCCTAAGCATGACAACAAATACTGAGGGTAACAACTAGCAGGATGAGTGAGAGCCACACACTTCAGCTTGGCGTATCTATGATTAGGATGTGCCTACAGTGTATATATAAATATATAGGAAGTTAGAAAGAGGTTTACGCTTGAAGCCTCCAGAGGCAACATGGCCTCATTGAGGAAATCAGAAAACCTGAAATAGGTTGCTCACATGCTGTGACCCGAGCAACCTAAATAAAATCGATTAAACATTTACATTTTCTAGCAGTTTATTGACTTTAAAGCTGTCAAAAACATGTGAATACCCTATTAGTCGTGTGTTTAGGGTCATCATCGCTTTATGTTTAGTTTATAAATGTGTTTTGCCCTCTTTACCCCACATCTATCACTTCCCACATTTTGGTAAATGGGTCTCCTTCAATACAGATTTATTCTGTGTGTCTTTGTCTGTGTAACCACTAGCTGGTGATGGTTGTGGATGGATGGCAAGTTTAGAGGCAGATAAGCAGGGTTTGTAATTGATTTGTGTGGTGCAGAAGAAGCTTATAGTGATGTGAGCTAAAGCCGTCAGCTCAAGGCTCGTATAAGATGCCTGCTCGGTTCCTGAGAGTGCCACTAAAATGAGTTTATGAAGCAAAGAAGAGACAGCAGGGCAGGCTAGATTATCACTAATCCCCTCAGGATGATTGGGATTAATTTAGGATTTCCCCATCAACTCCATCTTTGTCATCTTCATATATTTAACTGTTCAATTAATTACCCTTTCTTGCTTGTTGACCTTTTAAAATAGGTTTTAAATAGTTCCTGCATTTTATTTTCACCCAGAGATGTCTGTATATTGCACAGCAAAACAGGAAGATTATGGCACAGAAGAAAGTGCCCCTTAGTCAAGGAAAGATTGAGGAGGACGGATGAGGAGTGATGCTGAGATGAGTGAGAGAGTGACAAAGCTGCTAGGAAATAATAATAAAAAAAAACGCTTCTGGCAAACCGAAGCATTTAGCCAAGATGGCAGAAGTGGGAGCTTAGAGCTGCTGTTCGGAGGTGGAGAAAAGGCAGGGAAATAAGTTTCTCCTTTCAAAAGAGAGGAAGATAAAAATGGAAGGATGAGAAGCAACTCTTTCCTCACAATTTAAAGATTTTACAGGGTTGCAGCACAGCTTCTGTTAGTCAAAGCCCGCCTGATTTTTTTTTTTTTTTTGCAAGGCAAATATTTGCCAGATAGTTTAAACATTATGTGTCTGAACCAAAGACAGCATGTTACAATACATCCTAAAATGTATTCATAACTCTTGAACCTTTTACATTTCGTTCTTGTTACAGACATTATCCTCAGTGCATTTTATTAGGGTTTTGCGTTATAGACCAACAATAAGTGGTGTATAATCTTACATTGCAAGTATCTGTAAACATCACATGTTTGGTGTTGCCACATATTCTTAATTAAATTTAGTTCTCGTTTTAACTGGTCCATTAACGTGTTAATAAAGTTCAATCCCAACCTTTCCGTTGCATCTCTGCCTGTATGTTTTCACTTTTTGTAAATACGTTGTTTTTTTATCATACACAGGCACATCCTGTAAAGAGTTTTAAATCATCTTGCTCAGTTGCACATTCTTTAAACCTGAGCATGTCTCTTTTTTTTATATAACTGCACAGTACTTTTGTTGTCCTTATTGTACATATATTGTTCTTAATTCTGTCTTTTATATTTTTCTTGTGTGAATCTAACACTTCACTTTGCTGTTGTTGCAGCCTGATTTTGCCTCTGTGGGATAATAAGGGATAATAAGATTATTCTATTCTATTGTTGATAAGTGAACCTTTACTCTAGTCTCAGGTTTTCTTCCAGGCTTGCCCTATATTTAGCTCCACCCATCTTCCTATCGACTTCAAACAGCTTCCCCGTCTCTGCTGAGGACATGCATTCCCACAGCATAATGCCGCCACCACCATGGTTCACCATGGGGATGGCGTGTTCAAGGTGAGGTGTAGTTTTAGATTTCAGATTCGTCTTTCCGTTTTCAAATGATTAATCGAAAAGTGCTCCATGAAATGTTGTTTGTTCACTATTGTTCTTTTACAAATGTCTGAGGCATTCACTAGACTGATGCATTTATACTGAGATTAAATTACATTTTAAAATCATATATTCTATTTCTTCCACTTTAGATGCATGCCAATTTGTGTTTGTTCATCACATAAAGTCCCAAATCAGTACACTGTTTGTGTTTGTAATATGTGAAAAAGTTCAAATGACATAAATACTTTTATAAACCATTGTAGGTGACGTGTCAGTGAAGCTTCAGCATCTTTTAATAAGTCTGCCTGACCAAAGGGACCGTGGGACGTATTCTTCCCTCAGAAAGCTGACATACTTCCACCTCTTTCGCCTGTTTTTTATCTTCTCTCCTCACACTTGTTCTCTGTCTACTTTGACCTTTCCTTACAGTAACCGTCTCCGTTTACTGTCCGTCTCTTCCATCTCCAGTCTGACTCCCTCCTTCCTTCCGCCTCACCTACTCGTCTCTTCTTTCTTTCTGATCCTCTCCTGATTTATTTTTTCCGCTGTCAGAAATCAAAGTTCGCTGTTTACCCCGAGTATATTCATGTTAGTGCTTTTGGAAGCAGGAATCATGAGGGAAAGCCCTTCCTCCTTCATGCCTTACTGGTCAACTGAGCAGCACAGGCTTGAAGAGATATAATGTGGTTGTGTATTACCACCTGCATCCTTCCTGTCAATGTTTAGACTATGCTAAAGCTGAAATTCGTTTGGGTTTTTTGTCTAAGGCATCATTAATCATCTTTATTTTTCCATTTTTGTTAAATAATTCTCTAAGCTTTTGCTTATCACTATGGATTATACACCTCCCCTTCTTTATATCTTCTCCTTCTCTCATTGGTTCACCCAGACCCACAGAGTCACCTTATCTCTCTGCAGTCTGTCTGACTTATTTATCGCAGTCTGAAATATTAAACAGCCTCCTGTGTCTGGATTGGAGTGCACGTCTTTCACTTTGAACACATGGATGTGCAAATGCATGTAATGTAAGCCACTCCTTCTTTCATGTGCTGAAAACTCTCAGCTTAATCCATCTTGCCCATTCAGCGTCTACCCTGGTTTACAGAGGCTGACAGACTGCACGGAGTCTTGAACAATGCTGCTCCTTTGGGACATTGTAGATACATGTATGCTGTCAAATACCTTTTGCATGTGTGCTCGAGTGCCTGTGGTACTCGTGTCAGTTCTGGGATACTACTGACAGTCAAAGATTTTTGTAGATTAGCTTATGTGTGTTTGGAAATAGCGGGTGGCTTTACAAAAACATCCATACATTCATCTGTGTTCCTTGAGAAATGCTTGAAATATGTTTTGCTTAGTCAAAAGATGAAACCTTTCAGCCTGCTCAGTCTTCTAAAGTTGGATTTTGGTTTGCTTTTGTATCATTGGAGCTCTAAATGTCTCTTCTTCTTTTTTTTTACAGTTCCTTGGAAAGTTATTCACACCCCTTGGGAATGTTCACAAACGTCAGTGTATTCAGTTGGGATTTTAGGTGATAGCCCAGCGCAAAGTAGTGCATTTTTGTGAAATAGAAGGAAAATAACTTATTTTCTTTCTTTTTTTTACATTTTAAACACGTATAAAATCTAAAAAGTGTGGCATCCACTTGTATTTAGCCCTCAATTCAATACCCTTTAGAAAAACATCTAGAGACTGTAACTTTTGCCTGTTCCGGTTTGTAAAATAGCTCAAGCTCAGTCGAATGGATGGAGAACATCTGTAAACATCAACTTTTAACTTCCAGCCACAGATTCCCTTTTGCATTTAAATCTGGATTATGCCTGGGTAATATCCTTTCATCATGAACCACTTCACTATATCTCTGGTGGTGTCATTATGCATGATGGCCAAATAATTCAGTTTGGTCTCCTCTGCCCACAGCCACTTTTATATGAACAGGGCTTCTTATAGCTTTCTTCTCCTATAAAAGCCAGATTTGTGGCGTGCACGACTAATAGTTCTCATGTCAACATATTGTCCCACCTGAGCTGTGGTTTTCTGTAACTCCTCCAGAGTTGGTGTGAACCTCTTGGCTGCTTCCATGCATGATGAACTTATGTCATGCTCTTTCTATTTACAGATGATGGGTTGAACAGCGCTCTGTGAGATGTTAAAAAATTGGGATATCGTTTTATAACCGACCCGTGCAACTTTAACAGTGACCTGCGTGCTGTGTTCCTGGATCTTTATGATGCTGTTTGTTCCCCATTATTCCCTAACAAACCAATGAGGGCCTCACTAAACCGCTGGATTGATGCTGAGGTTAAAATACACACAGTTGCACTCTGATTTCTAGTTAGGTGACTTGTGGAAGTAATTGGTTGTACTGGATTGTATTTAGTGTTATCAAAGTAAGGTGGGCTGAATGCAAATTGACATAATATCCTTTTTTATTCAGCTTTACAATGCAACTTCACTTAGAGCAACACGGTATTGTAAAGTGTTGCAATGATGATAATAGTTGTGATATATGGTTTTTCTGCATGATCTCTGTGTATGCGTGGGTTCCCTCCAGGTACTCCGGCTTCCTCCCACAGTCCAAAAACATGACTGTAAGGTAATTGGTCTTTCTGAATTGTCTTTAGTAATGAGTGTGTGTGTGCATGGTTGTCCTGGGATGGATTGGCAACCTGGCCCGGATGTACCACCCCCCTTGTCCAATGACCGCTACAGAGCACCAGTGTGTTTGTAATGTGAGAAAATATTTTTAAATTTCAAGGGGGTCGATTGCTTTTGCAAAGGATTATTTTTAATTAGCTTTTTTTTTTTTTTTTAAATTTACAAATATATCTAATTATTAACATCCAAGATGATTGAATTTTAGAAAATATGTAAAACTTTGCTACCTATATTTCAAATTCAAAAATACTTTATTGATCCCAGAGGGAAATTAAATGTTGGTATAGCTCATATAATTCTTTAAGGAGTTGTTATAGATGATGATGGCTGTGGGCAGGAAGGATTTCCTGTAGTGGTCTGTATTGCAGCGAAACTGAAGAAGCCTCCGACATATTTATATTTATGTATCCTTACTTTATTTTCCTAACTTTTCCAAACACGAGATTCATCACTTCCCTCTTTCCTACACGTAAAGTCCTGAAGTGATAGAAACTTTTTTCTTTTGCAGCATAGACCATAGACACTTTCTTTAGCTTGTAAAATGAGGAACAGTCCCTTTTTTAGAGGGCAATTTGACATAACAAACACACACACACACACACACACAAATGTTACCATGCAACATTGTATTTGTTGATATAAAGTAAATGAAAACTCCTAATTCTATGTAATTTTATGAATTCTCTGCTGGAGTGTTGTCACCTTTGGCATGCAGGTTATTTCTCCTCTTTACAGCACATGCTGCATAGCAGTCCATCAGGATTTACATTGTTTATACATTCGCCCCCAAACATATACATAGAGGCAGGGGCAGAGGCCCGGGCTGCCTTCTATTCTTAGCAGACAGTCCTTTCAGGGAGGAGTGTTGTCTAAGGTTGGAAATGTTGACTAGGCCAGAGTGGAGCCTTGATGGTTCTGCACCTGCTGTGGAAACTGGGCTGCTTTAAAAGCGGCATGGCCATATGCCCACTGGTTCCATTACCCCACAGCCTTTCTGAACAGGCTTCAGAACAAATGTACTGTCTCTCAAGAGACTGTAACAAAAATCCAACAACATTAATTAAGAGGATTTTGATCTAAAATCATCCATAAATGTTGCTAGTTTAGAATATAACCATAAGGGCATTTTATTACCTGGACCACGTTGAAGTGGAATGTTTGGAAGCTCTCCATGTGAAGATTATTGATTGTGTCCAACTCTTAATGGTTGCAGTATGGTTTTGAGCTGTATTTTGGAACGTGTGTGATTGTTTTGTTGTTGTTTTTTAAGTGGGCACTCGCTTCAGTTTTTGGCTTCTCATCCTGTCCTCGTTACGTTGAATGGAGAACCTGGCTGCGCTCGCACATTGAGCCATCACGAAGAGGCATATTTCATCCGAGTCTCGTCATCTGTCCTTTTTTATATGCTTTTTCCTATTAGATTAATCTGACCCAGGGGAAAGAGGTTGATTTATCCAAAACAAATTCAAATGAACATGCGTGGGTTCTTTAAGCCAATCAGTTTTCATGCCTAAAACTGATTAGGTTAATGCCTTGCCTGCCTTCCTGGACTGAATAAGAGTAATGTTTGGAAGACACAGTGATGTTGGATCAGAGTTTTATTTCCCATACTATATTTGGTTTTAGTCATCATCCCTTGTGCCCATGCGTGGGAAAGGATAACGTCTTTCCTCCACCAAGCCTGCCACGAAATCCGATGTTCAGGCTCCACTCCTCTCTGTGTTCTTACTTATACACATACTTCTCATTGGTTTATACTGATTCCTTGCCTGCCTTGGGGTATGTACTCAGAAATGGCCCGGTACAGTCGCTGGGCGGGAGCTGAAGTTAAAGTCATGCTGATTGGTTGTAATTCAGAGGGAAATGATCTCAGCAGGCACCGCCAAACTGCTGGCTTTGTAAAATTCTAACAACATAGCAAACAGAAACACGACAACCATCCCTGCTTCTTCCATGTCAATCTGTTATCCTCTGCTACTGTGGGCGCCTTTTTTTGCCGGTCTGTGACGCTACTCACTGCTAAAACGGTCGTGAAATGTGGACGTCTTATCCAATTCCTTAAAGGTCTCATTCACTGAGAAGCCATTTAAAACTCGCTATTTTTGAAATACGATCCTTCACTCTGAGTAGGAAATGTATGAAGCACATGATACTATTGTCCCACCCCAAAAATGAATCCGAGTGGGAAATGAGTGAATCTGAAAAAGCTTACTGGCCACGCCTACCTTGGCTTGCGAATGCTCACAGGAAGGTGGAGGCCAGAGAGAGGAGAGCGCATCTCGGCTGGTGTAAGCTAACTGTTAGCAACTTCACAACATGGCAGAACCCGGTAGGGCTTGTGCTATTTGTGGACATAAAAATTAGCGTTGCATTTTTTACCAAAGAGCGGAGCCGAGGAAGAAATAGTTTAAATTTGTCTTGGAACACCGCCAGGAAAGTGAGTTAAGTTAATTATTTGCTCCAAGAGTTTGCTGTTAGCCAATCAGAGGCAAGACGTTTGCATATTATGATTATTATTCAATAACCCCTGCTTTCCAGTGGATGTGTAGGTGGCGTGTAAAGTAATGGAGGCGTTTTAATTGCAAATTCAGCAGAGCGTCCCTTCCCCCCGGGTGCGTTTGAGACGCGTATTAGTCGCGAAAGCGTTCCACCCAGCTGGTCCTGGGGAATCACAGGAGAACTGCAATTGCATAACTTAAAGGGTAGTATGTAGGGGGGGAGGGGAAACTTCTATGTTAATAAGTAGCATAAACTCACCATCCACTCCCAAAACTCCAGATATTTCTGTCCATGCCTTCTCCCGTATGCCTGTGAAGCGTAATACGCAGCCGAAAGCCGCCTTTATAGTCAATGGGACAGTTTCCACGGGCGCGAAGCAGCGCAAATCGGATGCGTCTCAGAAGCGTTGATTCAGCCTTTCCTACATTTACACGCCAGGTCAATTTTTTTATGTGCTATGCTTCTAAAACACGTCCAGCTCAGCAGTTTAGATCGGACCAGACAGGAAATTAAACACTGAGGAAGTGAAAATATTGCAGAAATTTTCAAAATAAAAGACACATGCAGATTTCCAATCGCTCAACTATGACAAAACAAAATAAAGCCTCACTACGTGTGACACCAGGGTTAAAGTCAGTCTTTCTGGGGGTCTGATTTGTTGCTTTTTATCATGGACAACGAGAACGTAATCCTTGGAAGTGGGAATCACCAAGTTTATATAATACCAATTACCATTTTTAAAAGGACAACATAAAAAGGCATGGACAGAAACATCTGCAGAGAGCGCATGGTGAGTTTATGATCCTTATTAACATAGAATTACATTTCCCCCCTGCATACTACTCTTTAAGTTATGCAATTACAAATCTCCTGTGATTCCATGATCTCCCAGGACCAGCTGGGTGGAATGCTTTCCCGAGTGATACGCGTATAAAACCTGCCCACTGGGAAGTGACGTGCTGCTGAATTCACGAGTAAAACATCTATTAGGTTATGCACCGCTTGCTTACGTGTCCGGTGGAAAGCAGGGGTTAGACCAGGGGTGTCCAACTCCGGTCCTCAAGGGCTGGTCTACTGCATGTTTTAGTCCTTTCTCTGGTTCAGCACACCTAAATCAAATGATGGCTCATTAGCAGACCTCTGCAGAACTTTGACATACTGAGGAGGTAGTTGGACCATTGGAATCAGCTGTGTTGAACCAGGGAAAGACCTAAAACATGCAGGATACCTTCCCTTGAGGACCGACTTTGGGGACCCCTGGGTTAGACGTTTTCCTCCGCCCACTCATCCAACAAACTGCAACCTCCTGAAACAGGAGCAGGAGAGCATTTTTTTCCACAGAAAATGACTCACGGGATTATTTCAAACTAGAGACCACAGCAAATTTATTGAGAAGACGAGTTAATGAGACCCCTAAAGGGCCAATTTTGTATAGAGACACGAGGCCAAGAGGAGCGGGCCAACAGATTTACCCCATCAGATGAAAATCTGGTGAAATTACCCTAAAGTTTCGATAGTGGAAACGCGCTAATGCTCCCAAATAGCAAAGTCTAGTGAGAGCTGGGAGTCTTCTGTTGTTGTTTTTTTTCACTTTTTAAGGTTGCGCTACAGAAAGTTGCATTGTGCACTTAGTTTGCTGAAGAAGTGTTCATCCATAAACAACCCTTTATTTTTTCAGTACACGTGTATACCAAACCATTAACAAATATATTCGCTGCTAATATGAGAACACACGTAGTGTATATGTAAAAAAAAAAGTCCATAAACTTTGTTCCTGTTACTTGCATCCAATTCACAATTATGCCCTCCTTTGTTGTAGTACATCAAATGATATGATTATGAATGAAGGATATAATGTGAAACAGTTCAAATCGTATAAATAGTTTAGTAAGGCACTGTGGAAGAAAAGTTGAATATCACTCAGTAATGGTATTTAAGAAAATCTGTCAGGCGTGTGATTTCTTATCTGTGACTATCGGGATTGAGATGGAGAGACTGGCACTTTGTTATTAATGGTATAAATCCAACATCTGTCTCTAATATGTCTGCCAGATAAAGTGGGCGAGGCTGAGAAGGAGGAGGATATATATTGAAATTAGACTGTGATGGAGCATGATCTGGGGAGTGAGTGATGATAAATGAACAAAGTTGTGAGCTGTTGCTGGAGGGAGGAAGCGAAGATACGAACAGACTACAGCTTCCATGCAGTTATTCAGGCATGCATCTCGTGCTAAACAAAGCAGCATAATCCCAGGCATCGCTCTGCTGCTTATTTATCCTTATTTATGGGTGTCCCAATTATAAGCCTGTTGCTTTCTGCATCTCAGTGTATCATACGCGTATGGTAATTATCTGGATATGAAAAGTATGGCGTCCTGCTCCGTATATCTCCATATGCTCGCTGTAAGGTTGAAGGTTTTTATAGATGCAGTGCTGTTCAATTGAAAGGGTTCTTCTGCCAAGGAAGCCAGCTGTATGGAGATGAGAGCGGCCATGAATGGATGGACACAAGGAGAGATGAATAAAGTCCAGGAAGCTGCTGATGCGGAAGGTGGAAGTGACTCGGTGTGGCTTGAAAAACGACTGCAACAATTTTATTTGCCTTTTTATCAGGATTGCACGATAAGAAGGAAACAAATTATTTCACTGATGATATCAATGGGGATTACCTCACATATCTCTCACTCATCTCCTTGATTTAAATCATTTTCATCTCCTCCACTTTTTGTTAGTTAAAACATTTTGTTTAAATGGGCTCCATATTAAGTTTCCAGTGAAAGTCCATCAAGCTGGTCAAATATTTCCCTTTAAATCCAACAACCTACCAAATATTGCATCCAGACAGTTCTGTCCGATTGTGATATTGCACAAATTGCTGTTTTGATTCTGATCGTAATTGGTTGTATTATTCAGCACTAATTGTTAACAGTATAAAGAGTTGACACACACGGTGACAATACATTACATAAAGACTATAGGCATCTTTCTTGAAACCATAACATTTTTCATTGGCAGCCTTGTTCTGCAATTAAGAATAAAGTGCTGAGAGAGAAAACATTTTTGTCCACTTACAGGTAAAGGTTTGGGACAGATGCTTTGATGAAAAGATTTGAAAACGTCTTGGATTATTTAACTCTGTTGGATAAAGCAGATTTAAAGAACAATGAATCCATTTTTAATTTGTTTTTCCATAAAGTCAAATACTATATTTTA